>QPKB01000004.1:53902598-54396466 GCA_003546025.1 Camphora micrantha | reverse complement strand
GCAGGTAGGGATTTCAGCCGTAAATCTCTCAATTTAGGGAGGACACAATCAGATTTAACACAATTGCCTTCTTCATAAATTACCTCTTCAAGTGCAGAACAAGATTGAACATGCAGATATTGTACAGTTGGAGAGTTTGCGTAATGATTTTTGCAGGAGAAAATATTCTTCAGCTTATTGCAACTTGAACAAGAACAGGATTACTCAAACAATTGAAGCTACCAGGTCGAAAAGATCCCTCCCAAATGCTTTTTCAAGTTTCAACATGTCATATATATCCAGCATCTTTAAGTTGGGGAATGCGGCCTCTATTAGCTGATCTCCTTCAATGAAAATCTCCATTGCATCACATTCACTAATAATACATTGTGTTAGTCGTCTTGTGTTTTGCATCCCTAATTCACATAGGCTGTGAATGCTTCTATGACCATGTAACTTAAAATGGCTTGCATGACTGAGGACATCTAGAATAGCACTGGAGATGCCATCACACCCACGAATTGTCAAGATCCCATCCTTTGTACCACGTTCTGGGAAATATGCAAACTCACTTGTCATAATAGATCGACTGGGGTAACCTTCCGACATCGAAATGAATGACGTGAATCTTCCCTCTTTCCATGGACGAATTCTTTGAAGGAAGCAATCAAGAGATTCCAGCTGAGGAAAGTAAAATTCAAGACTCATCAACCCTTTCACGTAGCTCACATCCTTCAATATTGCCTCTGCCCATTTATTCCATTCATGCTCAAAATTGAGACTCTGTCGATCTTAGATCTATGCGAAGTTGCTCTAATTGAGAGAGCCTTGATATTATGCCACCAGAGATCGCCACATCCTCTTCAATCTCGTCTCTCCCCATTGAGAATGCTACATTTAAGACTTTGAGATGAGTTAATTGCTCGATTTCAAGAGGCAAACTGGTAATCCTAGTGTCTTGGGCATCAAGCACCTCAAGTCCTGTGATTGCTCCAATTTGGGGTGGAATAGCTCTGAACTTGGGACAACTTTTTAGATAAAAATATCCGAAGGTTGACCAAGTTACATATGGAATGTGGTAATGAATTTACAGAAGTTTCAGAAAGATTCAAAACTCTCAGAGCACACATCTTTTCGAAGAATAATGCCGAATCATTCTCAACTTTTTATTTCCTTGAAGAAACAACGTCAAGAGAGTAGGACAGTTTGGACTCTCTGGTAGATTGCCTATTTTATTCTGCATCAATGACATTCTTTCGATATTTTTCCATTCTTCAGCCTCTGGAGGATCCTTTATATCTTTATTTGCTCTCACAAGAATCTATGACCCGATCCTTTTGAAGATGTGATTCTTAATGCTAAATCTCGTATGACGTCGTGCATCTGAATCATCCCATTACTTTTTAAAAGAAGAGATGCATCAATAAGATGCTTCAGATAGCATGCCCCTTCTTTCTGGCATCTATCAAACTCGAACCAGAATTGATGAGACCTTCAGCCCTCCAATACAAAAATCAATTCAAAAATGGTCGATGTTGTGATCTTCTGGAAATAATGCTGCATATAGAAAGCAGTTCTTTAAATTATCATCCTCCAATTTGTCAAAACTGAATTTCAAGCGTTTAAATACTCGTTCTTCCATATCGTAAATATCAGATGTAGCTGGAGCGCTCAACTCTTGCACTGCATTCTCCCATATGAGAATGTTGTCCTCCTTTCTTAAGGACGCGCCTATTACAACAATGGCCAGCGGTAAACCATCACATTCATCAACTACACATCTTGCTAATGGTTGAATATTAGGAGAATCAACTACTTCACCTGCTTTTTCACGAAATAATTCCCAAGCTTCCTCCACTGACAATAGCTCCACCATAATTTCTTTATTGGTTTCCATCTTGTGACAAACGTTACGGTATCTAGTCGTCAACACAAGCTTGCACCCGTTTCCTTGGGTTGGATACGGGATTCCGATATCTTCCAAATCGACTATGTCCCACACATCATCCATAAGAAGCAAGAATTTCATGCCTCTCAAGCTTTGGAATATTCTCCTTGCAACTCTCTCATTGGATTCTTCATCCAATAATTTCAATGATAGGCGAAGTGCAATTTCAGTTTGCAGCTGTCGGATACTAAAGTCCTTTGCAACAGTAACCCAAATAACAATTTCAAACATCCGTGCAATTTCTGGTAGATTGTTCAAATTTTTCATCACAGTTGTTTTCCCAACACCTCCCATTCCCCATATACCAATCTTCTGTGTCCTCTCATTTCTCATGCATTCTAATATTTTTTGCAGAGTGCGCTTTGTTGATGTTCCATCTTTAATTGTTATAGCAGGCATTGTTTCGACAATTTGTGGCAATGCATCAACAACCACTCCTCCCTCAAAGTTAGACTCCTCAATAAGATTCAAGATGCAATTCGTTTTCTCCACAATGCGTCGACCAAGCTTCCAACTTGATGGAATATCCAGACACCATCGCCTCAGACATCTCTTCTCTCCTTTAGAATATTCTTCTTCAATGGCATTTACTTGATTTTGAATCTCATCCACCTTACTGATCCAACTTTGACATTGGCTTGTGGGTGTTTTTTCGCGTCCATTTCTTCTTATCTCACGCTGTATATCTTCTTTCTTATCATACAAAGCCCTTGCTTTCTCATTGAGCCTTTCAAAATTCCTTTCGAGATCTTTGATATAACCCAGCCGGCGAAAAATTGGAGCACATGAGCATTTCATAATTTCCACGACTGGCGAAACTAGTGGCCCCATCAAATTCATGTTTTAACACTGCAAGATTTCAAAAGAAATGTTTAATGAATTGCATATGTACGGTGACCTTTTCTCATAGGGTATTGAGAACACAAACACAAAGATTTCTTGCAAGATAAAGATTTTGGAAGATGACCAAAAAGATTATGTTCCTGCTCATACTATCCAAGCATAAAATTTTGTATCTTTCGTTCACAATTTTTATCATTTTTCATTCACATTTAAAGCATCTGATATGTTTATAAACACTAATTCAAGGCTTAAGGCTCTGTTGGCAAAATAGAGTTTATATAGTATTTGTGCCTGCAGGGTTGAACAAGTGCCAATGGATTGGGACAGTCGGGCCCACTTTTGTGCCCCACTTATCTTTCGACCCACATGCACACAAGAATATTCAGGTGAAATCGTTTGCACATAAGAACTGTGAGGTCTACCTTAGTTTTTGAGGCAGCTTTGCACCCTCTTATGATCGACTTACCCCCTTCATGCACACTACACTTATGAATTGCCGCAAGCCAAATTTGAAACTACTTGACTTGTTAAGAACCATTGGATTGAATGTTAAAAAATGACACCTTTTAATGTAATTAAACTTTGAGGGTAGCGGGTCCAGGGATTATGATGATCTCATGGGGTTGATATTTTGCAGACCTCTACGTCTCATTGATATCATTCCATATCATCCTCTACCACTACGCCCCACAACACTCATCTATATGCAGATAGTTCTCACTCCAATAAAGCTATAATATATATATATATATATAAATATATATATGAAAATTCGCAAGAACTCCCCATCAAAAATGGGTATTTTTGCCCCCTTTAGACTTGTCCAATTAAATCATGCCACCTCACATTAATCGACTTATTTTGAATACACATATTTTTAGGAGATCTTCTCACACCCCTAATTTTGAATAGACTTGTCCAACTCCTATTTTATCTCCATTTTTTCCTCCCTTATAATTATGCTCATCAAGATTATACTCAAAATCAGTACCATCATGTAATCATTCTTAAATAAGTAAATAAAAGGCTGGATATAAAGATCTCAAAAAAAAGTCATAAATAGATAAATTTATAATAAAGGAAACTTTTTGTGTGATTTATTTTATTACAATTAGGCAACGTCAGCTAGTATCAGTCGGGCCCTTCTATGATGAGCCTACTTCGTGACCTCCAAATCTTGCCTTTTTTTTTATTTTTTTAAACAATGATAATGATTTTGATGGGCATCTATATCAAAAATTGTGCTGGTTTATTATACTTTGATTATAATACGATGGGATGCGCATAATAAAGAAAAGAAGTGAAAGAGAGATGAGAGAAATAAGAACCGAGAAAATACGGGTGTGGACGTTGAGACAGAGAAAAAATAAAGGAGATTTTTAAAGCTTTAAATTCCTTATCCGCATTTAACTTAATGATGACATGTGTTATACATATGATAAGAAAAGGGGCGTTTTCTTATGGAAAAATGGGCCGGGAGTTTTGTAGCGCTCCTCATATATATATATATATATATATAGAGAGAGAGAGAGAGAGACGCATGAGAAATGTTATGTGCATCCATACCTCACCATAGGATGTAGGACACTTATATAATTGAGAATATTTGTGTGCAAAAGGGGAAAAGCCATATATGGTCATTTGCAGAAGCGGAAAGTTCATGTGCAAAGAAGGAAAGCCATATAAGTGTTCCTCACCCTATGGTGAGGGACAAATGCACATGAATATTCCTATATATATGTATTCACCTCTCTCCATCTTACGGTGAGAGTTAGCATGAGGGGCCCACCTATCGCCAACCCAAGTCGTACACACACTAGACCCCCTTTGAATTATATCAGATCCGTAGAATTCTCATCGATTTGAAAGAATTGGACCATTGGATTGAAGGCCAATTTTTTTATTTAATACAAAGTCATTGAACTTGTGGGCTACGGACGAACGAGTTAAAAGCATTAGATTGACCTCATATATATATATATATATATATATATATATATATATAATCTTCACCTAAGCTCATGCACTCATCAGCTCAACATGTGGAACACCTGGTGGCCACCCTTTTGGTCCATCCAAGTGGACTATAAACAGAGAACCCCTAATAGTCACCAATGCAGGGGCTCGGCACCCATCCAAAATAGATTGGATGCACGGTCAAAGTCAATGCACTCATTTTGGACAGTGGAAACTTGTTGACCGTTGATCAAGTGGTTAGGATTATATTGAGGTCAACGTCCACCATCGCTCCTGAGCGGTCATAATTGTGATTGACCCCTCGCCCTTAACATAAAATCATTGTTGTGCCGTTTCACATCACTAATTGGTTTTGGGATAAGTGGTAGCTCAATGGAGTGTAAAATCCTATAAGTGGTAGCAGAGTCTGATAGAAGGTCAGGTGTTCATCACCAAATGGTGTTGGAAAAATTGATAGCTCAATGGGGTGTAAGATCCTACACATTATCATTCAAGCCTCCATTAACATACACTAGTAGGTGGGCGGCGATCTTTTGATCCCCCTCACATACCCAGGTGGGCTTCACAAAAAGCTGTTCTTGATGGGATCTTTTGATCCTATAATCCCTTTTTTTTTTTTTATCCTATATTCCCGATCCTATATTCTTTCTTCCTTTTTTTTTTTTTTTTGGCTGTGTTTTAGCTATCTTCTTTTTCTAACTGTCCTAAAAAAAACTTAAATGAGGTGAGCCCAATAGTGCATCTTCCATCCTTTCTCTGTTTAAGCGTGTGCAATAGAAAGAAACATGAAAAAACGAAAGTGTAGATTTTCATAGAAACTCATTTATATTTCTCTACTTGCATGAATATCCCATTCCAGTTTCAACAAATCCTTGCCTTCTAATGTTGCATCATATACAAAACACATAAAGAGATACAAGTACTGGAACAAATAAAGAGATAAGGAAATTGAATTCTCATGTGGTGCAAGGAAACAGGAATATTTACAAATTTGGTATATGAAAACTTAATTCTACCACATACCTAATCAGAAGATGGCAAAGATGGGCAAGAATTTGCTGCTGTTTGCTGTGTTTCACCCCTTTTGGGAGAGAGATCTGAATTATTGCTTATAAATACAACAGTGCAAAGACTTGCAGGACATGCGTTGACTACTGCTATGATACATCGGCCCAAGTGGTTTCAAAGCCCATTGGCTGCACCTGGGCCTAGTTTTGAGGATGCCAAATTAGTGGGCCTAGCCTATGAATTCTTAAAGGCCCTGCCCGGCCCTACATATTTAATACAAAAGGGCATGTTAATATATCTTTTGCAAATGGAATGGGCCTAAGCCTGACTATCTTGCCCATGGGTTGAATATTGCTAACCTGAACATCTGGTTTGATAAGTGATAACTAAATAGGCTGGTTGGAGGAGGCTTGGCCCAGTCCAACCCAGCTCATGAACAACTAAACTGTAATGAGGAGCACTAAAAGAATAAGCGGAATTCATTGACAATTAGATGATATTAAGGGGTCGTTTGTTTTTCTCATTTACGTATGTAATGGAATCACATGGGTAATTGATACACATAAATCATGTTTGTTTGGTGTGATTTTGATTCACATGTGTAAAATAGCTATGTAAATTGTGTGAAACCTAGCCCTTTTTGTGCCTCACATTTTCACACCTCAAGAGGTGTGAAAGAGATTCACATGGCACTGTTACCAGGCGGACTACCACAGTGCCTCAATGAGCAGTCCGCCTTTTTTTTTTTAATTTTTTTGGGCCCCACTTGTAACATCCGAACCATTCATTCTCTTAAGAAGTTCAAACACGGCCATGTATCCAATTTTCAACCGTTGATGATGCATGGAGGTTGAGATATCCTCAACATAATTACAGCCGTTGGATTAATCTATGGTTACTAACATACCCAGTCCACCTTTTATGATTTCTTTAATTTTCTGGGCCCACCTGTAAAATCAGGACCGTTCATATTCTTTAGAAGCTCAAACACGGCCATATGTCAAATTTTCAACCGTTGATGTGGCTTGGATGTTGAGATATCATCAAACAATATACAACCTATTGTTACTAGCTTACCAAGTCCTCCTTTTATGATTTCTTTAATGTTCTGGGCCCCACCTGTAAAAGCAAGACCGTTCACTTTCTTTAGAAGCTCAAGCACGATCATGTGTCCAATTTTCAACCGTTGATGTGGCTTGGATGTTGAGATATCATCTAACAATATACAACTCATTCATAGATTCACATGTGAAATGTTATGCTAGTAACAAACAGTGGAATCTGATTCACATGTGAGTTATTTACCTATGCAAATGACTCACATGTAGGTCATTTACACATGTGAATCACTTTCACAAGAAACAAACGACCCTTTAAAGAAGCATATATGCTAGACTAGCAACAGATGCTGCACCAATTTGGAATATACAAGCAACTCTTATGCAAATCTAATAAGTGGCCGTTTGGAAACTCTAATTTAATTAATAAGAACTAATTAAATTAAGGACCAAAATAAAAGCTTGAATTTTTAAAATCTAATTTACAATTGGTCTGTCTAGTAAAATTATGAAATGTAAACTATCAATTCATTACTAATTGAGACCCACCTTTAGGAATTGTGGTAATTGGGGTCCACCTTTTCAACGTTACAATGTAGAACCTATCTTTTGTGTAATTTTGAATATTATATGTGGTTATTTTCATGCAAAACACTTGTATATTTTGCATTGTCCTCCTCCATTGGCTAAAGCTAAAAGAGCTCTCAACCCCCTACAAATCCCACCCACACTTATGTTCTTAGTGGTAAAAGGCTAAAATTTGTGAATGAGCTGTAAAAATAGAAAATGCAATTAGAAGTTTATCAAACGTTTTCACAACATATGAATAAACTCTAAATCAAAATATAAGAGCTTATTTTTAGAGTTTCCAAATGCCCCTAAACAAGAATTGGAAGAAAGAAAGCATCTAGAGCCGCTTTCGTGGCTCAAGTCCGAAATTGGATTTGGGAGAACCATGAGCAAGGGCACCATAGACTGAAGGCGGATCCACTCAATTTAAATGGTGAAAATCATTGAAACTTGAAAGCCCCAAGTTTTCTTCGGCTTGCTAAATTATTTGGGAAGGACTACTGTTCTCACTTGCAAGGAGATGGTAAAAGCATGCAAGGTATCTCTTTTGCCTATAGAATTTCGTGGGTTTTAAAAAACCAGGTGGGCCAATAACATGTATTTAAGGATGCTTTTGGAGGTATAGTGATATTTAAAGATGCTTTTGGTAAGTTTTTAGGATGATGGATTTGCCACCCCATTAAAATAATTTCCTTTGTCAGGAAAGTCTTGGATTCTTATAAGTTCATTCCCAATGACCATGGCAAATACTTCTTTAAGACACCCTCTAGTTTACTTAGAGGAACAAATGATCCGACCACTAAAATCTTTTGTGATTTTGCCTTGGAGCCTCTGATGATAATAAGCCGGGCTATGAGTTTGCAATTTGGGTTGTTGACAATCTGTTTTCTTTGTGTTTTGTGAATGGCACAAAGGCCACTTTTGCTAAAGAAGACTGAAATGGCAAGGGTTATCATTAGTTCATGTTGCTTCCAACTCACTAGAGGAGATTCAGGCACTTAAGGGTGGCCAAAGCCGGTATATTGCACCCATCGTTTCGGTATTTTGGATAGTGTACGTCAAATACTTTGGACTAGTTGAGTTCTTTCATGCGGTTAGGACTCTTAATAGGATTGCGCATAACTGTGCTAGTAGGTCTTATAATTTGTTGTTGGATGAGGTTCGGTTTGATGCTCCCTCTTATTTGTGTTTTGGGGTTAATTTTGTTGTCCAGCTTTCTTTTTCTTCCTTTTAATGGAATTTATATTCTTTACTAAGAAAAAAAAAAAGATCAATAAAAAATGGAACTCTCTATTCAAAAGTGCAACAGAAGGACCAAACAATGATTTATATGGAGAATTCACCATTTACATATAAGCAAGCAGAGTCCGGATCACCTATCGCAGATATTACACCTTCACTGTGAGTGGATCAATAATAGTCCCCCACGTCATTCAAAAATTTAGGTGATTTTCTTTCATCTGATTTAAACTTTTTTAAACTTCAAAATCACCTAAATTTTTTGCTGACGTGGTGGACCGTTATTGGTCCACTCACGGTGAATGTGTAACAAATACGATAGGTGATCTGGACTTAAGCAAACTAAGGCTATGATGAGAACACTTAAAATGAGTAACATATAAGGTAATATTCAAGTAAGAACTAGTTCTCATATATTATATGAGAATTTTTTTGGTTGGGTCCCATTTGTGGATGGGACCAGAGGGGATGAAAAATCTATATAAGACCAACCCAAGTATCAAGTTTGAACCCAAACCCATGCTCCTAACCCTTTCAACCGTGGCCCACAAGTTTAATAGCTTCATATTCAAAAAAATATTTAACCCTCGATCCAACGGTTCAGTCCATTCGGATGTGCACCAATCCTTGGGATTAGTAACTATCAGGGGGTTCCCTATTGGTTGCTAAGTTTGGATGGATTGCTAGTTGGGCCCCATAAAAAAGTTTCCATGTAATAGGTGAGAACTAATTATCACTTGAATATTTTTCATATATATATATATATATATATAATGCAATTTCTCAATAAAAAAATCCATTGGATGGTTCTAAAGAAATTCTGCAAGGTATTTTAGATTATGTATCGTGTATGTTTGATCCCTTTGCTTTGCTCATTTAAAGTTGATTGCTGCCATATTTGAAATCATGCAAAATATTAAATCTGGCCACCCACAAGCTTTTAAAAAGCTTGAGTGTCTTCATTAATATAAATCAGTGGGCACTGTGGTGGAACTTTTATTAGGGGGATTAAATGCCTAGTCTCTAGACTCTTAGACAAAGTAATGACTAAATTATTAATCTATACTTAACAATATTTTTCTAACTATGCTAGGTTGGCAATAGAATTTGACCATCGGTGGGAAATACAAAGAGGGCATGATTGTGTTGGTGGACTATTTACTTAACAATGATGTTTTACCTCTGCTAGGTTGCTGATAGAATTTGGCATTGGTGGGTAGGCATATTCATGGGCCGGGTTAGGACACACCCAGTCCAGCCCAACTTTAGAATCACAACCCACTTCTTAGCCAAGCCTGAAATGGGCCAAAATGTCAGGCCTAAGCCCGCCCAATTAGTCAATTGGTGGGCCGAACTAGATTTTTTACAAGTTGTTGCGTGGGCTTTCTAGCCATTGTTTAGACATATTATCATTAACTGAAAAGCACGCCTTGTTCAGGTAGGGCGGCTGGGCTTTGGGCTTTCTATCACTTAATCTGCTATATATTAAATCGGTTGAATTTACATATCCAAGTCTGGCCCAAAGTTGGCTTGTACCTAATCAAGCTCAGGCTGGCCCAGCCCATGATCAACCCTGTTGGTGGGAATTGGGAAACATTTAAGAGGGAGTAATGCGTTGGTGGATTTTCCCTCCAACCCAAAAGGCAAGGTCGTCGCTCACATGAGGTACAGAACTAGGAACTTTTTCTTTGTGGGGTAATTGTAAATGTCTTGAAAAACTATAATAAGTATTTTGTGAAAATATGTAAATTTATTAAGAATTAATGAAATTAGACGAATATTCTTATAGTCAACTAAAAGCTTATTAAAAAGGTCAAAAGTAAAATTATTGTCTACAAAAAATACAAATTTTCATCAATTTTATGACAATGAAGATGATGAAACAAAAGAAACATTATAAAAAGATCAAAAGATAATTATTACTAATGAAAGTATTAGTTTTGAGTAAAAATAAAGGTGTGATGGGATAGGTACATGAAGATGAATATGAGAGAAAACTGGAGTCACAGAGATGATATAGAAAAGAAGTACTGTAAGTGGGGAAGTGAGAAAATTGGGAGACCGTTGAGAGAATTTAGAGAGAAGTATTTGTTGGCAAATGAAAAGTATATAATGAGCGAGTTCTGATTCCGTGTTTCATAGAAAAAAGGGAGATACTACTTCATCAAATCCAAAATCGCCAATTATATAAAATCTTATGCCAGCTAATGTACCCTCTCAATTGCTTTCTTGGAATTCAAAAATCAACGAAGAGACTTTATGGAGTTGGCGATTGTTGATTGGATGAAACAGTATCTTCCCGTTTCTATGAAATAGAGGATCCGGACTCATAAATGGCCAACACACGTATGGTTGAGTGGTGTTGGCACATTGTCACATGACTGGGATCGATCTCTAGTACTTCAACTTGAAAGTATCCCTCTTAGCCATTGGACCACAAAAATAGAAAAAAAAAAGTAAATATAACAGACATAGAATCGTCGGAGGGAAATCTCAAATTGGGTTTGTTTGTTGGCCCATGTTGAGTAGTGGTTCTTTCCCTACATCAGACCAGATCAAGGGTGAAAAACTATTTTTCTTACATGGATTCAAATCTTATACAGCTACTTATCCCTCATATATATATGGAAGGTGCTCCTGTGAAAGATACTCTCACCTTATTATGAGAGATAAGATGGGGCCCCCACAGCCATATCCAATGTCAACCACTTAAATGTTAGGGCCCTCATCTTTATCTCTCATAGTAAGGTGAGAGTGTCTCTCACAAGAGAACCTTCCTATATATATAGGGAGATACTTCTATGAGAGATATCTCTCACCTTACTATGAGAGGTTAGGTGGGGACCCTCACATTTAAGTTGTTGGCACTAGCAACAAACGCCCGTGCTAAGATCGGACCCAAAAATGAATATACCTCGCACGGGTCCACCACCTATTGGGTCGCCCATGGGTCCTCCTTCAGATCTATGGATCAGATGGGTCATCGGGTGGCCCACCCGGGTCCCGGTATCAACGCAAGAAAATCAAGCCTTTGGGACTAAAACACGTCCTCTCCCTCTATCTGATCATACGTTGGATGGTAGGCCAAACAGGGCCCCACCTTGCACGGGTCCACCGCCTAATGGGTAGCCCGTGGGTCTTCCTTCGGGTCCACGTATCAGATTAGTCATCGGGTGGCAAACCTAGATCCCGGTATCAACGTAAGAAAATCAAGCCTTTGGGAATGACTGTTTTAACGAAAATATCCAATCCTTTGGATTTCTAAGACATCTAAAACACGTCATCTCCCTCTCTCTGATTAGACGCTGGATGGTGGGGCCTAATAGGGCCCACCTCGCATGGGTCCACCACCTACTGGGTCACCCGTGAGCCCTCCTTTGGATCCACGGATCAGATGGGTCATCGGGTGGCCCTCGGGTTCCGGTATGAACGCAAGAAAATCAAGCCTTTAGGACTAAAACACGTCCTCTCCCTCTATCTGATCAGACGTTGGATGGTGGGCCAAACAGAGCCCACCTTGCACAGGTCCACCACCTAATGGGTCGCCCGTGGGTCTTCCTTCGGATCCACGAATCAAATGGGTCATCGAGTGGCCCACCTGGGTCCCAGTATCAATACAAGAAAATCAGGCCTTTGGGAATGATTGTTTTAACGAAAATATCCAATCCTTTGGATTTCTAAGACATCTAAAACACGTCCTATCCTTCTCTCTGGTCAGACGCTGGATGGTGGGCCAAACAAGGCCCACCTTGCACGGGTCGAACACCTACTGGGTCACTCGTGGGTCCTCCTTCGGATCGACAAATTGGGTCATCTAATGGCTCCCCCGGGCCCCGGTATCAACGCAAGAAAATCAAGCATTTGGGACTAAAACACGTCATCTCCCTCTCTCTAATCAGACACTGGATGGTGGGCCAAACAGGGCCCACCTCGCGCGAGTCCACCACCTACTGGGTTGCCGTGGGTCCTCCTTAGGATCCACAGATCAAATGGGTCATCGGGTGCCCACCCGGGGTCCCAGTATCAACACAAGAAAATCAAGCATTTGGGAATGATTGTTTTAATGAAGAGATGGAAGTGGAAGGGTTTCTCTCTTACTTGTTCTAAGATGAAAAATGGAGGGGAGAGGCGTCGTTGCTACAATGAAGATGGAGTTGCGGGCTGACCACGAAGATTGATGTTATTGATGGAATGTTTGTTGTCGGTGCCAAGTATGCTCAAAACTCAGACTCAGTGCCCTCTTCTTCTTTCTTCTGCTGCTCCTGTATTTCTTCTTCTCTTCCTTTGCCATCAGTCCCTTTTTTTCCAATATTTGACGTATTTTAGCAGATCAGTTACGTAGTGGGATAATTTTTATTTGGAGGAAATTATACGAAAGTTAGTTTAGAGGTGAGTGGAGAGTGGAGTGTGATAATTTTTATTTGGAGGATGTTATACGAAAGTTAGTTTAGAGGTGAGTGGAGAGAGGAGATACTGATAGGTGTCTTCATGTATGTTCTAAAATGAGGGATTGAAGTTTGGAGCCTTGTGGTTAAACGAAGGGAAAAAACATTCCCTTACAGATATAGATTGGATATGGATGTGAGGGCCCCCACCCAATCTCTCATATAAGGTGAGAGATATCTCTCATAGGAGCATCTCCCATATATATATATATATATATACCCATAAAACTAAATACCCCGTAAGTTTATGTATTGAATAGAATGAAACATGAAAATTGAAATGGTGTATTTTCATAGAAATCCATTTATATTTCTCTACTTACACATTCAAAAAAGACTTTAAATCGGAAAATATGTGGCTCTAATCTTGCATCCAGTAGATGCTGTCAATGAGCACCTTTGAATCAGAAAATGGTCATTTCCATAGATTTCCATGCACTCCCTAGTTCCAACTAGTGAAACAACAAATCCATTTATAGACCACCATAATTCAGTTAGCATTTGTTCCATCGATCTCTAGTTCGCTGATTTAAGGGGCATTCGGCGACGGGTCCCTGAACATTCCACTTTATTGCCTTAGATCCACAATCTTTTCTCATAGTGTGATAAGTCCTTTTTCCAAATTTGAAAACCTAAAATGTCTAATTTACCCTTTCTTCAAATCATATCCCATGATTATTGGGATAAGCCATTAATAATGGTCAACTACAATTTAATTAGCCATGATTAATAAAATTTCAGTAATGAGATTTTCAAATAAATTTCAAAAACCGGAAATAAATTTCAAATAAATTTCTAAAAATGAAATAAATTTAAAAAACGCAAATAAATTTCAAAAGAACGCAAATAAATTTCAAAAAATGAAATGAATTTAAAAAACACAAATAAATTTCAGAAGAACGCAAATAAATTTCAAAAAATGAAATAAAATTCAAAAAACGCAATAAATTTCAATAGAACATAGATAAATTTAAAAAGACTCAAATAAATTTCAAAAGATCCAAATAAATTTTAGAAAATGTAAATAAATTTTCAAAGAGGCAAATAAATTTCAAAAGATCCAAATAAAATTCAAAAAATATAAATAAATTTGAAAAGAAGAAAATAAATTTCGAAAGACAAAATAAAATTAAAAAATG
This sequence comes from Camphora micrantha, assembly GCA_003546025.1. Taxonomy (NCBI): domain Eukaryota; kingdom Viridiplantae; phylum Streptophyta; class Magnoliopsida; order Laurales; family Lauraceae; genus Camphora; species Camphora micrantha. The sequence goes on along the minus strand of QPKB01000004.1, from coordinate 54,382,260 downwards.
CAAATAGATTTGTAAAAATGCAAATAAATTTTTGAAAAAAACTAAGATTTTCTAAAAACTTAGATAAATTTGCCTAACACATAGAAAGACTTATTAAAAAACTCAGTTAAAATTTTCAAAATGAAGATAAATTTGTCAGAAACTCAGATAAATTTGCTAAAAACTCAGATAAATTTGACAAAAGCTTAGATAAATTTCAAAAAAACTCAGATAAATTTCATAAAAACACGTCATCCCTTGCTGCAGCAACTGTTTCTGGGTTTTGGGCTTTCGCGAGGTGAGTCAGGTCGAACCTGACCTGAACCGACCAGAGACCTTGGACTCGAAACCCCCCAACTGGGTTGTCTTCTTCTTCCTCCCAACGCCTGCAACAGGAGCTGTGCCTTCTTTTGCTATTGTCTTCCACGGTGACGATGGGCAGGCAGACGGCCGGATGACTGGCAAGGCGACGACGACGGTGAAGAGAAACCAACAGTGATGTGGTGACTCCAGTCTTCCTTGGCGATGAACAGGCCCAGCGGTGATTGGGTGTGCAAAACAGAATCCCTGATCTTCTATCTTCTTCCTCAGGCTAATCAGTATTTTGCGGTTATGGCCCACCAGAGGTCAAAGAAACTGATCTCTCCGTTCCTGATCTCTGCAGTTTGCGAGTTTCCTTCTCTGACTGTGGCGATCTTCTCCGGTCAGTTTCAGTTAGTGGCCCATCGAGAGATGGGATCAGGGTGATGAGATCGTGGGAAAGGGAGCAATGTAGGGTGATCAAGAGAGGGAGTGGTGAGAGGTTCTGCGCAGGATGGAGAGGGATCTTGAGATGGATATGATGAGAGGGAGAGGGGGATGAGGTCGCCTGGGAGATGGAGGAGAGGGGGATTCTACGCATGGGAGACGATGAGACGAAGTATGGGTTGAAAAAGAAGAGGGATAATACAAGATTTGAAATTTAAAATTTCAAAATTTTATGCCTAAAACAGTTGAAAGGGTAAATCAGTCATGTCAATTGTATCTAAGGACCTCTCACCGAAATATATTTAGTTGTATAGACTACAGGCGTTAGAGGAAAAGTTTGTGGACTGGAGGCCTTATAAGTCCTATATGAGGGACCTTTCGCTAATTATCTCCTGATTTAATGGGTTCTGCTCAAATTAAAGAAACAGGCATAAGATCAAATATTTTGTTTTCCTAAAACTAGCACAAAAAGATCATATAATTGCAACTTAAAAATTTTTATGATCTACTCGAAACTCAATTCAATTAGGTATAGATCCCATTCCAATTACAACCAACCCTTGCCTTCAATATTAGTAGAAAAAGGAATCACTGCTCATTCATAAATCATAATAAAAGTAGTAAACGAAATAAAGAGAAGGAGATTGAGTTCTCATTGGTTACTAGAAAATAGGGCAAAGATGAGCAAGAATTTGTTGCTATATGCTATGTTTTCACTCCGACAGACCTTTGAAGTGCTATTTGTTGCTATTTAAACTAGCATAAGGTGTGGGTATGCTCCCACATGGGTTTAGCGAATAGGAATTAGTCCTGTTTGTTTCAATACCTCATAGATACCCACGTCATAAAACAAGGCAAAAATGAATTAAGAAACTTGAGAAACTTGAGTTTAAAGCTAAAGAAAATCCTAGTTCATATGGGGTAAAATCTATTATTAAGTCAAAGTTTATTTTTTAGAAAATAATTAGACTCTAAAAATAAAAATCACTTTTCATGAATCAAAATCTTAATTAAAAATAAGAATGCTAGTTTATTTTCTCATTTAAATAACTTCAGGCCAAATGATATTTTTGTAAAAAAAACCGCGTAAGATACAACGTACGTTTTGGAAGGCATGATTTAAAGTTTAATTGTTGAATTAATCACTAAACCAACCTATTAATTTTCTCACTTTATTGAGGATCCAAATGATGGAAAGATTTTATTTAGGTTCTACTTTAGGGTTTAATTGCCAATTTTGATTGGCGGTTTGATCTCATGGTCTTGATTTGAGTTTTTATGAAAATAGAAGCAATTCTGATCCTGAAAAACTACTTATTAGATATATGAATTCATAAATCTAAAGAAAATAGACTTGCAATTCATTAAAAGAAGGGACATTTACCACAAAAATCCATTTAAATAGGGTAACTATAGTTGAGGATCCTAAACTTTTATAATGACGGCCAAGGACCTCTAGCCCAAATCATTTTTTTCTCCCATTTTGCCCTTTTTTTTGTTGATGTCAATATAACCAGTTTCATTTTTTGTCATGAGTAATATTTGTTGACATCAACAAAATATTCGTCAACATCAACATAAAATTGTGTTGACATCAATAAAAATACCTAGTTATTACAATCAGTGACCCTATGAATTTGTTGACGTCGATAAAAGATTCGTCGACATCAACATAAAATTGTGTTGACGTCAACAAAAATGCCCAGTTAACAGCAAGAGTGACCCTGTGAATTTGTTGACATCGACAGGAGATTCGTCGACATCAACATAAAGTTGTATTGACGTCAACAAAAATGCACAGTTTACAGCACGAGTGACCCTATGAATTTGTTGACGTTGACAGAAAATTCATCGACATCAACATAAAATTGTGTTGACGTTAACAAAATCGCCCAGTTAGCATCAACAAAAATTGATTTTTCTGTTGTTTAGGGTTTTGTTGACATCGAGCAATCTCTCTCTCATTGTGATTGAGAAAAAAGGGGTAGGGCATTGATCTCCTTTTTCTCCTTCCTCTCTTTCTTATATCCTACCGCTATTGTTGATTTGGAGGTAAAGAACGTTTTTTTTTTTTTTTTTTTTTTTTTTTTAGGGTTATGTTGACATCAACTAACCAAAGGCAAAAACGGAACGAAATATTTGATTTTGGGCTGGAGGTCCTTGGCCGTCATTATAAAATTTAGGGTCCTCAGTTGTAATTACCCTATTTAATGAGATTTTTGAAGTAAATGTCCCTTAAAAGTAAAATAGGACTGTTGATGTCAAATATTATGATCATAAATAACAAATGAAATATCATGATTTCAAAAAACTAATATTTCATAATAGAATAATTCAAGATCATTATAAAAATAAATCTAGAATCTCCAAGAGCACAATACCATGATTTCACATCTTAATGTTCAGAGGGCCCTTCATTGGAGTCTAGAAAATACAAAATTCTAGAATATTTAATGATTTCAATGGAGAAATTCAACCTAATGATTTCAAGTCATAATTCAATTCTAAAAAATAAGAAACGAATTGTGCTCATCATATATATTATTATTTTGTATTCCATATATCTAAAATCGAACTATGAACATTGTATTTATAGACGTCTCATTATTCGAATTATAATTCTAGATGGTTCGCTTAGATTATTTATTTAGAAAGTGAAAACAATTAGATTCTTCTTGGAACTCTTCTTCATCAACTAACTCAATGATTGAGGAGACAAAATTTGACACTTGAGGAATCTGCCGCTCACACAAATAGTGAAAACCAGAACTTAAAAGAAAGAGAAGACACATATAGTGGGCGCACCCCTCACATTTTCAAAGATTTTTTAATTTTTCCTTCTAGATCTAGTTGAATGGGTTGTATATATTTTTGTAATTTCTATGAGAATGGTGAAGAAAGAATATAAAAAGAATATTCAAAATGAATGAAGAATATGAAAAAAGAAAAAAAAAAGCAATATCAAGGTAATTGATGTTATTTTTGTAGATTTTATCATGAGAATGAAAAAGGGTATGTGAATAAAGGAGGGGTACGTGAATGTCGTATTTCCTAAAAAAACCACCCCACCCCCCATTCCTGTCCTTCTTCCTTCTTTTATCTGCAACATTTGCTCTCTTCTGTCAATGGCGAGCACCAGCCACTGCAAAGGTGACCCCGAGTCACTTCTCTTCCCTTCCTCTTTCCACTTCTTCCTTCTTTGCCTCTTCATGTTCCCTCTTTTTCTTCAACCATAACCAACCCTAACTAGGTCTTGCTAACGCCCTTCACCCGTAAATGGCAATTTTCTATAAATAATCGCTACCAAAAGCACTTCATATTCATCTTTTAGATCACCAAACATGCAGGTCGTTTGTGTAGCATATTCTTCTTGGCTCTTACAATTCCATGACTCAATTTGCTAAGCGTGGATGTTGCGAACCCCATTTAAGTGGGACACTTGTCTCAAACTCTCTGCACCAAATTAAGATTGTTTGTCTGGCTTGACAATGAATTTCTAGTACAATTCTTCTAATAAATGGAATTTCCTTTTCCTTAAAATATTCAAAATTCTTATAAACAATGTGAGAGGCATTGATAAAGATTGAGATGGAAGAAGAAAAGAAATAGTACCCCACGTGATATTCCTTGCCTAGAACATTTAGTACACTCAATTAAGTAGGAATATTCCCGCCTAACATAGTCAAAACACTAGTAAGGTAGGGTATCCCTGCCTCACTGAGTGTCTTAATTCTGATGAGCGGAGATATCCCTGCCCACTTATGAAATGACAAAAAAGTGATATCCTCGCTCATTTATAAATCAAAGGCGATATCACCGCTCAACGAAAATGTGAAAAAAGGACAAAATAGGTGGCGGGAGGACCTATCTAATCTATATTAAGATTTGAAGACCTTTTTGGTCTCCCACTAGTCTTAGGGGACTTTTCCAGTAAAATCCTTAATTTAAAACTATGAAATCTATAAGAAAAGGTAAATTAGGACTAAATGATATCTAAAACAAGAAACCAAATTAAATATTTAAACCTTTATAGAATTGAAACATTAGAATTAGAAAGAATTAAAAAGGCTTATTTTTAAATAAATTAAATGGTCAATAAAGAGTATTGAACTATATAAAATCATTGAGAAATCAAAAGGTATAACTAAATGACTGTAACCATGTCACGTAAAAATAGAAACCGTAAAGTCATAAGAAATTTAAATGACATAAATTAAAGTGATTAAATAAATGACTATCATGTACTAAGAAGAAGAGATAGCCACAGTGGAAAGGACAGTCACATGGGTGTTCAATTAATTTAGATAGACTGAGATTAGAGGGCCCAAATTAGTAGTAAGAAAAACAATTCAACAAACAGTTAGTTATCAGGTATCCAATGGCCCATTTGATATATGAATTGAAAAACCTTGTGGTATTTACAAATTATATGAAAGGGTTTGAAGGATCTAAATTTCAAAGCTTGTAGCAATCAATGGTGTGGACGTCTGAACACCATGGCCCATCTACTTGATTACTTAAAACCCACTATAAGTAATTGACAATGAAAAACTTTGCACATATACTAACTATGCTATAGGTACTGAGTCCTGGTCAAATTTGGTTTATGTCGTGGTGGCTGTTGAGGGCGAATGTGCTGCTGCATCTGCACGAGTGGCTACAATGACCTGATCGTTTGCTTCAGCACTTGATATATGGATGCTAGGTTCGAGGCACGTGGAGTGGGTCCATGAGTCAAATAGGTCGGTCCGGCTGGGCTTAGCACGGGTAGATAGGTACCTGTGGTTACTAATTAGTGGGCACGCATTAAATCAAGGGTGTTACGACAACAAGTAGAGAGTTCTCCTTTCGAAAATAAATAAAAAATAAAAAATACATGGCTTTGATGTGGGCCCATCCCCAAAATGCTAAACTTTAGCATCCATCTAATTCAATCTGATCCAAGTACTCCCTTTAAATCAAAATCCGACAATTTAGGCAATAAATCTGGACTCATTTGCTAACTAACTATGGTTCCTAAAGATCTATTCTAGCCCTAAACTATTCTATCCCTGAACGTTCCCATATTAAGCATTTTATTTTCTTTTTGGCTAAGTTGGATCAATGGTATAGTGATTGTGATACTTGGATCAATGGTATAGTGATTGTGATACTATCTACCCACCCAGGGATCACTCCCCCAGTGGCCGCTATGTGAGGTGAGATGTCCCTTTCCACTTGGGCATCTCTAGCTAGTTTCTCTATCAAGCAACATTTAGAGAACATTTATACAACAGTAACAGGTAGTGGCCTTTTATAGGTTTTTTTTGGAGCCATCCCCAAGGCAGTGGCTGCCCCCATGTTCTCCTCTTTGCTACCCATTTCCTCTAGCTTAGAATGGATGGATGCCACTTGTCCTCCTCTAACTAACTTGCCATGTTCGTTTCTCATTTCTTATGGTTGTTTTCCTTCATCCAATGAGTGGGTGACGCTTTCAACATGAGGTGATGTCATTTTCAACACAAGGTAGTGGCATTTTCGTCTAAGGAGTGAGTATTCATCTTAGACTCCACATGTCATTTAACCACATATTTGCAAAAGACCTGGGCCCCATTACATGATTGATGATTGTACAATTTTTTTAACATGTCTAATACCAAGCTCGCATATAACAGCCTGCCCATAATCAATCAAATTTGGTCATATGAATTGGATGACATGATCACCAAAAATTGGATTAGACCTGGATTTCTGCATCAAACTCAGCATGACATGGTCACAAAACAAAAATCAGCTTGGTCCTATGTCAATTGGTCCCAACACACTATCACATAAATACGAGAGAGTTTGATCGGTCATGAAAAATTAATTGGATAAAGATCCATTACCAGTCATAGGGCATAGCTTGGGGGTGTGACTCACATAAACATGTGACCAATTAACTTGGGAGTAAGCCCAATGGCTAAATGGATTTAAGCATGGCAACGCATAAGTGAGCCCAATGCATAGCTGGGTTTAGGCTCATCTGAATAGGTCCCGCAACATTGTGTCTTATGTCCCATATATTGTCATTTTTAGCCTGGATCAAGCCTAGGCCATAAATTAGCTTTAGTTTAGACTAAGATTGGTCACATACTCATGCCAGAAATTAACTTGTACATTAATGTAGTGACCCTCCTCTACTCAATCAAAATCGGCCGTATAGTTTAGGCCACAAATTGGCATGGATTAATTCATATGGCTCAGGTCAGAAATTAGCCGGGACCATCATCAAGAAAGATTGGTCACATGGCCTAGGTTAGAAATTGACTTGAGCTTGACGCAACCAAAATTGATCATGTGGTTTAGGCCCAAAAATTGGTTTGGATTTGAATCAACCAAGATTGGTTATATGGCCTGGGTCAAAAATTGACTTGTGCCTGAATCAACCAAAATTGGTCATACGGCTTAAGCCCAAATATTGGCTTGGACTTGAATCAACCAAGATTGGTTATATGCCCTAGGTCAAAAATTGACTTGTGCCTGAATAAACCAAAATTGGTCAGACGGCTTAGGCCCGAAAATTTGGCATGGGTTTCATTGGACCTAACATGATATGGTTATATAAGTTGGCTTGAACCTATATTAATCATGTTAATATCCCTTGTAAATTCAAGAGATCTTGACCGGACCCACTAAAATCATCGGGGTACAACTACCTGCCATGTAGTGGTCGCCAATCATTGGCTTAGGGGTGGGTCCAGTGGCTAAATTGATTTAGTCTCACTTGATCATGATCACGCTTGATTGGATTAGGTCCAAACATTGATGATGATGTATATATATATATATATATATATATTATCTTCCAACACTCTCCAACTATACAACTAGGGTGTTGGGAAGTTCCACATCCCACATCACCTAAATCTTGAGTTGGAAATGACTTCATACTGCTTAAGCTTTTGGGTTCTTACAATGGGGCCTTGGTTATCCCAAGGGGCCCACCTTCACTTATCTTAAATGATGAATCTCTATACCATTCTCGTTGTCCTGAGCCAACCAGGTCCAACCATCAACACCCTTGACCATGATTACCTTGTTTGCGGGTTTACCAATGTTAAATTTTACTTCATTTTAAAAATTAATTGGGTCTTAAATTCAGACCCTAGAAAATGACTGCCCTTGCTCACTCACTTTGTTTCAAATTAACTCCATTCGACGTTAGGCACACCGTCAAATTCAACATGCTCAAAGGGCCACATTATAAAGTTAGCAAAGGACTGGTAACAATTATGAGTGTAAAAAAAAATTAAAAATCCATTTAGCCAAATAAAATCGAACCGCGGTTAATAACCGTGTTTCACGATTGGATTACGGTTATGGCTAATAACCGAACTACGGTTACGGTTACGATTCGGTTCTAACAATTAAGAGTGTAAAAAAGAATCGAAAAACTATATAATCGAATAACCGTGTTTCACGATTGGGTTACAGTTATGTCTAATAACCAAACTACGATTGGGTCACGATTCGGTTTAGTTCGGTTTTCCGTAATAATTCATTGTTATTAATCGAATCCGAACCAAACCATATAATACGGTTCAATTAACTGTATATGTTTAACCGTACCATTTACAAATAAGAGAAAAAATAAGGGTCTAAATGAAATATTTGATGCAAAACCAAACCCTCGCCCCTTTCAGTCTTTCCCGCCTCTGGCTCTCAACGCCCAGCCCGCAGCCCCTTTCTCCCCCTCTCTCTCTCGACGCACGAACGAAGAAGAAGAAGAAGAATACGTCTCATTCGCCAGATCCAGCCCCTTTCTCCGTCTCGCCTCTCTCTCTCACCTCGTTCGCCAGATCCAGGTTTGTTTGGGTTTTTTGTTTATTTTCTTTTGGGTTTCCATCTATGATTTGCATTTTTCTTTATAATCCACGAACTCCTGGGATTCTCTTTCAGCAGGATAACAGATTTACTGCCATGTCATAGAAGAATGGGATCTGTGTATCTCTGTTTCTGAAAGAATCAGCATCCTTTGCCCTTTCCCTGTTTTCCAGATTTCCTTTCTTTGGTCTCCTGTTTGGCTTTTCCTTTTCCATCTTTCATTGAAACTTGGGGATTAAATTGAATGATGCCTAATTTGTTGAAGGTAGAATTTAATTGGGACAAGAACATCAATGGAAGAGTTTGGGTTTTTACAGTGAAAATCCGCAAGAAAAAGGAACCTGGCACGTTCTCGTGTTTCTTCTTCAAACCATCTTTATGGTTGAGATCATTTTGAAAGAGGGTGCCATGTATTTGTAGAGACATTAGTCTCTTCGTTAGTTCCGGAACACTATAGAAACAGTTAAACTCCGGACTACAAATCATAGATTTGACATGTCTTCTGAGTCCTTCCCATCATATTTAACTTCCATCTTTCTGATCAAAACTTTGACAACATGATGCCTTGGATTATTTGTGGAGGACCTTTCTGAAGCAAATAGTCATGATTTTATTCCAACAACAGATGAAGCTAAGGATGTGCATTTGCATTAAAAGTTCTTTTAATCCTACCAATAAGGGGGGGAAACTATTCCTCTCTTTTTCAAATTCCCCATGGTATGTAGGTAACAATTTTCATAAAAACTTTACCCCTCCAAGAAAGAGGGCACTGTGACCTCTCCTTTCTTTGTCTCTGGAACTTATTTCAACTCTCATGTAGGATACCCTTAGTGGTTGAAATTGCATTTGTTTTGGCGATTTTCCTTGTAATTCTTCTTTTGAGATCTTTGGTTTAGTTTAATTGTGCGTTACCTTAGATAGGCTATGGAAATCTGAGATCTTTTGAGGGAAGAGGGGATATTTGTGAATATGTCTTATGCATTCATTTGAATTTGGTGATATTGCTTGCGATTTTTTTTTTCCTCTTGGATCGATGCTTTTGTCTGAGATGTTGATGAGTTATTTTATTGTGTTGATTTGGTTGGGTAATTTTTTTTTTCTTTTTTTGGAATTCTTTCTCACTGAAACTTATTGAACTCTTTCATTTGGAAATTGGAAGGGCCATCTTTTTTGGGATTTAGCACACATATGTTTTTATAGTTGTAAAATGGTTTTGAGTGGTACTGTCAGAAATTTGCATATGAATGTGATGTTATGAGTGACTTACGATGGAATTTTCTTTTCAGTTGGTCTTCTGTATTTCTTTGGTGAAACTTGGCAATTTCTTTCATTAGAAGGGTCATTTTTATGTGGAACTGGCAGGTTATTTTTAAACCTATGGAACTAAACCATTTGTGTTTTGATATGGGTTTTACTAAAAAGGGCATAAGATGAAGATAATATTATCCAGTATCTGTTTACTCTTATTCTGTTTGGCTCATTAGTTTAGAGGATCTGCAGACGTCACTGGATGGTGAGCAGGGAGAGTTGTGGTGTTCCATCATAAACAAAATCCTGCCTGCTGGACCTCTAGAAATTTCATTTATCAGCTAGTGATTTACAGGAGAAACTTAAATGTGGATAGTTGGGGTTTCAGTTTAGTGGATAGTTGAGCTCACCTGCCTGCATGAGCTTGAGCTGATTCTCTTTAAATTTTAATGTAGAGAATTTGCTGTATTTTCTGATTTTCTTTTCCCCCATTTGACATACTCTGGGATTATACATTCTTTTGCTATCCATTTCCTTAACATTCTCCATGTCTAATATCCTGTAGATAAATACAGACTTACATATGATTGTTTTTTCATTACAGAGAAAAAAAAAAAGATGATACACATATTGTATTGAAAGGATTTCAGCAGTGCATGTTTTTGTTCCTTGTGTCATATCATATTATTTTTCTTTCCTCTTGTCTCTGTGTACAATTCCAGTTGGCTTGACAAGTCCAATCTGGAGTGCTGCTCTATGTTTATTTTATTTTATTTGTATATGTATTTTTTTATGCATAGTTAAGACTGATGCATTCTACTTTTCCCCCTCTTTGGTGGTGATTATTTGCACGTGGGAGTTTCTCTCTGCAAGAGGATTTTAGGGCTCTATAGAAAGTTTGGTACTTTTTTTTTCAATCAAAGTATTATCAATGTGGTGAGATTGAAATGTTCAAGGTTTTGAATTGTGATATTCGGTTTTGTTGGATTTCATTTACTGGGGTAAAGATTACCGATCAATGAGATTTTTATTCAATTGCACTTAATGTGTCATTTTACCTTCAATCATTCACATTTATCCCCTTATGTGAGGAAGGCACTCCACGGTTATTAACCGTAACCGAACCGTTTAATACGGTTAACCGCGGTTACTGTTTTCCACGGTTTTTGTGGATAAGGTTACGGTTTTAAAAGACAGAAAACCGCGGTTACTGTTCGGTTAATGGTTTTCCCAAATTGACCGGTTAACCGAACCGTTACACCCCTAAAAAGGAAGGGAACATTGAGAGGGAAAACATACAAACCGTTCAAAATTGAATTGTAGGAACGTTTTCCCTGCATCTTCCTGGTCCAAACGCTCCTCCTCAGTTTGTGCAGTTTCATGTGGGAATTTGGAGTCCCGATTTTGGTAATTCCTTTGTTCGATATCTAGAATCAACATTTTTGTGGGTTAGGGTTCATTTAGATTTTTATTTTTATTTTTGGGTTCTTTCCTTATCTATTAAATAAATTGGTTTGCTGGTTTGATGCATTTGTTTAGGTTGATAAAGGAACAGAAGGGTTTATGGAATACTTATGTGATTTTCTGGGTTTTGTACAGATGTGCTTATTGGTGTGAAACTGTGATTTGGGTTTTGTACTGGGGTTTGATTTGATGTTCAGCTGAAGTAAAATGTCAGTAAAATGAAGATAAAAACCCAGTTGTTTCATGGTATTTGAATTGATTCCACTGAATCGATGTGTTTGGGTCAAGTACTATTTATTTTTTTAGTGTCTTTCATGGAAGATATTTCTCTTTTCTTTACTCTCCTGACAGACCCATGTGATTTCTTTGAGCTTGGAGAAATGTCTTTGGATTATGATTTGGGGTTTGTCACTGGGATTTGGTGCTATGATATTGGCTGGAGGTGGTGGATGGAGCTTTGACTTGGGTCTTTTTCCACCAGTTTACCAAAAGTGATATGTGTTTTATGTAATATATGCACACACACACAGCCACCCAAACTTGAGTGTTCTTCTTGTTATGTATTGTTTGTCTAGCACTCTACAATTTCATTTGATATGATCAAGTAATTACTTTTAGTTCCAACATTTTTCAGCAAGGGATATATGGCATAGACATTGTTCTAAAACCCATCAAGTCAACTGAAGACTCAACTGGGTTGCCTCAGCTTTGTTGAATTTTGAGTCGTCACTTGCTTTTAATACTAGTTATCATCATCATCATTATCTATGATTTTGTGTATTACTAAAATTAGCGTCAATGTCTTATGTTTTTGGACCTGCTTTGATTGGAATATACAGAACCTTTGTAGTATCGCCGCCCCAAATTTGGTTGCTGTAAATATATCTTATGGCCAAACGAAGAACTAAAAGAACTGTTAAAAAACCACAATCAGCAGTTGATAACAGTAATGATTCAGAGGAGCAGAAAGTTGAAAAGCAACTACCAACATTGAGTGCTCATGAAGGTAATATTTATTTTATTTTCTCATTGTTTATAGTGTTTGGTACACTTTGTTAAAATAAATCTCTGTTTTTGAAACCTTATAAGAAGAAACAAGATTATCATCGGAACATTATCGTTCATCTTACAGATAGGTGGCTTAGCTTTGTGTTTGATATCTGCTTCACAAAGGATTCTCACCCATTTAATATTTATAAAAAAAAAAAAACGTTTCTCACCCATGTCTTTACTTGCAATGGTTAGTACCCAAAGAGCAGCGGTCACCTGATTGTGATCCTCATAGTTAGGCTTACTTTTTTCACCTGAAATGTTCATACACATGAACTTTCACTGTTCCTTTCCCAAATTATCTTGAAGTGTTGTAAGATTTATAGTGAAATTTGAGATGAGTTGGTTCTATTGTAATCATTATCCTTAGTATCCAAATTGCATAAAAAGATGTTATAAGTAAATAAGATTTAATTTAGTTTTTCAACTGCAACCTAGCTGTTTGTAATAGAAAGAGGATACCTGTGTGATGAAAAACAAGTGGCGGAACATTTCTTGAACGTGCAGATGGTAGGAAATCAAGATGGAAGGATAGTACCAACTTCAAATGGCCATAACTTTTGATCAAGGTATCGTCTTGTGATGCATGAGTGCAAGATATTATCATGCTCTACAACATGGGCAATTGATTGAAGTTGGTTGCCATTTACAATGCGTGATAAAGCCATTTCGCTATGATACCCGGATACCTGCACAAGCCCTTTGTATCGGTATGGGATCGATATGACATTTGTATTGGTATCCGATACTGCACCGGTACTTCTACGTTACAATTTAGCATATCCTGCTTACAAAAGTCTGTTATTTCATAATGTACTTTAGGTTGCTGTTTTTCAATTACTGAATACTATTGGGTTTTGTTGAATTACTAAATACTAAATGAAATTGAGAATAATTTTTCCACAAGAACACCCTATACTAAACTGATTATTTGGGTCTTACTTTTTTTTTTTTAATATATAGTTTCCCAATGACCTTTTCCTTTCTTTCGGTAACCTTTATCACATTATTTGGTTCAGAATTCAAACCCTTGCCATTGGGAATACCTTGTTATAAAGATGCCTTGCAGTTGTATATTGCACACCATAGAAAATTCCTAAGCTGTTTTTAGTCTTGTTCAAACTAGATTTCTTCTGTTTCCTTTTTTTATTTTAATTTTCTTCCATTAATGTTATTCTCTTTATGAGCATTCTGAAACTAAGGAGCTTTTTGTACACAAAATTTGTCAGTGACTTATCATGGTTTATGATTTAAACCACATTGCTTTATAGTTCATTTCCATGTCCAGTCCCAAGCTGGGGTAAAGAGAGAGGTTTATTTTCAAATTGGCAGTGTGCAAAAACTTGCTGCAATTCATACTCAGTTGTATATGCAGACATATAAATAAGACGATGATGATTATTACATTTCTATCAATTGCGACTCACCCTCTTTCCTGTTTTAAAATTTTTATGTTTTCATCAATATTGTGGTTGTTATTTCTATTTTCTTCACCTTTGTACAGTTGAACGTAGAGTAACTGCGATTGAGGCTATTCGTGATGCGGAGAATGAACATTTGCTGACTCGATTGCGTCTACTTCGCTCATACTTAAGCAAGGATCAGCTCAACATCCCAGCAGTACAATTTTTCAAGGAAAATTTACCAAATTTGTCGGTAATATTTAATGAAGATGGGGAATATGAATTGGAATGGAATGCTAAATGTAGTGATGTACCAGTTAATGATGATGCTGAAAGAAATATGTATGCCTCTATTCCTCATCGGTCGTCTATTGCATATCCATCGAACCATGTTGCTGCAATTCCCAATATTAGTAGCTTTGAATTTTCTAGTAAAGCAGGTGCGAATATGATGCAATTGTTTTTTTTTTTTTTTAATCTTTATGATGAGTCCATATATTTATGAGTTATATTTGATTGTTGACAGCGGAAACGAGCTTTTTGGAGGCTGCAAGCTTACATCTACCAGATATTGTATATCCAATTGACTATTTTGGTTACTATTGCAGATGGTTAATGTGGAAAGAATTTGGTGCTTTATGTACATACAATTGACACAGATGTACAATATCCTAACTATACATATGTTGGATCTTACTGTGAATTCACTATACATCAATAATTTATTTGCTGAGAAGATCCTAGCTGGTAGCAAATGTATAATGTTGTCCACCGATGTATAGCTAATATGAATTATATGATGATCCAATGGGTGCAGTTTTGTGATAGGTTCCATGGTATAGGCTAACAGATTAATGGTTGGAATCTTGTACGTGTGTTTTACATAGTACATAAGCATTTAGAGTGCTTGTGACATCCAATCCTTTTTCTTGAACAATGGGCTCATTTTTCTGTTTCTGATGTGCAATGATCTTCTGTTTGGATTCTACTAGGATCTGTCAGAAACCCTAAAGCTAGGATTTCAAGATTCCCTTCAGACTCCCGGGGTTTGTAGCTTCGTAACTATGTTAACTTGCTCAGTTTTTATTAGCTTGGGCTAATAATCCTGTCTCTCTGTCTGTCTCTCTCTCTCACACGCGCGCGCGCGCACGCACACACAACTGATGAAAAAAGTACATCATGTAATGCAATACTCACTATGGATGTGTTTGCTATCACAGGCAACTAGCCAAAGGTTATCGGTTGGAATGACACCAAAAACCGTAAGGTTACCAAAGCATGGAGAGATGCTGCTATCAGTTCATGGTTCACCTCTTGGGGTCTATAAGGAAGATAACATGGAAGCAATACATGGTATTTGCTATTTTACAACTTTCATGACCATTGATTTATTATTATTACCTGTACTATTGTTCTAAATGGAGTACCATGTAATTTGCAGAATCCGAGGAGGGTTGAACCGTTGTAAAATTACAGCACCCTCGTCAATCTACACACAGAAATGCAGTGGTGTTGGTGTCTGGAGGGGGAAGATTAGGAGGAAACTTGTCACAGATGGACGTGGGCCGTTTCTTGCCACGGTGAATATTGTGTATGGGAATAAATGTTGGGTGTGGTTATTGCGAATGGTGTGAAAATGGCGGAGCCCGGATCCAGGAGGTACTTAAGGCATGGTTGGTTTAGAATATGTATCTGTGTGGATATAAAAAGCTACAGAGATGGCTGATAGAAGAGTGAGAGAAACTAGTCCTTTGCAATTCATATTTGATAGAAGAGGGTTGTACATAATCCTACTAAAAACAGAAGGGTCACATGACATTTCTCTCTCAAATATAAGGGAGACTTGAAATGCACTTCGAGTGCAAGAAAAAAAAGCATGTTATGCAAATCACCCTTGACCCATTGGTCCAAGGTTTGGGAGGCATCAGGTGTATCAACCTACCTATCTTACCATGGCCTTTGCTTGAGGTCTATCGGATCGATCGTGTGGGGTTTTCCCATATTGGGAAGGAAATGCAGTTGCAAGAAATGACTTCCAAGGAGTTGTTGCCTATGGCTTTTGTTAGCTGAAAAACCTCTCTACAAGGCAATTGGCATGGCTATCTTTGCTTGTAGGTAGGCACAGGTTGGTAGATGGTTACAAATATAATGGATGTTATCATCACCAAATATGTACAGTAGCATGTTATGGGATAATGGTGTCTTAGACGGTTAGTATTCTGATCATGTTAATTTAACTTGTAGGCGAGAATGCTGCCACACAAATCAAGTACTTATGCATGAAAAGTATGATAGAGATTCTCACTACAATTAAAAAGGACCTGCAGTTACATGTGTATTGTATCCTAAACAACTTAGTCATTATGACTTTTATATGGTTAGTTAAATCCTATTTGATTGTCCCGCTATGGATAATTCTCTTGTCATATGTGGCGATGTGGGCCAGTGTCAAGCCTAAATAATGGGAATTTATTATCATGGTAGGACATAAAAGCTATCATACTAATTCAGTCAGCTTTTGAATAAAAGAGTTAAGAGTTAAAGTGCTTGGCCTACCATGCCTGGAAATGA
Organism: Camphora micrantha; assembly: GCA_003546025.1. Classification (NCBI taxonomy): domain Eukaryota; kingdom Viridiplantae; phylum Streptophyta; class Magnoliopsida; order Laurales; family Lauraceae; genus Camphora; species Camphora micrantha. The sequence continues at coordinate 54,365,953 of QPKB01000004.1, read as the reverse complement.
CCAAAAGAGTTAAGACAGATGAAATCCCAGGTTATATATAAGTGATCAGGTTTTAGTAGGGCTGCAGATGAGTATCCAATTATCTCCAATTTCAAATGGAATGGGGGTAGGGAACCTACTTTTAGATTCCAAATGTGAATCTAAAACCATGCATATGGGATCAGAACCTTAGGATGTGAAATTGGATCCTTGTCTATTATAGCCCAAAGATCCCGATACAAGACAATTACATTAATTTATTAAACATATATATAGGTCCTAAGGGTCTAAATAGCTTGAGTTATATTTATAATTGATAGTCCACTCGTATATTTAAATTTTTTTAAGCTCATTCATCCCATTATACTAATGCACTTTATATATCCTATTTCTGATCTGGCTCTCTAATCGAATCTGTTTTTTCCTTTTTCTTTTTTTTATCAAAAGAGAGTTGATGCTGGATCTAGATAAGACACATAGGTTCCATACGTATCAGGCATCTAGATTCATAACCGGATCTATAAAGTTGGATCCAACCCAGATCCACTATGATTCTACCTCGGATCCAACCCATTTGCATCCCTAGTTGTTAGGAATAGCCCTACTCCTGTTGGGCTGATTTGACGCTGGGCTAAAAGAAATGGAGAGTAGTTGAAGTAGTCAGAGTAGCAGCTTAAAGAAAGGATAAAGGAACCTCAAGACTTGAGACTTTGCTCCCGAGGTTCTTCACAAAAAAAGGCAGAAGGAAAGAAAGAAAAATGACTTCTGCAACTATCAACGTTCCCAGTAATTATCCTCAAAACTCTTTTCTTAGTTTTAATCATTTACATCTTTTTAAATTAGTAGAAAGAAGAAAACAGTATCTAATGTATCTAGTTACTAAAGAAATATGCTAAATCGTAACCATCTAAACGTGATGACAACTTTAAAAAAATACCCCTAAATTCCTAACTCTCCTAGATCCTGCCAAAAAATTAGCCATAATAATTTCACTACAAGTTAGAATACCACAAACTTGGGCATCATGAACTGCTAATTGCATAAGTACTCGATGAGTCACTTGGGCTTCATGAAATTAATGCTAATTGCATAATAACTCATTGAGTCCAAATCACTTATCGCAGTTGTTATACCGTCATGGTGAGTGGACCAATAACACACCGCCACGTCTACCTGATCCAGGGACAAAAAATGATGGTCAAATGTCTAATGTCAAAGAAACTCTTTATTTGTGGACTCAATCGACCCCACAAACCTACCAGGGTGGGAGCCTATAAAATAGTGGCTAATGGAAGAAAGCCTTAATCGCTCCATCTTGGAAGACCCACATTTATTTTTGTCATGCACCATCAGGCTTGGCCAACTACGCACTATAGCAAAATTTATGTTTAATGCCGCTGCCTTTACTTGTAGGAAAGTACAAAAATGGTTTAAGTTTTCCATGAATCTTAAAAAAATAAACTCCTATGAAAGTTGTCAGAGAAAAAAAAATGTTGAGAAGTTCCTCAAGAGGGGACCACCAGAGTTCACAGGCATAGAGGACCCCTTGGTTGCAGATGACTAGATCGTGCAGATGGAGAAGATCTTCAAGATCTTTGAGTGTACAGGACGACAGAGGTGCAGCTAGCAGCCTACATGATCCGCAGCGTAGCCGAGGATTGGTGGAGGACCGTACAGTGTCCTTCTGAGATGCTTGCCGACGAGATAGCTTGAACTGCTTTCAGGATGGAGTTCCTGACGAAGTTCATCCCTGTCCATATCCGAGATCAGAAGTTCAGAGAGTTTCAAACTCTAGTCCAAGGCGACATGATGGTCTACTAGTACGATCTTTGCTTCACTCAGCTCTCCCTATTCGCAGAGGCCCTTATCACACCTGAGTCCCAGAGGATTTAGAGATTCGTCTAGGGGTTTATAGCTGAGATCCAGTTACACATGACTTGTATCGACCATACTACATATGAAGACGCTGTGAGGAAAGCATATTTGGCCGAGGAGCATCTACAGAAGCTCAAGGCTATGCATCAGCAGAAGCGGATTAGGACTGCTACGATACGGCAGTAGCCTATAGGGCAGCAGTAATTCTGGATGCAGAGGCCGGCAGGATAGATGGTGCGGTATCAACAATGACATCAGTATCACCAGCCCAACGCGTGTTATGACTACGGTGATCCAGGACATTTGTCCAGGAACTGCAACTCCATTGAAAGCAGCCCTCGATGCTTCAGCTTCTAGCACTCCGAGAGCTCTAGTTGCCGCTCTGCCAGCTCGTTAGATTGTCCCAGCAGCTCAACCGCCTCAGTAGCCTCGTGTTCCCTAGCAGGCACGTGCTCCGCTGCAGCTGCCTAGGGGACAACACTATCAGCGTGGGCGTCATCAGAGACCTCAGGGATAGCAGCGCCAGTAGCAGAGGCCCCATGCAGCAGGGCAAGTCTTTGCACTCACATATGAGGACGTCAAAGCTGCAGGGAGCGTAGTCGAAGGTACCCTTCTCATTTGTGATCAACTTGCTAGAGTATTGCTTGATCCAGGTGCGACACATTCTTATGTGTCCTTAGCTTTTCCTTTAGTTCTTGGTAGAGTAGGAGATGAGTAACCTTGCACTCTAGTTGTGTCTACACCCGTAGGTAGGAGGGTTGTGTGTCAGACTTACCACCCCAGATGCCGAGTGCAGATTGGGGAGTACACTCTGTTTGCAGATTTGATCGTGCTACCCATGCATGACTTCGACGTCATTTTGGGGATGGACTAGTTGGCCAGATACCGAGCGATGATGGATTGCTTCAAAAAGACAGTCAGACTCTCCATTGACGGTTCAGACGACACGGTAGAGTTTGTAGGCGAGAGGAGATCACCCAACACCAGGTTGATTTCAGCACTGAAGGCTGAAAGGATAATGAAGGCAGGTTGCGAAGATTACATCGCGTTTATCTCGGAGGATAAGAAGTCCAGGGGAGCGGATGAGATTCTAGTGGTGTGCGAGTTTCCAGAAGAGATTCCGGGATTGCCTCTAGTCAGAGAGATCGACTTCACTATCGAGCTTGCACCAGGCATAGCATCGATTTCCAGAGCTCCATATCGCATGGCTCCAACCGTACTGTGAGAGTTGAAGATTTAGTTGCAGGAGTTACCAGACAAGGGCTTTTACCAGCTTCAGGATGCTCAGCATTTTTCAAAGATAGACTTGAGATTGGGATACCATCAACTGCAAGTTAGAGGGTAGGATGTACAGAAGACAGTGTTTCCCACATGCTACGGGCACTACGAGTTCCTAGTGATGCCGTTCTGACTGATGAATGCGCCAGCAGTGTTCATGGCCTTGATGAACAAGATCTTCGCACCGTACCTCGATAGCTTCACAGTTGTGTTCATCGATGATGTGTTGGTCTATTTGAAATCCAGAGAGGAGCATAAGCAGCATTTGAGGACGTCTCTACAGTTGTTGTGCAACAATTAGTTGTACGCGAAGCTTAGCAAGTGCGAGTTCTGGTTAAAACAGGTGGTTTTCCTCAGACATATCATCTCCAGAGACGTACTAGCAGTGGATCCGGCAAAGATAGAGGTTGTAGTGAACTGGGAGAGACCAAAGAATGTCACGGAAATTCGAAGTTTTCTTGGCTTAGCATGATACTACCGCAGATTCGTCAAGAGCTTTTCTACGATTTCAACAGCAGTGACCAAGCGGACGAAGAACGATGTACCGTTCGTGTGGTCTGATGCTTGTGAGGACAGCTTTTAAGAGCTGAAAGAGAGACTGACGACGTCCCCGATCTTGTCTTTACCTTCCGGGAGCGGTGGATTTGTTGTTTTCACAGATGCTTTAGGGATAGGCTAAGGCTGTGTTTTGATGCAGAACGGGAAGGTTATTGCCTATGGATCATGACAGCTGTAGGAACATGAGAAGAAGTACGCTACGCACGACTTAGAGCAAGCAGCGGTCGTATTTGCATTGAAGATGTGGGGAATTAGAGGCATGTGATTGACTCCAAATTTGATATATAGTCTTCATCCAAGATGTCTCCTCCCATCCCCCACAAGTCCCATGATCAATGGATCCCTAGGTGAGTCCCATTAAATTTGTCCCTCACCATAGATACCTAAATTCAAGTTCACTTGACCGACTCAAATCCTAACGATGAAATAGTATGTTTGGATTTAATTGGATTACTGTTTGTAACCTTTAGAATTAATTGCATTCTTGAATTTTAGTTCTCCTCGATTATTTTTATACAAGTGAATAACATGTGCTATTAAATCATTGTCACATTTCTTCCACAATTTATCTCTTTAAAAGTTAATACATGTTTTTTTCAAAAAGATAAGTACCCATCCAAGTCCCAAGTCACCATCCTCCATAAAGCGAGTGATTAATCCCTAATTATTTCTATGGAAGGGAGGTGCCTCACCAGCGGATCTACCATTGGATTGGCTAGTTGGTCCCACCAAACCAAACCAAAAGGGTTGAATACCTATCTCCTCTCACGACTATTATACGTGAGCCATGTAACATGTGCCGGTACCTCCATTGAGGGAACACACAGATAATCCAAACAGTTCAAAATGAATCCCATCCTTTGTGGGAATATTATCTCATATCTCAGTTCAATAGTAGTGGGTCCCACCATCTCATTGAGCATGTCATGTAAACATGATTAACTCCACATCAATGCCCGATCATATTTTTAATTATGTGTTCAATCTTACGGTGGGACCACAATCATGCCACTGGAGCTTATGCGATTCGTTTTTAATTGTCGAGATTACCTATATGTGGGACCATGATGGAGATAGGTGCGACAGTGCATTTTCCAACCAACTTCATTTCGTCGTGTTAGGACTTGGGAAACAAACGTTTTGGGAGTGGATAAAAGAAGGAAGGAAACATTGAGAGGGAAAACACACAAACCGTTCAAAATTGAATCGTAGGAATGTTTTCCCTACATCTTCTTGGTCCAAACGCTCCTCCTCAGCTTGTGCGGTTTCATGTGGGAATTTGGAGTCCCGATTTCAGTAATTCCTTTTTTCGATATCTAGAATCAACATTTTTGTGGGTTAGGGTTCATTTAGATTTTTATTTTTATTTTTGGGTTCTTTCCTGATCTATTAAATAAATTGGTTTGCTGGTTTGAAGTATTTGTTTAGGTTGATAAAGGAACAGAAGGGTTTATGGAATACATATGTGATTTTCTGGGTTTTGTACAAATGTGCTTATTTGTGTGAAACTGTGATTTGGGATTAGTATTGGTGTTTGATTTGAAGTTTAGAAGAAGTAAAATGTCAGTAATATGAAGATAAAAACCTAGTTGTTTCATGGGGTTTGAATTGATTCCACGGAATCGATCGATGTGTTTGGGTCAAGTACTATTTATTTTTTAAGTGTCTTTCATGGAAGATCTTTCTCTTTTCTTTACTCTCCTGACAGACCCATGTGATTTCTTTGAGCTTGGAGAAATGTCTTTGGATTATGATTTGGGGTTTGTCACTGGGATTTGGTGCTATGATATTGGCTGGAGGTGGTGGTTGGAGCTTTGACTTGGGTCTTTTTTCACGAGTTTACCAAAAGTGATATGTGTTTTATGTAATATATGCACACACACAGCCACCCAAACTCGAGTGTTCTTCTTGTTATGTATTGTTTGTCTAGCACTCTGCAATTTCATTTGATATGATCAAGTAATTACTTTTAGTTCCAACATTTTTCAGCAAGGGATATATGGCATAGACATTGTTCTAAAACCCATCAAGTCAACTGAAGACTCAACTGGGTTGCCTCAGCTTTGTTGAATTTTGAGTCGTCACTTGCTTTTAATACTAGTTATCATCATCATCATTATCTATGATTTTGTGTATTACTAAAATTAGCGTCAATGTCTAATGTTTTTGGACCTGCTTTGATTGGAATATACAAAACCTTTGTAGTATCGCCGGCCCCAAATTTGGTTGCTGTAAATATATCTTATGGCCAAACGAAGAACTAAAAGAACTGTTAAAAAACCACAATCAGCAGCTGATAACAGGAATGATTCAGAGGAGCAGAAAGTTGAAAAACAACTACCAACATTGAGTGCTCATGAAGGGAATATTTATTTTATTTTATCATTGTTTATAGTGTCTGGTAGACATTGTTAAAACAAATCTCTGGTTTTGAAACCTTATCAGAAGAAACAAGATTATCATCGGAACATTATCGTTCATCTTACAGATAGGTGGCTTAGCTTTGTGTTTGATATCTGCTTCACAAAGGTTTCTCACCCATGTCTTTACTTGCAATGGTTAGTACCCAAAGAGCAGCGGTCACCTGATTGTGATCCTCATAGTTAAGCTTACTTTTTTCACCTGAAATATTCATACACATGAACTTTCACTGTTCCTTTCCCAAATTATCTTGAAGTGTTGTAAGATTTATAGTGAAATTTGAGATGAGTTAGTTCTATTGTAATCATTATCCTTAGTATCCAAAATGCATAAAAAGATGTTATAAGTAAATCCGATTTAATTTAGTTTTTCATCTACAACCTAGCTGTTTGTAATAGAAAGAGAATACTTGTGTGAAGAAAAACAAGTGGCGGGAACACTTCTGGAACGTGCAAATGGTAGGAAATCAAGATGGAAGGATAGTGTCAACTTCAAATGGCCATAACTTTCGATCAAAGTATCGTCTTGTGATGCATGAGTGGAAGATATTATCATGCTCTATGACATGGGCAATTGATTGATGTTGGTTTCCATTTACAATGCGTGATAAAGCCATTTCACTATGATACCTGGATACCTGCACAAGCCCTTTGTATCCGTATGGGATCGATATGACATTTGTTTTGGTATCCGATACAGCACCGGTACTTCTACGTTACAATTTAGCATATCCTGCTTACGAAAGTCTCTTATTTCATAATGAACTTTAGGTTGTTGTCTTTCATTTACCGAATACTATTGGGTTTTGTTGAATTACTAAATTCTAAATGAAATTAAGAATCATTTTTCCACAAGAACACCCTATACTCATATGATTATTTGGGTCTTACTTTTTTTTTAATAAGATACAACATATGTTTTGGAAGGCATGATTTAAGGTTTAATTATTGAATTAATCACTAAACCAACCTCTTAATTTTCTCACTTTATTGAGGATCCAAATGATGGAAAGATTTTATTTAGGTTCTACTTTAGGGTTTAATTGTTAATTTTGATTGACGGTTTGATCTTGTGATCTTGATTTGAGTTTTTATTAAAATAGAAGCAATTTTGGTCTTGAAAAACAATTTAACAAATATAAGGATTCATAAATCTAAAGAAAATAGAGTTGCAATTAATTAAAAGTAAAATTGGACCGTTGATGTCAAATAATATGATCATAAATAACAAATGAAATATCATAATTTTGAAAAATTAATATTTCAGAATAGAATAATTCAAGATCATTATAAAAATAATAAAACAAATCTAGAATCTCCAAGTGTACAATACCATGATTTCATAACTTAGTGTTCAGTGGGCCCATTGTTGGAGTCTAGAAAATACAAAGTTCGAGAACATTAATGATTTCAATGGAGAAATTCGACCTAATGATGTGACGCCCCGGAGTCTCACATCGGCTATAGAGAGGAAAGTGAATGAGCTTATATGTAGAGAACTTACACCCTTACTTTGCATGAGGCTTTTTAATGGGTTGAGGCCCCATCAGAAATAAAATCGTGAGGCTTGTGGGCCAAAGTGGACAATATTATGCATGTGTGTAGGGTGGAGCGTTACAAATGAAATGGAGATGTCTCATTATTCAAATTATAATTCTAGATGGTTCGCTTAGATTATTTATTTAGAAATTGAAAACAATTAGATTATTCTTGGAACTCTCTTCATCAACCAACTCAAAGATTGAGGAGACAAAATTCGACAATTGAGGAATCTGTAGCTCACACAAATACTGAAAACCAGACCTTAAAAGAAAGATAAGACACATGCAGTGGGCCCCTCACATTTTCAAAGATTTTTTTAATTTTTTCCTTCTAGATCTAGTTTGATGGGTTATATATATTTTTGCAATTGCCATGAGAATGGTGAAGAACGAATATTCAAAATGAACGAAGAATATGAAAAAACAAAAAATAAAAAACAAAAAGCAATATCAAGGTAATTGACGTTATTTTTGTAGATTTTATCATGAGTTAAAAAAAGGGGTAGTGAATGTCGTATTTCCTAAAAGAAAAAAAAAATTGTGTGAGAGAAGATTTTAAAATTCTATGTTGACAAAGAAAATGAAAACTTAGTCATGATTTCATTTGTTATTTAAAATCTTCTCTTCCCTTCATCTTTCCCCTTCTTCCCTCTTTGCCTCTTCATATTCCCTCTTTCTCCCTCAACTAGGTCTTGTTGCTGCCCTTCACCCGTAAATGGCATTCTTTCTATAAATAATCGCTACCAAAAACACTTCTTATTCATCTTTGAGTTCACCAAACATGCAGGTTGTTTGTGTAGCATATTCTTCTTGGCTCATACAATTTCATGGCTCAATTTGCTTAGCGTGGATGATGCAAACCCCATTTAAGTGAGACACTTGTCTCAAACTCTCTGCACCAAATCAAGATTGTTTGCCCGACTTGACAATGAATTTATAGTGCAGTTCTTCTAATAAATGAAAATTCCTTTTACTTAAAGTATTTGAAATTCTTATAAACAATGTGAGAGCTATTGATAAAGATTGAGATGGAAGAACAAAAGAAATAGTATCTCACTTGATATTTCTCACCTAGCACATTTAGAATGCTCAATTAAGTAGGAATGTCCCCGCCCAACATAGTCAAAAGTCAAAACACTCAATTGGGTGGGTATCCTCGCCTAACTGAGTGTTTTAATTCTAATGAGCGGGGATATCCCTGCCAACTTATGAACGGCTGAACGAGGATATCCCCGCTTACCGAAAAAGAGGAAAAATGATTTAAAAAAAAGTGACATCCTCCTCTCTCATGTATAAATCAGCGGTGATCTCGCCGGATAAAAATGGTGGCGAGAGGACCTATATGGTCTATATTAAAAAATAAGGCCTTTTTGGTCTTCAACTAATGTAAGGAGACTTTTTCAATAAAATCCTCAATTAAAAAACTATGAAATCTATAAGAAAAGGTAAATTAGGACTAAATGATATCTAAAACAAGAAACCAAATTAAATATTTACAATTTTATGGAGTTGAAACATTAGAATTAGAAAGAATTAAAAAGGCCTATTTTTAAATAAAATTAAATGGACAATAAAGAGTCTTAAAATATAAAATCATTAAGAATTCAAAAGGTTTAACTAAATGACTGTCACCATGTCACGTAAAAATAGAGACCGTAAAGTCATAAGAAATTCAAATGACATAAATTAAAGTGCCACAGTGGAAAGGACAGTCACATGGGTGTCCAATTAATTTAGATAGACTAAGATTAGAGGGCCCAAATTAATAATAAGAAAAACAATTCAACAAACAGTTAGTAATCAGGTATCCAATGGCCCATTTGATATATGAATTGAAAAACCTTGTGGTATTTACAAATTATATGAAAGGGTTTGAAGGATCTAAATTTCAAAGCTTGTAGCAATCAATGGTGTGGACGTCTGAACACCATGGCCCATCTACTTGATTACTGAAAACCCACTTTAAGTAATTGACAATGAAAAACTTTGCACATATACTATAACTATGCTATAGGTACTGAGTCCTGGTCAAATTTGGTTTATGTCGTGGTGGTTGTTGAGGGCGAATGTGCTGCTGCATCTGCACGAGTGGCTACAATGACCTGATCGTTTGCTTCAGCACTTGATATATGGATGCTAGGTTCGAGGCACGTGGAGTGGGTCCATGAGTTAGCGTGTCTGTAAGAGTATATAAATTTGAGTCTTCAATGTAATAAAAAAAAATTTATTAAAGACATTAACGGCTTGTATGTGCAACTTAGCCACTATAGAAATCAAGTGAAAAAAGGCACAGGATTTTTCCGTGCTTCTAATCATGTTTGCATTAGGTGTGAAATGTTTTTGTTGCATGAAATGTCAAAAAGCACATGATTTTCCTCATTTATGAAGATCTTTATTTTAAACTTTTTTTTTTCAATGGTTACTTTCATTAGAAAAGAGCAAACAGAGTAAGAGAAAAGTCTTGAAAGCAAAAGAAAAACAAAAGAGGATAAGCGCAGGCCCTGTAAAAAAAAAAAGGCTACATCTTTCAAGTGATACACAATTTGATCTAAAGAGTAACCCTTAAAAGAAGGGAGAATAGACATCCAAAAAGCTACCAAAAACTTCGATTTCTCCATCAGTCTATTTTTACTAACTGCAATTCCTTCAAAACATCTTGAGTTTCTTTCCTTCCAAATCGTCTAGATCACCGCTATATCACTTTGCCTTTCGGATCTCCAATAGATACCTTCCAATTATAGCCATCCATATAGCCTGAGCTGAATTATAGTTTAGCAAGAGATGGTCCACGGATTCTTCGTCCTTCAAACACATCGGGCATCTATTCACTATCGTCATCCCTCTCTTCCTTAAAAGGTCCATAGTAGGGATCTTTTTCTTGAGAGCAAGCCACCCAAATATAAGCACCCTAGGAGGAGCTTTCACCTTCCAAATGCCATACACACAGCTCCTATCCCTGGGATTGTTTATGATTGTCTGAAACAAAGAAGACACTGAAAATGATCCATTCTTAGAGGCAATCCACACCCTATCATTTGCATCTTTATTTTAAACCTAGTAGCTCATTTTTATGGAAGTTCCACGGTGCCATTAATACAAACAAATCCTCAAGTGTGACGAGAAATTTGTGACAAAGAAGCTCTTTCTATCGATGGAGGAAAATTATTTTGGTTTTTTGTACAACCTTTTTTTTTTTTTTTTTTGTGCGAAGCATTTCTTACATAGAAAAAAAAAATGAATATACTTTTTTAACAAAGATGATTTCAATTTTCTATATGAAAGATAAAAATATAAAATTTCTCTCTGCATTGCAAAAATGGAAATTGCATATTAAGAAATCTCTCATTGCACAGTCACATCCAAAAGACAAATCAGCCAAGGATATGGGACCCAACAGGGAAAGCCCACACATATGAAAGGCAGCACAAAGAGAAGTTCTAAATGCACCCACGCAACTTGCTGAGCACACCCACATTTAAAATTTTTTTATTACCAAAATACCCATATGTGAAATACCGAAAGTACCCCTAACTTCATCTTCTTCTTCAGCCCATTTTTTCTTCTTCATCTCTTTAGCCGGTTTCTTCTTTTTCTGCACTTCTTTCCCTTCATCACCATACTTCTTCTTCTTATCATCATAAAGCTTCCACCATTTGCTCTTGGAGGAACTTATCTCCCAACTCATCTCTCCATTTCCCATATAAGCCACCACACCTCCAATCTTAAGCACCACATTGTGTTTTAGAGAAGTTATCTCCAATATGGACTAACAAATGACCATCTATAAAGAGAAGGTTTCATTTTTCTCTTTTTTCGTGTTTTTTTCTTTCTTTTTTCGTTCGCATCCTACTTGGAATAGCAAAACCGTGCATCACATGTAGTGCTCGGCCATCTTAAAGCTGTGCAATGCAATAGTGCTCGACCATCTATAGAGTCGTGTCGCGTCCTACACGGTTTTTATCCGTCGTATAAAAAAATTGTACACGACTTGGAAACGTGCACGGCTCTACGTTTTGGTGCATAACGAGATCATTTTTTTTTTTTTTTTGGATTTCACTCCATTTGGAATTTCCATTCTCCTATTTCCCTTCATTATAGAGTGTTTCTCTCGCAATTGCAATTGCAATTGCAATCTACCCTTCCTTCCATTTGCATAGATTCCCTTTCGTTTTCTTAGAAGAAGGGATAAGGAGCCCTTGAATTGCCAAGTTCAAATGATGTTAATGATGTTAATAGCAGCTGACACATAATTTAACATGCCAACTGTGGACCTCTGCCATGTCATGCCTATCAATACATTATTATACACACATAGGTAGCAGCTCACATCTTACATCAACTCACTTGCCATACTCTGATCCAATGGTGCATGAAACTATTGGGAGTGGATTTTGGGGCAGTAAAAAGTTCACAGGGGTCCACTGTTCAACGGCCTTGATCAGACTAAGTGGGCCACACAGAGACCATAACTCTTTTTTGAATTTTGACTTTTTTGGACAAGTTTGTCTAATTACGAAATAGTCCTCGGCGTCATCTTTCAAATTACTGAATCGGCCAGATCTCTTTCTTTCCCATTGGCACATCGCTCATTCGCTCTTTTTCTAATTTGATCTTTCCCGTTACGATTTCCGTTACATCCAACTGTTCCGCAATAGCCTTCTCGGCCTCCGTTTCTAAGCTCTCTCCCTTTAATTCTATCTCCTTCGCTTCTTCGATTTCGATGCCGTTTCGATTAGGGTTTTCGCACACATTGCCGCATTTTTCCTAATCTTCCTTCTCAAAATCTCCCCCCAAAACCCTTTTGGATCGTAGAAAAATCGATCGATCTCTCAGGCTTCGCGTTGTAAAAGATTCCATTTAGGGTTCCTTCTTCCGAATCTCGTATTCTCTGACGAATTTATGGATTCATGAGCATTTCGCGCGGAATTTTTCTTTCTTTGGGATCTGTGTGCTGAAAGTTTGGATCTTGAAGATTTTCAATAGCTTCAGGGTAAGCAGATTTGGTTTCTTTTGTTTCAATTCTTCTCCCTTTTGTTGAATAGTGGCAGAAATGCCTCATTTGTCAGCTCCTTGAATGTAATGATATCAATGATATTTGAGCTTTGTTTTGTTCGTTGAAAATTTAACTGAAAATCGTGTTCTCTGTGCGATGCATGCGGAAATGAAAGTAGCAGCTGAAAGAGCTTTGGGAGATTTCTCGAGTAGAATACTATAGCTCATTGCTATTGTAATTATGTGGAAACTATGTTTATGTTTTGTTAATGCAGTGTGGATTGGTTGATAGCAAAATTCACAATTTTACATTGTTAACCTTTTAGGTCATGGGTTGAAAATCTAATGGATTTGGATAAAGCGCTTCTCGAATTTGATTAGGTTCCTATGCTTTTGAACGCGTTATCATTTCAAAGGAGTTATAGATTCTTGAACTTAAGCTTTTTATATGTGCACTTGTGTTCATAGATTTCTTTTTTTTTTTTTTTAATACCAATTTAGCTGCATTTCTGTATGATTGACTTGAGTGGAGGGGTTTAAGTGAAAGGGATTTAATAGGATGTCTGTTGGAATCCTTTGGCTGAGGTTGTTTGTGTGCAGGAGAAATACTGATAGTCTTTAGAATATTCCAAATATTTTTTTTTTTTGAAGATTTGTCAATGAAAGTGAAATGGTGAAAATAGAGGAAATTCTGGCCTTGCACACTTTTATCCAATCACAGGGTTTTGAATAGTCCAGTCAATGAATTTTAACCATTCGGTACTTTTGTTGATGCTGCTTTTAAAGGATATTATGATCTTAAACTTGTGGTTATGTAAATTGGATTTGTTCAAATAATATGCCACTGTTGCTCAGTTGATCTGAATTCTGATTCCCTGCATAATTTCTCAACTCCTACGACCTACGATTGTTCCTTTTCTTAATTGTTATCTATAATTGACTTGGACCATGCATTTGAGGCTGTCGTAATTTTCTCACTGTTGTTTGACTGATCTGAGAAGCACATCACTTGGGCCAACTAGGGGTGGCAATTCTTGACCCCCAAAAAGGAAATTCCGGTTATAGGAATATTGGGTCGAGTTTGGGTTTGAGTGGCAAGACCCTAAAATGCAAGCTGAGAACCATGTTCATACCCTTCTTCCAAAGGAACAAGTCCTAGCTAGCCCTTTTCTCATCTGGATGCCACCATCTCTCAGATATTGATGGAAATCATGCTTTCTATGTTCTGCACTCATAATCTCTCCAAATCCCGCAAAAATCCCTGTTTGGTTTGAGCATCTCTCTACCCATCTTTTATGGAAAGATCTGATATTATTGCTGGGAATGAATTTCCCTGTTTTTGATCTACATGTCCTCTCGCTGCTTTTCATAGACAATAGACATCGCTTCTCCTATTGAAGCTTCAAAAGTTTTTTTTTTTTTTTTTTTTTTTGTTCTATTGGAAAGTTTCCTAAGATCTGATCTTGAGTATTGTCTGGAGATATGAGATACTAAATGCCATGGAAGATTGATATTTTCTGATAGGAGAACTCTCTCTCTCTCTCTCTCTCTCTCTCTCTCTCTCTCAACACACACACACACACACACACACACACAGAGACGACAGACACACATCAGATGTCTAGGTGAGTTACACAGGTTGGGTTCAGGTCGAACTAGTTGTCCATCTAGGGTTGATATCTTGAACCAATTGATTAGTGGGTTATATTGGTTACCCTTGGATCTCAACTGACCTGAACCCTACCTGACCCATTCTCACCCTTGGTGCCAGCTGAATTTGATACGATCCTCCCTTTGAAAATGATTTTTGAATCTGTGCTTTCTTTCTCCGTAGGAAAAGGAATCACACTTCCATGCAGGAGGGGGAACCCAAAATACATATGTTTTGTGGGTCTATTATTTTTCTTTTGTTTTCATGTTCCAACTTTTCTGCTCCCAAATTTTACTCTGTCCTGTTGCTTGAAATGTTGCTAGAGAATGGTTGCACCCCATAGATTAGAGGGAGGAGGCCCTTTAGTTTGTGACACTGCATGAAATTAGATTCTGATTCCTTTTATTTTTCTTTTTTGAAAGAGGAAGAGATGCTAAGCACACGACATAGGTTTCAGACTGTTGTCAATTGCTTATGTTTCGACGCCTCAGAAGCTTCATCAGTTTGAAAGCGAGGAACTCATCGTCAAAGAGATTGCTTCATGCAAAACCACAACAGTTACTGGCCAAACCGGCTATGTTGGACATTGTACAGGAGATTGCAGTTTACATTCATCGATTCCATAATCTTGATCTTTTTCAACAAGGGTAATTGCTACTCCCTTTTTTTTTTTTTTTTTTTTTTTCTTTGTTCTTTTTTGATGTGCAACGAAATGATTTATTAGTATTGTCTCCTGTGAGTTTGCTTCTTGAACTGTGGTCTTTTTTTGGAGTCAGTAATTTATGATTTATGCTGTTTTGACAGATGGTATCAGATTAAAATCAGTATGAGATGGGAGGACGATAGCCACAATTTTTCTCCTGGAACTCCTTCAAGAGTCGTTCAGTATGAAGGTATTGTAAGCACTAATTATCTTTGACCCACTTGTATTTTCAGTTTTAGAGGTTTTCTAGATCCGCACACAGATTCCTACAGGAGTTGTTCTTTACAAAGGTATTGCAAACGCTATTAATCTTTGTCCCCCTGTTTTTTTTTTTTTTTTTTTTTGCTTGAATAATTTCTGTCCCATTTGTAGATTAATGTTGTAATGTTGTAGAGGTCTTCTAGATCCATTCATAGGCTTCAAACATTGTCATCAGTTCTCTAGGATCCTCTTTATTTAGAGAAGTTTCACATGAAATACAGGATTGGTATAGGTCATTTGGGGGAAACTGAGTTTGTTTGCCTAAATTCCTATTAATTTCAATGACCTTGTGAGGAGAGTAAGAGAAAATTTACTTTTTCAGTGTCCATTCTGTAGGGAGCTTGACTCCTCCCTAGTGGACAGGTCTACATTTATTTGTGCATTCATAAGACAATCTGAAAATCAATACATGAGTAGGTGACATGCCTTATATCATTGATGGTTGGGGAAGTTCTTTCATGTTAATTTCACCAGTCTGACCTGCCTAATCAGTGGATCCGGCTAGCTATATGCCCCATCATTGACATTTTGGGTCAACTTTTTATGTAGTTCAGGGTGTGGCACATTTGGAAACATGTGAGGATTTACACAATGGGTGTAGAAAAACTATTAATACATGTGTGTGTATCTTTGGGAACTCCAACTTGTTTTAGAGTAATGCAGTTATAGGCTGGACTGTTGGTTCGTTATGCTTCACCTAACAGTTCTGCTTATGAGGTTGTAAAATTCACAATGAAGTTGTGTACTCATTTTCTAAACAATAGCATCCCACACTAGCTTTATTCTTTGAACTACCTTTGGAAAGTTTTTACAAGTCATATCTGTCCTTCATGCTAAATCTTTGACTTGCATCTATCTTCTACATTAGCCTATCACTAGAAAATAACATGTATGATGCATGGGATTCCATCTATGATGCCCTGATACTTGTACAAGCCCAACGTATCCGTATCGGACCGATATGACACTTGTATCGGTACCTGATATTGCAATGATACTTCTAGGAAACAAGTTTAACATATCCTACTTATAAAGTTCTTTATTTCATATAGTTCTTTTAATAATATTACTTCTCACCATTAAAAATGCTAGAAAGGGACGAAAATAATGATAATTTCATTGATTCAAAAGTGATCTAAAGAAAAAGATTTGGACACCCGTATCTGTATCCATGTCCAAGATTTGCAAAAGTGAGGAGTGGTACCCATATCCATAGCTGGGCATCATAAGATTCCATGCAACGAACCAATTGGTACAACAACAACAATATGATCCATTATAGTAGGGTCTACTTAATGATGGATAATAGAGGCGACACCAATAAAAGGAAAAGTGATGGTTCACCCAATGATAGAAGCATGGTACCACCATATTGTGATGAAAAATCATGACAACTCCCCTAATGATGGAAAACACGGTGAATACTCAGTGATAGGAACATTGTGGCCTCACTAAACAAAATCTCAGTAGGCCCATGTACTGATGGAAAAATGGTGGAGAATGGAGACTAAAGATGATAAAGAGGCCAATTGTTGGATCCAGCTTTGTTTTTCATTGTTAGATGGGCTTCACCATCATCGATTGGGCAAAATTACATCCTCATTAGGTGAGGGCACCTTGGTTTCTAACATCTGGTGGAATATCACACTTCCAGCATCTCATTGTTTCTAATGTGATTTTTGTCATTTGTCATCGAGTGGGCCTATTGTTGCTGGATTGTTTTGTGGGCCCAGCAATTTGTTGTGGGCTCACTTTCTTTCTAGCATTGGGGTATCATGGGGTTTTTTTTATTGCACAGATCATTCAGTTGATGGTAAATTTATTAAGTTTCCTTTCAAAAAAATAAATAAATTATTAAGTTCCAAAAGCTATAGAAACGTGCTCTTCTTTGACTTGTGTGGAAGGAGAGGAATGATGAGATTTTTAATAGCACTTCTAGATCTTACAGGGTATCCTATCTTTAGTTACGAGGAAGGGGAATTGGGATGCCGTGAGAGAAGGGGTCAAAATTTCAAAATAGACAACATTCTCGATAATTGTGGGGCTTGTATGCTATGTGGTCCTTACAAAAATAAATTAGACAGATTGTTATCCCCTGCGCCATATGATGTCTTGAAGTTTAATAACCATGGAGAAACTAGGGTTACCTGGGTTTAGCGGGCTTTGAAGATTTTGTCCAAAAATTATGAAGGAGAAGCTGTGTTTATGTTTTCTAAGTGTGTGGGAATTAAAGATTCTAATGAAGCGGAGGTACTAGCGAAGTAGCGATATTGGAAGCTGTGGGAATCTTTTTGTCATCTTGCGAAGGAATTTAATTGTGGAAAGTGACTCTTCTAATGCTATTTATTGGGTTCCTTCTTCGGATAAAAGCTCTTGGAATTTCCTTCTTTACACGAGAGATCAAATTTAGGGCATCAGATTCAAATAAGCTTTAACCAGTGGGCCGGGCAGCTGATAGCATGACAGATTCTGTTTCCAAGCAAGGAGTGGATAGAGTCATTCCTTTGTTTGCTTGTGTGTTGTGGTTTGTTTGTTGGTCGGGTATAATACTCTTATACCTAGGACCTATTTGGTTTCTTGTTGCATTTTGCACCCTTCTGTTTTTAGAATCACATTATTGTTACCCATCAGAAGAGAGAGTTTCTTGTGAATTGTGATAACTGAGATTATCCATTAAAAAAAACGGAGGAATTGTTGAATGACTAATAAGCATTTTCTACGCATTGTAAAGCATGGTTTTAAATATTGGCTGAGTTGGACTTTGAACCTACTAAGTCGAGTCACCCTGCGGGTCACACCTTTTTTATTTCCTTCGAAAAAATTGTAAAACTTACTCATTTGATGACAAGATGTAGGTGGTTTTGGGGTCATTTTTCACTGAACCACAATTTCTTTTGAAATATTTTAGCTTTTGACGATCACAAGTACAATTCATTTGACTCGGTAAAAAACAAATGTGGCCGCTTATTTTTTTAATGGTTAAAACAAGTGTCTTAAAATATGCAATGCTGTTACTGTTATCTTTATATTTTGCAATGTTGTTATGCTGTATACATGGAACCTACAGTCTAGCATTTTATACAACTTACGGTGTGCTTACCATGTTCTTGACTTGAGATTTGCTTCCATACAATCAACATTGAGATGAAAATCTGTAATATCTTTGAGGGACTCTGCAGCTCCAGATGTAGGCTCCTTTGATAGTTGTGGAGTTTGGAGGATCAATGATGTGGACCACAGCTTTTCAACCCAACCTTTCCGGATAAAATATGCAAGGCAGGACGTTCTTCTGTCTGTGATGATTTCATTTAATTTTGGTCTTGATAAATTTGAGGTGGGCATTATCTCTCTCATGTTTTAGTAACTTTCTAATGAGGTGTTTTTGTGAACTCTAAATAAATCAGTTGAGTAACATTACTTACCATGGATATTTCACCTACTTGGCCTGACCCTATTTACTGTAATTATTTTTAACTTCATGTCTTTTAGCTTCACTACTGACACTTACATTTCCAGATCCCATCAACGTCTGCTGTAATATTGAAATTTGAGCTTTTGTATTCTCCAACTTCAGAGCATCGGTAAGAAAACTGCTAATTACATAGGTTGCTTAATTTAGTGCCCCTTCATTTTTTTCCCACTCCTACACATTTGTGATATTGTGCATTCTAAGTAAAGATCACCTCACGATTTTATTTTGAAGCCTACTTCATGATGCAATATTCATTTTGCAGATCCGAGTTTCAGGCATCTCTTGATGCATCTCCTGCTTCAGTTCATGAATTCCGGATTCCTCCTAAAGCTCTTATGGGCTTGCACTCATATTGTCCTGTCCATTTTGATGCTTTCCATGCCGTGCTTGTTGATCTTAGTATACATGTTGTGCTTCTGAAAGCTGGTACCTACAGGCCTTTAGAGAAGGTATCCAGGTTTGTAATCATTCCTGTTTCCATGATGGACATGAAGGTTCTATAACTTAGAACTATTTCTGGTCGTACCTTGTTTTTCCTTTTTCTTTTGGAACGGTAACATGCCTTGAACCCACACCCGTGGTTGCGACACTTGGCACCTTTCCAGCTGGGGCAGTTTCTTGTTACCATCTGCATGCATCAACTATTTTCTTCGCATTAATTTTTAGAATAACTTTGAGAAATTTGAAATTTCAGTGAATCTTGCGCTGCCCACGATGTTTCTGGTAATCATTATGAGGGACAAGACCAGGTATCCATGCCTTTTCTGCTTTAATGTTTGTTTGTTGTTCTAATTATGAAGCGTCTTTGTTGTGACCTTAGTGTCTACAAATTTTTTTTTTTCACTTGTATATTATGTAATGTTTCTTTAAATCAAATTGTGCACTTGGATATATTTCATCAGTAGAGTAGGCTCTTGGTGCTACTTTAAAGTTCATTTTGAGCTTTTAACTAGTAAGGCAAGATGAGCCTGCATGCAGGGGAGGGGCAGAATAGCGTTTTCAATCAACCACTGTGGTTGGACTTTAAGGGCCACAACCACAAACCCACGCATGTGACTGGCCAGGACCATGGGTCAATTTGTCCAGGCTAATGGGGAGATGATTCACTGATTTGGACCATATGGGCTGAGCACCCTACATGTTGCTAGATTTGAGTTCTTTGTTTGCCTTTTGAGATTGTTTCCTTAAGTTACAACGTTAGTTTATTGATTTGCTCTCGATAGTTATTTGTAGGGCTGAGATTAAAACATCTCAAGCCAATTTAGTGGTACATTAGTGATTGGGATTTTCTGTACTCTGTACGGCTTCATCTTTTTGTAGCTTCATGTGTAAGCTATAATAAAGAAGTCAACCAGCCATTATTGTCTGTGTTCGACAACTTTTAGAGAGGTAACAGTCCACTCGGACGTGCGATTGGTTTCTAGGGTTTATGGTTCCTTTCATTCGCAAGTGTTTTCTAGTTGATTTCCCTTTATTAGTAGCCTTCTATTAGACATTATTGTGGACATTTGGCTTCTAAGTAGCTGGCACAACTACCTTGTACTCTGTGGGCAGACCTAGAAATTCCAGATTGGATTACTCTTAAATGAATGCATTTTTTTTTTCTGAAACCCACTAAAATGTTAATTGACAAGCAATTGAAAAAAATTGTTGTTACTATTTGCTACTTACTAATTACTAGTTTTTGCTTGACCTAAATACTCAATTACTAATATTGGTTGGAGAAAAAAAGGCTCACTTAGTAGTGACTGATTACTTAATAGTGATTTCTGAGTTCTGAATAAAGTGACTACTAACGAGTCACTGCATGCTTCATGATTGATGAACGAAGCAATAAGTAGCGCATATGGATTATGGCAACTCTAAGCTTCAAGCATGCATCACTTGAGGTTTTCAACTATTTCCTACCTAAATTAAACAAATCCCCACATATTTCACTTACTTTTATCGTTTTCGTATTCTTTAAAGAAAAATTCACAACCAAATGCTTGCATATCGGTCTAGATTCTTGTTTTGCATCTTTAAGTTAGTGTCTTTGACGTGATCTTTGTCTTTTCGGTGTTAGATAATGCGAACATCATTTCCTTCGCCCTCCCTCCCTCTCTCATTCGTGTGGTCAACAGATATATTGAACCCAGTTTGCAACCTCACGGTTGCAACATGTTGTTGATGTTAATATCCACAACTAGAACACTGAACCAGTGTGGCCGGTGAACTTGTTTGAACTGTCCACTTAGACAAGCAAAGGTCCATCTGGATTTTGAAAAACTGGTTTTAATGTCTTGTTCGGTTACCTGTATATGGTGAGATGAAGTCTTGAACTTGAAGATGTAAGATGAAGGTTTCATACAAAGAACAAGAGAAAATACTTTTCAATTTAATGTCCCTTCAAGGGTATGTATAGAAGTCTACTACGTGTCATTAGTTTAAGCTAACTCTACGTCCTCTAAACTGTCTAGAAAAGGTGGAATATGTGTTTTTTTTTTTTCTTTCTGAAAGCAATATGAGAAATGTTTTTTTTTTTTTTTGATAATTAGCTGTTTTAATTGGTTAAACAGGTTTTTGCTTTGTTTGTATACATGAGTTGGTGATGAGCTCAGATCTCCTGAGAGATATTTTTGGGCCTCATGGGTGAAAGACCAATGGGGCTCACCTCAGAGGAGGCGGCTTTTGTGTTGCAGTGGTAGTGGTGGAATGGATTATGGGGCCACCAATTCTCGGGATATGAGATCATTGAGATATGAGGCCCCCAAAATCAACAGCTAAAAAAAAAAAGGATCTGATCCAATGGTGAGGACAGTCTTGATGAGTGCAAACTGGGTTGGGTGGAAATTTACCTATGGGGATGGATGGGATCTCAGGTTGGCCCCGACTGGGCTCTTTCTGGGGAGGGATGCACTCATGTTGTCTTATTTCTATTCTCTCTCTCTCTCTCTCTCTCTCTCTCGTATATTTTGTATTTAGAATCATGTTTGTCCTTTTTCAATCCTGCATGACCATATGAACTTTTAAATTCTCAGTCACCAGATCAAGGGTCTTCTGAGGATTCAAAAGAAAT
The DNA here is from genome assembly GCA_003546025.1 of Camphora micrantha. Taxonomy (NCBI): domain Eukaryota; kingdom Viridiplantae; phylum Streptophyta; class Magnoliopsida; order Laurales; family Lauraceae; genus Camphora; species Camphora micrantha. The sequence continues at coordinate 54,344,165 of QPKB01000004.1, read as the reverse complement.
TGCATCAATTAAAGCGTTAATTACTGCACGTGACATTCTTGTTAAGGAAGTACACAAGCTTGGTAAAGGAATTGATCAGACAATTGGCAATTTGATTGATTCCAACTCCATATTTGAGGGCAATAACTTGATTGATTCATACTTGCGACCGACATTCAGTAACACAGATACTGAAGTTCCAGACAAAATAGCTGGGGGAACAGTGTTAGCAAGTGAGTCACGAAATGGTTTGGAGGTACTTGTTGAATTTTCCTGCTGCATATTACTAGTAAGTTTGATTTGATGTTTAGATTACACAGTTTTGGCTTGGTTTAATATTTATATGTCCTTTTTTTTTTTTCAAAACAGAAATCAGAAGGCATTGTCGATTATAGGATTGATGGTGTGCTCCACTCTCTATCGAAGGAAGACTTGTTGGATGTGTGCAATTATCTGGGTAACCAACTTTCATCTATCTGGAATGCGTTCTTGAGTTTCCACAGGTGAACGTTTTATTCTGTATCAATTTTCTGTGTCTGCATTATTAAATGGACCACATTAGAAGGAAAACTGACACGTTTTGTGCTTTGGGAAAAAAAATAAATATAACTTCTTTATGGTCAATTTGATCTCTTATAAGCCATTCTCTAGGTTTGAGTACTCATGGTTTGGACATTATCGAGATTGACTTCATTAACAACTTCAAAATTCTCTCAGGAAACAATAATACGGAGTACAAATGAAGAAAACTTCATCATAGATCACACCAACCGACATCAAGGATCAATGAATCATAGTTTTCAAAATCTGATTCGTATCGCAAATCGTTTATACCCATGAATCGAATCGAATCGCGCATTGTATTTCAAATCGTAGGATTTTTTATTTTTCTAATAAAAATAAAAAATAAAAGAAAAAGGAAAAAATAATTATAGCAGTATAAATACAATAACAAGTCTATCATACAATCATATCAAGAACATCATGACATATTAATATATCTATATATATATGAAATAAATGATGTGTACATAGTTAAATAAGTTTAAGGTATCAATATCTATATACAATCGTTAAGTTAAAATATAAAAATAAAAATAAAATTCAAACCATCAATCTTACATGGTAGGATATCTCTTGAAGTTAGGAAGTGTTCATGAAGGAAAAAGCCACAACAAATTAAAAAAACAAAGAAGAAGATATAGACAAGCACCATATGTACAACCGAATACTTTTATTTACCGAATGCTTTAAATAAAAGCATGTTCTTTATTCATTTTTAAAACCTCATCAAAGCCGCAAAAAACTCTTAGGAGGTTTCATTGACTACTAAATAACCTTATAAAAATAGAAGCGCTAAAAGAAAGAAAGAATAAAGAAAGAAAAAAGAAAAAAAAGATTATTAATATTAGCTTATTGGTTGCAGCTATTCTCGCTTAACCGAATCGCTTGAATCGTAAGATTCAATGAAATGAGTATCGAATCGTAGGATTCACACCTGAATCCTAAAATTCATCTGAAAATGGGATTCGTTGCATAGATACAAATCGTTTTCCTTAAGATTCGGGATACGAATCGCAGGATTTTGATAACTATGTAATGAATGCCTATCGGTACCATCCTTGCTGGTCTATCAGCCTCAAGACAGGACGCAATAAAGATCCCTTTCTTAGTAATGAACTTCATTCCAGACATGCCATGGAAAAGATGTGCTCTCAAAAGCCCACAGAGATTGCATAAAAAGAATCCCCCTAAACAACATCTACACCATTAGAACAAGTTCCCTACACCCCTCTAGTAGGGCTGTCAAAGCAAGGTTTAAAAAATCGGACTCGGGACCTGACTCGGCTATGGCCGAGTCCGAGTCGGGCCGAGTCCCAATGTTTTGAGGGTCGAGTCCTATGGTCACATGGCCGAGTCAGCCGAGTCGCATGGCCAAGTTGGCCGGGTCTCATGCGACTCGGCTGAGTCCCATGATTTTGAGTTTGAGTCGACTCGGACTTGGCCAATTTTTTAAACCATGCGTCAAAGGGTAGGCATGGCCTATGGTTGTCCTCACCTTATCCTCAATATATGCAAGGCCTGTGGTTGTCCTCACCCTATCCTCAATATATGCAGGGCTGGGCCTGGGCGGGCCAAAGCCCTCTGAGGGCCTACACTACCTAAGCCCTTACCCTACTTTTGAGGGCTAGGGCCGGGTATAGGGCCTCAAAACAAGAAAAACATTATTTAATTTTTTTTAACACTATTGCCAGGCATCAAGTGTCGATTGAGCGTTATTTTGTCCAACCTCTATTGTGAAGGGACCATTAAGAGAGCATTTGGAGAAGAGAAACTGTCTATAAAATTATTTTTTTATCGGACAAAGTCATATACGTGCTTTTGTGACTTGGGGTTTTAGACATACGGTTTTATTTATTTTGCCAAAGAAATAAAGTGTTACTTAGTCTGTTCTATCTGACACCTTTTGCAGGAATTTCCACGTACTAAATCATTCCAGCAGAGTCTTATCTTTGAGAAATTTTAAAACGTTTACATTCATTTACCTTTTCTGAATTGACATTATTTTTCAATTTAACACTGATCTGACTAATAAGCATTATTGGGTTTCAATCACAAATAAATGCACTTAAAAAATACTATTAGTTTAGACTATACAATTATTGAGAGTTATAATTATCTAATTAAAAGGATAGTTGGACCACCCCTTATCCTTGAAGTTCCATGCACATACAAATTAACTTTATTAATCGGTGTGTATCCTTATCAACAAGAGTACACCCTTTTGCACTCGCATGAATATATAAAAACAATATAAAAGACTTAAATAAGATGCAATAAAACTAGAAGGGATTAGAAGCAAGAATGTAAGACTTATTGCTTATGCATTAAGTATAATACATAAATAATTAAATAGAGATGATTCAGATGAACTAAATCAAGTATGTGTGTATGAGTTTTTATGGCTTTTTGTAATGGGAATGGGGGTATGAAATTGCCTTCATATCCCCATTTTATTACTGTTATGTGACTGTTATATGTACATTTTAGCATTGGGAGGCGGTCCTGTAAGGACCGTCCTTACGGTTTGCACCGTTCGGAACTCCCTCTGGGGCCCACCTTATGACCCATCCAAAGTGAGCACTCATTCATAACCCCCTTATAAGCACGGACTCCCATGAAATCGCATGGATTCGGACGAACTAGACCATTGGATTGAGAGTCAAATTTTCTTCTTTGATATAAAGTTGTTAAACTTGTGAGCCATGGATGAAGGGGTTAGATGTATTAGATTGACTTCAAATTTGATATGTAAGTTGACCCCACTTGGATCTTTCATTCCCCCTCTGTCTCATGACCAGTGGGGTCTCACAGTGGGCCCCAATAGGCGGTCCTCACCGTAAACCGTAAGGACGGTCCTTACAGGAACGCCTCCCATATTTATATATATTTATAAATATATAATATAAAATAAAGAAAAGTAGGAGGGTCTAGCCAGGGCCTAGTCTAGGCTGGGCTAGTACAGTCCAAGCCCGGCCCTTAAATTTTAGGTTATGCAAAAAATTGTCCAAGTCCAGCCCTAGGGCTTTTCCTTAGAAGCAAAAACCCTCATTTTAAGGGCCTTTTGAGGGCCAGGTTCCCTTCTCTCATGGCCAAATTGACAGGCCGACCCACTAGCATTGCCATTAGCTTAGTCTCATTGATAAAGTCACCCTGCAAAGACCCTGAGGAATTATGAATAGTTGTACCAATATAATCTTGATCAAGTCCTCAAAACCATCTCTCACTGCAAGTCTCATAGGACTCTTGTTAATGCTTACTCTAATAACATCACAAATATATATATATATATATATATATTAATTGGTTAATAACTTCACAATTTGGAGGAACCCATTGATAGATAACCACCAAAACACATGGACCTCCACCAAACCACTCCACTTAACATCTCCATAGATCTAAACAGAAGTTTCCTTAAAACTCTAAGGGGTCATTTGCCTTTCACACATGATAGGAAAATGGGTAATACATACGTAAATGTTACATGCATAAATGCAACATATACAAATGTTACACATGTGAAACACATTACAATGTTTGTCAACATTACTATTTTCAGATGAGTGAATGAGTACATCCAAAGGTTCTAGATGCATTTGGGTTTTTTGGACATTTTTCACAAATTTTTCAAAATCCATGAAGAATTAAGATGAAACTAAATGTCTTGATGCTTGCCATTAATCCGAGAATATTGAACTGTTTGGATCATGAATCAGAGGCCACAAAAGTGCAAAAAATTAGATTTATAGGTTGGGACATTTTCACAAATTACTTAATATCTATGAAAATTAAGATGATCACCGCCAAGTTCTGGGTTTATTAGTTCAAACAAATTGAATGGTTTGGATTATAGATATGGGGCCGTAGGAATGAAAATAATAATAATAAAGGTGGTTGATGGGGCCACAAGAACGCGAGTGCATAAATGTGATCGACGTTATTTGTACTAGCGCCTTTTTGCAAGAAGATGTGTGAATCGCTTTCACACCTATTCAGGTGTGCAAATGGCCTTATTATACACCATTTTTTTTTTTTTTTTTGGTAACTGATAAATATATGAACCAACGGAAAGAGGGAACAATAAAAAACAATACACCGTCCTTGACCTCGATGAAGGAGGAGAGAAAAGGTATAAAAGGATTATACTGACACGGCAAGACCAAAGAAAAACTACAGCCCAACAACTAAAAGAAAGCCACCAAATTTGAGGACCTGTCCACCCCTTATTTTGCCAAAGAATCCACAAAACCGTTCGCAGACCGCCACACATGCTAAAAACTAACATCAATGGAAAACGAGATAACTTTGATCTCATTAAAGTAAAATTCAAACCTCCGTGGGAACTTGCCAGCCAGTGCCCAAGAAATAGAAGAATTCAAAGAATCACTTTCTATAATCATTGACTCTTGAAAAGAGGATGAGGCAAAATACGAAGAGCTTCCAAAATGGCCACCGCCTCTGCTTCATTCGACTCTATCCATCCCACATGCTTAGAGAACAAAGCAAGAGCAACACCATTACTAGTAAACCCCTGCCGGCCTGGTTGCCCTTTAGCTGCCCCATTAACATTGAACTTCAACACCCCAATAGATGCTTTCCTTCCATTATCTGCTATGAAGAGAGGCCTCCTAATTATGCAAAATGCCATCTATCGTCAGGCTATCGAACTCCTCCCTGCTATATGCCCACTTGCTATCTGTAGCAAGACTAAATGCACAACATCTTGCACTAGCATGGATGAACCCCTAAAGATTCTATCATTCCTTTCCTTCCAAATAGACCATATAATGGCATTAGAAATGGAGGTTCCAGAGAACCGCCCCACACCCAAAGTGAGGAGACATCCTCCAAGCCTCAATCATCCTTAATAACAAAGCTGAAGACCACCAAAGACCTCCACATTGCCCAAGGAAAAAACACCACAAAGAAGAGGATAACACACAATAAAGAAACAAGTGATCAATCGTCTCTGTCTTTCTACCACAGAGTAAGCAATAGTTTGAAATGTCCTTTGAAAGCTAATCTCTCCTCCTAAGATTATCAGCTGTAGAGACCTTTCCAGAGGCAGCAAGCCAACTGAAAGCCTTAACTCTAGGGGGAGCCAAACCTGACCAAACAGGAGAGATAGGTGATTTGGCTTTTGCCAAAGACACCAACTCCCTCTAGAAGGATTTCGAAGAGAAGACTCCAGAGGGGGCAGAGTTTCCAAATGTGTCTATCTGCTTCACCCCTATAGAGAAAAACGTTAGAAAGAATACTCAACAAAGACCCAAACTCAGACTCCTCATATTGACACAACGAATGCCTAAAGGGAACCACCCAAGACACAAATCCCCCATATATAACACTCTTTAACCCAGGACGTTTTGTTTATAACAATTCTAAGCAGACTTGGAGATGAAGAAGACAAAGGACCACACAACTAATCATCCGCCCAAAAATGAATTCGAACTCGAACTTGATCACCATCCCAAACGCAAAAACCCAGCCCTTGACGAAACCATTTATGCATTTTTTCACACTCCATTTATGCATTGCAAGCTTAAATGAGTGCAGGCAAACGTGAACCAATGATGCATAACCATTACGCATATGCATCATTTACATATGTAAATGAGTGAAAACAAATAACCCCTAAGTGTTAATCTTTGCTCCTGTAACTTTGTCTACACTCTCCACCTCGATCACCTTCCTATTGACACCAAAGGCTGCAAGTCATCTCAAAACATTCTAATTTTTAATAATTTGAATATTTTGCACTTATAGAAGAATAAGGCAAATATTTTTCCAACATCAACAAACCTATATGTAAATTATGGCTTTTCATTGATCTTTAATCGGTTGCAAATGGTGGACAAAGTTGTAAAAGGCTTCCAGGATCCCTATACAAAGGGCTTCCAGGAAGCTGCTGAAGAATTAAAAGAATGTAAATCTGCTGATGCTGCAAGAGACAAAACTAGCAAGAGTTCATATCTGGACCATAAAAGTAGTATGGTACATGCATTGGTGTGGCTAGGATTGGGTTCCATTGGAAGGGGTACAGGTGGCATCACTTCTGAGGATATGTTGGAAGCAAAGATGTCTCTGAAGCCTAAATTATTCTATCGGATTGACATCTAGAGGGGGTGACTTCATATGGGTAGTTCTGAATGTGTAGGGTCCCAATAGCGATTTAGTTAGGGAAGCATCATGGGCTGATCTCTTAGCAGTTTGGAGGCAGTTGTCTAATCCTTGGGACTTTACAGGGACTTAAAAACGTGCTTTACGTCCTTCACAAAAAAGGGGTGCAAGCAGTATCATTCTCCTAACGAGAAGTTCTCGAATTTCATTAATGATCTGAACTGGTAGATTTTCCATTGGTGGGAAGGAGGTTTACCTGATCTATGAATCAGGGGAGGCTGGCCTGGCCATGAGCAAAATTGATTGCTTGCTTTCCAAGGAGCGGGAGGAAACATAACATGGAGGTGATAATTTTCCTGCTTGCTTCACTTTTGAAAAGGCAAATTGGGGTGCAAGGCCATTGAAATTTAAGATTTGTTGGCTGATAGTTTAGGGGTCTTTTTGGGGGGGAATTGTGTGCTTGCTGGTCTCAAATTGATGTTCAAGGTTCGTGCGAGGTTCACATTAAAGAAAAGAAAAGTTATATTCCAGATGCTGGAATTCAAGATAAAGGAATGGAGCAAGATTGAATCTGTCCACATTGAGGTCTTTAGAAGCATGTGAAGAGGAAGGTGGACAGACAAGACCTTATTGAAGGGAGGATGTTACATGAAGAAGAGAAAGCATCATGGTGAGGCTACTAGATGGCTTGGGGAGCTGAATTGTATTGAAGTAGTGTCTTAGAGACAGAAATCCTATGTTTTTATCTCTCTCATATGTTGTGATGGCTTTCCTTCCCAAATCCTACCTTTTCTTCTCTGTTATGGCCATCACCTGCTACCGGAGACTTCCTCCTGCATCATGTGTCTCATCTGATGGTGTGTGTTCTTACATTGATATGAGCGTCTTATTTATTTACAAGTAATCAGATTATTTGATGTAGTACAGGGCTTGATATCCCACTCTGGTCTTCATCTGTATAATGGGGGATGGACATTACATCATCCAAGGGATGTTACATAGAGAACCTCGACTTTCACGTGAAATAATAATCAATATTAATATCGTGCGTTGTTTGTTCCTTATTGTTATTATTTTTGTTGCTATTCAGAGGAAATGGGAACTTATTGTTTTATTAAAAAACAAGAATACAATTTAGCACAACCCTAGAAAGGCGTCACACACCCAAATGCAAATTCTCATCAACCAAGTCAACCTACGACGTTATTGCCAAAACACTGCCCAGCACCCAAAAATAGGAGAAAATGCAACAAAAACTCTTGTAGAGGTGGCCCATGATATCAGCTTTCTTTGGGCCTTTATTGCAACAGTAGGAGGTGTATCCAGTTTATTCTGGAGTGTCTCATTACTCCTCTCCAGCCAATTGAACTGCTGAAGCACAATGAGGGACCAACTCCAAAACTAGAGCCGTGGCTATAAAGGGAATCCAAAAACACCAATTGTTCATTCAACAATCCCATTGTTTGGCATGATCCAAAGCACTTCATATAAACTGAAGAATAGTTCCAAATTTATTTTGCAAAAGGAGTTGGGGACCGGTGAGTATCTCCTGCATCCCTTAGGCATACTATGCTTCCATGGTAAAATTTCTTCCTTACCAGGTAACTTCCATCTGATATTAATAACTTGTCTGTGCTTATAGTTTGATGACAAGGCTCAGCTAGATAGGGGCTAAAGAAATTCCCCGATTTTAGTAGAAAGTCAAAAATCTGATGTTGATTTTGTTTTCTATACCTTGAAGTGGTTGTGGTGTCAAAATGTTAATATTCATTGATCAAGTGGCCACTACTACAAATTTTCGAAGTCAACGATTTAACTCTCTAGTATCTTTTTAAGATTCAGTAGATTCCAGAAATATCATGGAATGTCATGTCAGTTTATTTTATGGGACCTCATCCCTATGCCTCTATGTTTGTATTAGATATTCAAGTACTAATATGTCAGTTTTCTCCAGGACTAATAGAATCAGCATAATTGAAAATCTCCGCGACGCATGGGCAAATGATCAAAGGTCTGAGTGGTCAATATGGATGGTGCAGTCTGAGATTGATGTCCCACACCGCTATTTAAGAAGTGGAGTTGATGGGGCCTCTCAGCATAGCATCCTCGGAAGAGTTTCGCTTACACGAAGGACCATTGAAGATGTAATTTTATCTATATAAAATACCTTTCAGATAATAAAAAATGAAAAATGTTATTATCAGATTATTTAACTATTTTGTGGTAAGAGTTTTGTTGAAGTCGCTACAGTAGAAATGTCTCAGCCTTGACGATCAAAAAATGAAAAACAATAAAATTGCATCTTTTTGTGCAATTACATGTTATTATTTAGTTGATGTGCTCAAAGACACTATTATAACAAGGTATCTAATCTTTTCCTATATGCCTTGTGCAGCCAACTCAAATTGCTAGTAGTCGTGCTGAGCTACATAAAAGAAATATTGCACAAATGGAGGTGTATTATTATCTATGCAATAACTTTTTTTGCTGTTCTACTTGAGTTCTCACATTTCAGATAATCTAAAATAGGTATGTGCTTTCTTGGTGCAGATCAACAATTTATCAATTCAGGACATGCATATTTTTGGTGATCCTTTGCATCTTCCAGTTGTTCTTGTTGAACATCACGTCATGAATGTTATGCTGCGCAGTACTAGTGGAAACTCATCCTTGAGCTCTCTAGACAAGAATGATTTGTCTACTGTACCCATGATACCTGGGTTTAAGGTTGCACCCAAGTTGCTTGATGCCAGTCCACAAAGAAATGGTCGTGTATTGAGAGCTGTTATCTTTGTGCATGGATTTCAGGCATGTTTCTTACCATGGATCGAAGGCTTGGTTTAAGTTTGTACTACTATGGTTCTTTTTTTTCCTTACAATTGTTTTTCATTTATTCATTACATTTATGACTTTTGACCTCACCATAAATGTGGTGTCTCTCTTTCTGACCTTCTGAAAGCTATGAAGTTTGTTGTCCTTGTTCTTGATTCTTGACTTTCCTTTTTTTTCTTTTTTTTTTTTTCTGGAATCATAAATGTAATTTATTTTTCCATGATAAATATACACCCAGACACCAAATGAACAAAATGAGACTTAAAAACCTAACCTCATAAAAAAAAAAACCTAAGAGTCATTATATGATATAAAAGATTTCACTAATTAAGAACTCATGAAGCCAGCAAGATTCCCTTCTCCCCAGACCCAGAGCAATCTTGATCACGGTTCAAAATTGTATTTGTGTCAGTCTGTGTTGGTGAGATTTTTCCAAGTCTTAGAAGTTTTTGAAAAATATCTGAAGATCTAGAATGTTATGAAGAGTTAGGTTATCTTATTTATTTATTTGTTTATTTTTTTACCGTTTGAATTAGGGCGTTTTAAATGGTTATGTATTGACTAGAAGGTTGTGCAGGTATTATATCACTGATTGATTGTAAATTGTTTGCTGTTCAGGTAGAGTGATTTTTATTGATTTCAGGACTGACATGCCATGCCCTTTTTCTGTAACTTTTTACCAAGACTTCTTCTCCTTGCCAATCTGGAATTTGCTGTTTCCACAATAATCTTCACATCAATTGCACTTCCAAATGAATCTTTACAGCATTTCCTCTTCCTTCGCATATCTAGCAAAAGCAAAACAAAAGGGGCCCATATCTCTAGTTCTTCTCGGGATACTGACATCCAACACATTACCACATTGCCTGAAAATGTGGAACATCCTAGCAACGTGAATTCTGTGAGGGAGACTAAAAATGCACGACAAAATTCTCTCTTTCAGTTCCAGCTTCATGATGCTTAAGGTTTTTCCTTCCATGGCTCCTTGGGTCCTCTTACCACTGAATCTCACTTCGACAATTTCCCCCCATTTAGGCCCTATCTAACTCTCCGTAGAGGTATATCTACGCTCTTATTTGATGAAAAACCAGCTGCGGATGGCATAATTCAAATCGCAGAAAAGCTCACGGAGTAATGCGAAAGCACCTGTGAGGCTCAAATTGAAATTTGTATGGTTCAGATTAGAGTTGGAACCTGATGCAGGAGCAAATGGCACATTTGATGAAAACTGTGTTAGATCACGCACTTATGTAGGTCAATCAATATGATCGATCAAATGTGGTCTCAATCTGCCTTACCAATGGTCCAAAGTTAATTGTGAAGGTGTTGCATTAGTGTGGATATAATTCGGAGTACTAATAACCTATTTGGATCTGGCCATGAAACCATTTGAGTCCCCCATCCAAAAACCCCGTGTCCACAGACATGGACAGCAAGCAGTTGGGTTTGACCTACTTGACCTGAACTCTACCTGTCCCAACCCAGAAAATCGAGCAACCAGCCTGTTATTTTGGCCGATTACAATACCGGTCTATTGGGCCCATAACATTCAACTGAATAAGGGTTATTTTATTTTATTTTATTATTATTATTTTTTGGGGTGGGGGTGGGGGTTGGGTTGGGGGTTGCCCATCATGTATGTCGGTCCGGTTGGCCCAGGTGGGCCCCAGACCAGCAAATGGTATGTATGATCTGTACAGGCCTTTGCATTTTCAGATTTCAGTTCTTGTTTTCTATCTTTATTTAATCATGCTACGAATTTTTTTTTTTCAGGTTTTACTTTTGTATTGATGTAAAACCAATGTTGGAGATATGTTTTAGGTTTTAATAGTGTTTGAGATGTTTTTAAGCTATCTAAATTTTAAGGGGTCAGTAGCCTTAGACTTTGTTATTCCTTCACATTAACTTTGAGTAGAAGTTGTTATGCATCCTTGAAGCTTTTTTCTCGTCTTCTCCTTGATTGAGTGTTTTCCTAATGGATTGAAGACCTCTTCTCAGTAAATTTTGCACTTCTAGGTAAGCAATCTACTGATATTCTCCCTGTTTTGGTGTGGGTTTTCTGTAGATTGATTATAATTGGGTTTGGGCTCACGAGCGATTGGATTTGGCTTTCCTTGACTGTGTTAGAAGAAATTGATTTAGATCAGTGGGCTTCATAAAGAAGACCCCTGATGGGCCTAAAACATCTGACCGACAAAACTCTTTGGATCAGTGGGCCTCATAAAGAAGACCCCTGATGGGTCCAAAACATCTGACTGACCAAACTCTTTGGGTTGCCCATGTGTGGCCTTGAAGGTGGTGCGTCCACTCACTCGACCCATCTGGCAGCCAACGTGGGTCCCAAAACCCACTCTATCAGACAACCCTGCAGGAACATGCAGGCAGTTTTTTTTTTTTTTTTAATTAATTTAATTTATGTTTACTTCAAGTTAGAACTCCTATTAGGGTTTTTGTTGCTCAATTGATTTGATCAATGTTTAGGATTTTATTTTGGGTTTTATGTTGTTTCAAACAAATATTAGCTCATATAGGGGACATCCAACCCTATGTTCCACAGTATTTTCAATAAAAAAATTTTTAAAAAAATTTATCTCAGTTCTTCTCCTTGGATTAACTTTTCCATGTTGGATTGAATTTAGCAGTGTTGGTGATAGTCATTGCTTTCTACTTGATTTTTTTCTTCTCTTTTCTGTTTTTGTGCTTAGATTTTGGGGTTTGGATATCATATCATCACAGAGTCTGAATATTCATCCAGACTACGCTACTATTTGTGTGCAAATCTACCTGCACATAATTTTGATATTGTATGAAGTATCAAGGTATACCATATGATATCTTAGACTCAAAAGTTTTAAGACTTGCAAGGGGCGACTCTGTCACCCTTGAGTTGACTACTCTACTGAGTTGCACCCTAGAGCCTCGCAAAACCTTAAAAATTGTGATTTTTTTGGTCTTAAAAAAAGGTCAATATAGAAACTGATGTCCTATGAATTTAAGCCACGCATTTTAATTATTATTTTTTTGAATGGTTAGCCACATGTTTAAAATAGTTAGATTGAATTTAAGTATTATAGGTAGGCAGATTTGATTTTCATCAAATCAGACGAACATTACCTCTGATCTTTGAATATTTAGGATCCTCTAGAATTGTGGTTTTGATCTTCCAAGAACAATGCAAAAGGACCACACAAGCCTCTTAGCATCTTCCCACAATAAGAAAATAGTCAGAAGATTTTAGTTTTGTCTTCTTTCCCATACAGCCCGAGAGACTCGGGGTTTGATGCAACTTAGTAGGAGCCGAGTCTGAGTAATCACAACCTATTCCACTTAGACTCATATGATTTTTAGAGCCATGCTTGACTAGCCAAGTCTTTGCTCGCATCATTCTCCTGCATTGGCTTCTGTGGCCTTCCAACACCCCCCTTTTTATAGCTATTTTTTAAATTAAATACTGTTCCCAATAAAAAAAGAAAGAAAAGAGGACAACCTCTACATTGTCCTGGCCTCACACCTTACTCACTAGACATTTGAGGAACCTTATAATTATTTGATGATAAACATGATTCCTAATTGTACATCTATGAGAGCTTTTCAGATGATCCATCTTTTTTTTTTTTTTTTTTTTTTTTTTTTTTTTTTTCTTTTCTTTTCTTTTTTTTATTACAGTAAGTTTTATCACCGTATTAAAAAAAAATGTGATACATGAATATTGGTCCTCTTCCTGTTTTAGGTTTTGGATGTCAGGATCGATCAAAGTCTAGCTGTTCTAATGCATCACACACATCAAACGCCTATACTAGGATAAAAACCATTCCATAAATCTATATATCAAAGGAAATATTTTAACATAATAGTGTAGTACTCCTTCCCTTGCCAGAGAATCCGCCATTCCATTTGCCTCTAAAGATGTGTTTGATCATATCACCTAGCTGTTTCAAGATATCTTGTGCCCCTTCCACCTAACCCCCCATTTTCCAGGCAGACTTTGACTTTCCTGATCCCCACTTATAGCTGAAAAAGAATCTCTACCATGTCGGTACCGTGGTTCCATCTTCACAACTTGTTGGAAAAAAGCATCTTGCTTATTGCTTTTTTCCTGCTCATCTTTATTGTTTAAAGTAACGGTTTTAGATGTGCCTTCTGAAATTTTTGAGTGAGCCTCATTTTTTGCTGTGTTGTGGTTAGTGGTAAGAGAATAACATATACTTAAGTTCTATTAAATCACCATAGCTTCTATTCAAAATTATTTTGGTGGAAACTCCTTTTTTTCTAATACATCGCAAAAAGTATCTATTTCAAAACAACACTCCGCTTTCCTGTGGTCCATTGTTTAGACTGTTCATTTGTTGGGTTCCACTTCCACTGTTATGGACCAGTGGCTGCTATTGGCATGGATAATGGTTGAAATGATTTTGCCATTTAATTTGTGGCCCTTTCCTCCCTCATTCCTTGCTGCTAGCATTCTTCCTATCCATTTGCTTGTCACTGGTTGATGCTTAAGCTTATATGAGTAGCAAATTTCTCTCATGGCTAAATCTACAGTGCAACCCATACTATGCATGGTCTAGATGATTTATCCTGGCATATATCTGAATTCAATGCATTGGATGTTTAACCTGTGCACAGGTTAGAGCCTCCCGTTTTGCATATATATCCTGTTTTTTGTGCTGCAATGTTGTCCGAACATCAGTCAGTTGACTGTTCTCTTCTTCACTTGGATTACATATAAATAGGGACATCATCTGGATTTACGGCTTGTTCGGAATCAATGGCTTTTGATAGATCCTGGAGCAGAATGCCTTATGTCAGAGGCCAATGAAGATAAAACTACTGGAGACATCAGAGAAATGGGTGGAAGATTGGCTGAAGAAGTTACTGCTTTCCTTAGAAAGAAAATGGATAAAGCCTCAAAATCTGGAGGCTATAGAAACATAAAGCTCAGTTTTGTAGGGCATTCCATAGGAAACATCATCATTAGAAGTGCTTTGGCAGGTATAAATATTAAATAGACTCACCTTTTGTTCTTTTTTCCCTTTGGTATTTGGTATGTACAATACATACATTGTTTCCATTGTGCTATAAGCTGTTTTTTATTACCTCAGAAAGCTTGATGGAACCTTACCTGAAATACCTCTACACATACATGTCTGTATCGGGGCCACACTTGGGGTATCTGTACAGCTCAAACACTTTATTCAACTCCGGGTTGTGGCTTCTGAAGAAGCTCAAGGGGGCTCAGTGCATTCACCAACTCACTTTAACTGATGATCCAGATCTCGAGAATACGTTCTTTTACAAGCTTTGCAAGGTATCAGGTCCCAATAATATCCACCAAATTGCCTCTTTTCGTTAAAATTGCTCAATCACCTATAAATGATAGTCTATGTACCATGTGGAGAAAACAACCTGAGGGTACATTCTTTTGAAATTTTGATTTCTCAAATGCCAACTTCTATTCTCAAGTTTTAATGAGTCCTCACACCTGGATTCCATCCTTTTTGCAGCAGAGGACACTTGAGTACTTCAAGAACATAATTTTAATATCCTCACCACAGGTATTTCACTTATCTAGTAGTATCTTTATTTAATTTTGGAAATCGCCGCACTTCTTCCTTTTGAGAGTCAAAAGACCTAATTTACTTGTAAAAATGAAAACAAATGGTTGTCTGTTTCTCTCAAATTTTCTTTCTCAACTTTGTTACTATATTGAATGATACTTTAAAAGCCGTTATTTCCAGTTTCAACCTGATCAGCTTCCCCATGCATTTTCAGGATGGTTATGTTCCTTATCATTCAGCTAGAATTGAACTGTGCCCAGCTTCATCATGGGACTACTCAAAGAAGGGACATGTCTTCACAGATATGCTTAACAACTGCTTGGATCAGATTCGTGCTCCCTCTGATGAACGCACTTTCATGCGCTGTGATGTCAACTTTGATACTTCTTCTCAGAGTAGGGGCTTCAATACAATAATTGGTCGGGCTGCACATATTGAATTTCTGGAATCTGACATCTATGCGAGGTTTATAATGTGGTCTTTCACTGACCTTTTCCGGTGACTTGCTGTCAACTACTTACCTTACCTCTCAGCCTAGACAGCCTTCTTCCCTTTAGGCCGAGTCCTGGCAATTGGACAACTGGTCCAATTATGGGTCTTGCTTTTTTAGTGGCGGTGGCCCAATCTGTAGCTTTACACGCTTGTATTTCATCACTCCGGATGGACAACCATTGTAGAATATACACCACGTCAGGTAGATTTATCACCTTAAATAAATATAATTATTCTTTTACTTTTTCCTTTTTCTTTTTCATTTTTTGAAATGAAACTGTGTAGTTTTGTTGTTCTATAATCTCTCTACAGTGGTTGCTAATTCTCCATGCACGTGCTTATGGCAACATTGGACCATTCTCAGAATGAAAATGAGTCTAGATTCTGTTCCTGAAAAATCTGTGCAGGCTAATGATTCAATGACCCACAAGTCAAGATTGTATGTAACCAATGAGCAATTAAAAATTGTCTATTCAGATTTTGTATTTGTCATGTCTTTGTGGTTTGTGAGTCTGGAGATGTATTTTGTGGATGTACAGCTGGGTGGACCACCTGATGCATCATGCACCTGTGGACATGGAAATTGTGTAGAGAGATGATGTAGATTATCAAAAGTTTTGTTTTATGTAAAGCTGCAGAAAATCATTCCATGTAATGGATACTTTGAATGGTAGCATCAGTGCAATTTAATCTCTTTTCTTTCTTTAGTTTTTTTTCTTTTGATCAAGTGTTTCATGTATGTTTGTGCCTATGGATGCGCTGATACTTTGGGAATGATGGTTCTGTGGATCTACTCAAGTCCAATTGGAATTGGGAGATGTACTTCATTTATTTCTACATATTGTGTTGCAAACTGTAATGTATTCAGAGAGATTATTTGTACCATGAAAAGGATTTTTCATGTTTTTTTGTGACAATTTGATTTCATTTTTATCAAGAAGTTGCATCTGTATGTCCTTGGATATCATTTTTATCAAGAAGTTGCATCTGTATGTCCTTAGGTATCTCCGTGACAACACCACACCGAGTAGGAAAACAGGAGCAGTCTTTTCGGCCCAACCTCCACAATAGAAGATGGCCCTGTGTTTCCAGATACAGTTGGAAGGAGGCTAGCAGTTTGATCTCAACTTCACCTGTGACAAGCAGTTTATAATGTTGCAGTATGGGGTGATGTTCACTGTTGGATTCAATCATTTCCAGGCGTGATTCATGATCTTCTTTTAATCAATGTTGCAGATATCATTCAGATCTGAGTGGGGCTAGGGCACCTAAATTAAAGGTCATTACTCAATGTGGGTCCCGCCGAAGTAGGGTTCTGGGAGGGTGCAGGTTGATGACAGATCTAACATTTGACAATTTTGCACAAAGTGGCTGTTCGCAGTTTTTGAACCTGTGTTATCACACATGGCATCCAAGAGTTTTACCATTGTACCGAAGCAACAACCCTAAAATTTTGGAGGGAATTGTCAACATCTAGATAACTGAGCTCAGGCATTTAAGACGCAAACTAAACTCTATCAAAATTCAAGACTTAGGAGGGCTCGCTCCTGTTTTTCCAGGTTTAATACCATGTGAAGAAAGATAACTACAGAGTACCGACTCATATTTGCAGAGGGATATATTGGCGTTTTTTTTTTTTTTTTTTTTTTTTTTTTTTCCTGCTCTCCTTTGTTCCACTCATTGCATGTGTCCCTGCCTTTTTACACCCTGAGAAATCATGGTAAAAGTCTTTAAAATCTTTTGACAAGATGTTCTAAAACCCCCTTGACCTAGTAAAATTTATTTTGAGAGATTTTTTAAACCATAAGATACCCTATTCAATACCATTTCAAAACTGTGCATTATCTTTCTATATTATTTTGGCTGAGCCCCACTCAAATGATCAAAATTGGATTAGGGTGCAACGCCCTAATGAAGGAAATATTTTTGGGGCCTAATGATTCAGACACTGCATACACAGCAGAACCCAACAAAGTGGTGAAACGAACATGTTGACACCCACCCACAGTTCAGTAGGGGTGGGGTGCTCATCTGCTGGTTCAGACTGGGCCCAATCCATTCCCAGTATGCTTTGGGCTGGGCCTGGACATATAATCTGAATCCATTCAATATTTGTGCCGCGCTTAAATTATGCGATAGAAAGGCGAAAATCCGGCCAGAATAAAGATTGCTTGCAAATAGTGATTATTTTCTCCAAACAATTGCTAGAAAGAGCATACAAGAGATTAAAAAGTTCTCAAATCAAATTCCACTAGGAAAAATCTAATTTCAGTCCTACTGAGCCCACCATTAGATTGATTTCTTGCAAAACACAATTAAAATATACAAAAAGCGAGCAACAATTATAAGTATTAGAATATAAATGTAATAGACGTTAGAAAAAATATGAAAATAGGATGGATAAAACTAAGGCCAACTCCACTAAGTTAACAAACGCATTTAGAATAAAATCAAATCATCAGCCTTGTTAAGTTTTTCTACTACTATTGTCAATCATTGGAATCCTTATATTTTGTATGCATACATATAAGAGGAATGATATGATTGGAAGACATGCATATAAGAGGAATGATATGACGGATATTTTCTTCTATAGCACTAGTGACAAGAATTGGATTTTTCACCAACGAAGTGAAGGCCCTTGCCAGTCTATAACTACTTTTGACATTTTTGTTGGAGCATTTATATAGAAACAGAATGCCTCTCTGCCCCTTCTTTATCTCCTAAACAATTTTTTTTTTTAAGAATTTATATATAAGCATTACGAAGTGAGACGTTGAGAGTTCAGAACTTCATCATATATACACATATCATTAGCTTTTTATCTATGCGGGCTCCACACTAAGTCAAAATTGATAAAATGGTCAAGATTGAAATTCAAGAGTCAAAATTAAAATCGATGGAGAATCAGAGCAAGCTCGACCCTAGTGTGGATCCCTTTTGTTCGCATAAAAAACGATCTCTAGAGTCCGAGGAATAAGGGTTAAATATAATATTTTTTTCCCCTTCCATAGATTTATGCACTCTCAAACGTAAAATTATAGAATCCACAGTTTACAGAATCCACAATTAGTTCTTTTGTACACACATGATTTCACAAGTAGCAGAATAGATTGTCTTCAAACGTATCCTTACATTGATATATTAAAGGTACTGATTTTCCACCATCACACAAACTCATTGCAGAAACCTATCTTTAGAATACAGTGCTCACAAGTTGACATGACAATCTGCACACCACCAAAGAGAAGTTAGGAAATAAAAGCTATAAATCAATATTACTTGGAAGTCAAGTCCTGGGAACCTTGGCATTCATCAAAACCTTCTCCACATCTATCAAGAAGACGTGGAGATTCTAACAAAAAGAAGAAGAAGAAGAAGATAGAATGTCCAAGTAGATTCCACTGGACCCCACTATGGGCCTCTTGACAGACTTAACGGTTTACTGGGCCTGTGTGAACATAATACTATCGGAGCAAAGTAGTAGTTAGTTTGCACTTGCGATCAAAAGAAACCAACACCATTTTTTTTTGAAACTCGGGTCCTCTAAGTGGTGTATTACACACTTCTTGTGTGTGGGATGTGTAGAACTGGAACTCTCAATAGAGCCCACCTACTGGTGATCAAACCTGTTATAATTGAATGCCATCCCAACTAGTAGTGTATCTTCAAATTTTTCTTTGATAGAATTTGGCCCCACTATAAGATTAAACACATGAATGATAATGCATAATATTGTGCTAACCACGTTTTTGCGCACGCAACAGTACCCTTTTCAAATTATCATTCAGCTACCCACATACATGCATGAACAAGTCCAGATATATATCCGTATATATGTATATGGAACATATATATGTATCCATAACATATATGGGCACCATAGCTTGGCCTTTGAACACCTCTACTACTAATTATATTTTGTTAACATTATTAGTGTCTTGTTATTTTTTCGGTCTTTAGTTTCTTGACGGCCATTATTAAAAAGAAAATAGTAATAATTACTCATTAATCACTACAACATTGTGCAAACGAAAAAACTATTTTGATCATTCAATTATTCCATTGTTTGTCGATAATAAAACATACCTTGGAAAGATATTTTAAATGTCACTGAATTGTCATGACAAATAGGAGATCAAGGGCCTTGTTTGGATCCTCGGAACACAATTGCCTGCAAGTAGTTTATATGTAAGTCTAATTATATATAACTCTGTTTAATTTGATTTATTTATGAGAGAGAGGGAAAAAAACAAAAAACAATTTTACTAGATGCACGAACCCTTATTTACATGTAAATAGAGTTACCTGTACAATTGCTGTACTGGCTATGAAAATCTACATGGACCCAAGAAAGCTGGGATTTCCCAAGGGATGAAAAGAGGTTCGAGTTGCAATTTGACATCATTGTCATCCCACTCCAAATCATTCCACAACTCTCTTTTGCAATGGATCTGTATTAGCTTTGGTGCTTTGCTGAGGCTGACAGGGAAGTCTCTTTAGATTAGGACAATCAAGTGCAAAAATCTTCTCAAGGGAAGAGCAATTTAGTAAATGACGACCTAATTTCAAAATCCTAACCAATGAAGGTAGGTCTTTCAGTAATAACACTGTCAATTTTGGGAGGACACAATCAGATTCAACGCCAATTTCCTCATCAGAAATTACCTCTTCCAATGCAGAACAAGAAGAAACGACCAGACGTTCTAAGTTCGAGAGTTGCTGAATGATTTCATGTGAGAAAATATTCTTCAACTTTTCACACTCGAATAACTCCAGATCCGTCAAACAATTGAGGCTCCAGGTGGAAAAGACCCCTCCCAAATGCTTCTCAAATTTGCCATATAAGATATATACAAAGTCTCTAAATTGGGTAATGCAGCTTCTACCAGCTGATTTCCATCCACTACGATCCCCATTGCATCACATTCATATATTTTACACCTGATTAGTCTACTCATGTTTTGCATCCCAAATCCACAGAGACTGTGAACGCTTTTATGGCCAAGTAAGTAAAAAGAATCGGCATGTCTGAGTACCTCAACAATGGCATTGGGGATGCTATCATAGCCACAAAATGTCAACATTTGATTCATTCTTTCTCTTTCTGGGAAATACGGAAACCATGAATTAGTATGTCCATCTGGAAATTGGTACTGTCCGACAATAAAGTGGAATGACATGATTATTCCCTTTTTCCATGGATGACTTTGTTGAAGGAAGCACTCAAGATATTCCATCTTAGGAAACCCAAATTCAAGACTCGTCAATCCTTTCAAGCAACGCACTTCTTCCATCACTGCCTCTGCACATGTATCCCCATGTCGCCTAAACTCCATATTACTGAATCCTAGGTCTATAGTCAACTGCTCCAATTGAGAAAGGCTTGATATTATTCCACCAGAGACCTTCTCATCCTCTTCATTCTCGTCTCTTTCCATTGAGAATGTCACATGCAAGACTTTGAGACCACTTAATTGCCTAATTTCAGTGGGCAAACTATTAATACGTGTCCCACGAGCATCAAGCATCTCAATTCTTATGAGTTTCCCTATTTCGGGTGGAAGAGTTTTTAAGTGATTACAATGTTTTAAATAAAGTCCCCGAAGGTTGATCAAATGGCACAAGGAATGTGGTAATGACTTTATGCCAGTGAAAGAAATATCCAAAACTCGGAGAGCATGCATTTGATCAAAGAATGATTCTGGAATTGTTGTCAACTTCGAGTTTATTTGAAGCAACAATGTCAAGAGAGTAGGACAATTTGGCCTCTCCGGTAGACTGCCTATTTCATTTTCCATCAAAGACATCCTATTGACATTTTCCCATTCATCTTTCTTTGGAGGCTCCTCAATCATTTTCTTAGCTCTCACCAAGAATCTACAGCGTGATTTCATTTGAGATGTAATTCTTAATGCTAAATCTCTGATGACATCATGCATCTTGACACAACCATTACTCTCATCACTTTTTAAAAGAAGTGATGCATCGATAAGACTTTTCACCATAGCATGCCCTTTGTTTCTAACACTTGCCAAAGTCGATCCAGAATGGATGAGGCCTTCAGCCCTCCAGTACTCTATCAGCTCATAAACTTTGATTTTGTGATCTTCTGGATATAATGCCGCATATAGAAAGCAATTCCTTAGACCATCATTCTCTAATCTGTCAAAACTGAATTTCAAGCGTCTAAACACTTGTTCTTCCATATCATAAATATCAGATGTATCTGGAGAACTCAACTCCTGCACTGCATTTTTCCATACATGAACATTGTCCTCTTTTCTCAAGGATGCGCCTATCACATCGATGGCCAGTGGTAAACCACCACATTCACCAACTACTCGTTTCGCTAATGGTAGAATACTGGGAGAATCAGCTACTTCACCTATTTTTTTAAGGAATAAACTCCAAGCTTCCTTCTCAGAAAATGGCTCCACCCTAATTTCTTCATCAGTTTCCATCTTGTGACAAACGTCCCGATATCTAGTTGTCAAGACAACTTTGCTTCCTTTCTCTTGGTTTGGAAAAGGGACTCCGATTTCATGCAAATCTACTTTGGCCCACACATCATCCATAAGAAGCAAGAATTTTATATTTGTCATAGTCTGAAACAATCTACTTGCAACTCTCTCGCTAGAGTCATTATATGATAAATTCAATGACAAGCGCTGTGCAATTTCAGTTTGGAGCATTTTTATGCTACAGTCCTTTGAAACAGTAACCCAAATAACGATCTCAAACATCTGTTTTATTTCTTCTAGGTTGTTCAACATTCTCATCACAGTTGTCTTCCCAACACCACCCATACCCCATATACCAATCTTGTGTTTTCTTGGATCTCTCACATTATTTAATATCTTCTGTAGAGTGCATTCTGTTGATGTTCCCTCTTCAATTGTCAGAACAGGCTTTGCTTCGACAGTTTGTGGCAACGCATCAACAACAACAGCTCCCTCAAACTTAGTAGACTCTTCAGTGAGTTTTGAAATCTTATTTGTTATCTCCACAATGCGTTGACCAAGCTTCCAATGTGATTGAATATCTGGACACCACCGTGCTTGACATCTCTCGGCTTCTTGAGAATATTCTTCTTTAATGGCGTCTACTTTATTGTGAACCTCGTCCACTCTGTTGAGCCAATCTTGACATTCACTTTTGGGCCTCTTGCGGATCCGGTCTCTGTTTATCTCACGTTCCATATCTTCTTTCTTGCTATACAAAGTCGTTGCTTCCTCATTGAGTTGTTCAAAATTCCTTTTGAGATCCTTCATGTAACCCACGTGTTGAGCACATACTTCTGCCACCTTCCCAGCTACAAAATCCATGCCTTCCACTGAAAAATTCCAGAAAAGTTAATAGCAAATGTAAAGTTAGCTATGTATCACTTGGTATTTGCACTGCCCCATACCGGCCCCGTGCCGTGGTAGGTTTTATGTAGTCACTTGTCGAGTTGGGTTTATTTAATTTAATTGTTTTTTGAAAAGATGAAAACTCAATGTATTAATGAGAAGATTTGAACACATGAGATTTATTATATAACATTACACTTGCATTAATAACATTACATGTGCGGGGTTTGGGCTGGTTAGACATTACATGTGGTAGGAAAATGTCACTACCACTTGCACTGATAACCATGCCCTTGACCCCTTCATCTGTGGCCCACGAGCTTAATAGCTTCATATAAAAAAAAAAAAAAAATCCAACCCTCCATCCAACTGTTCAGTCCATTTAGATGAGTGCTAAATCTCGGGATTACTAACTATAAGGCAGATCCCTACTTGTGCACGGTTTGGACTGGTTTCTAGGTGTGCCCCATTAATAGTTCTCATGGAAGCATGGTGAAAATTGGTTCTCACTTGAATATTTTCGTATATATATTTGTGTGTGAAAATTCTCAAAACCTCCACTTTTTATTCCACTGTGTGTGTGTGTGTGTGTGTGAAAATTCTCAAAACCTCCACTTTTCATTCCCCCATGTTTATAGGGCATGGAGCCCACCTTGATCTAATACAATTACTTCACACACACTATCCCCCGTGAATTGGTATAAAGCTCAAATTTGACACTAATCCGGCCTTTACTCACCGTTGGATTGAAATCACAAGAATTTGACGCTTCTAACATCATTAAGCTTCAGTGTCATAGATCAAGGGGCTAGGATAATCTAGATTATTCCCTCTTTAGATCAAAGGGCTAGGATAATCTAGATTATTCCCTCTAGTGGCATTCCATGGTTGTCGTACACCAAAGTGGGCCCAACTAGGAGGGGCAATTAAAAAGGAAAATCCTCGGGAGTTTTCTAGCGCTCCCCTATATATAATCTTATGCTCGAGTTTCACATGGGTTGGTTATGCTCACCTCGTTGTGCGGCCCACATATGGCCCACTTCAGTATGGGGCATCGGGGATTTAAAGATCTGCCTCGGTCCCTCTTGTGTAAAAAAAAACTAGCCCCATTCAATCATCCTAACCCTATCATTGGAGCCCACAATTTCAGTTCATTTAAAGGGTGTTTGGTCGATTCAAAGGTCCAGTCCATTCGGATCTATCCAAACACGGGGAGTGTGCACTATACGTGGTGGGTTTTTTTGGTTTGCTTAGATGGACCATTAGGTGGACCCCAGTAGGGGTGCACGCTATGCACGTTGTGTGCATAGGATAATTTTCCTATATAGTAGTTATCCCGTGCACAGCTTTTTCTTATGCACACCTCATGGTCGGTATAATTCAAATTAGTATCAAATTAGGTAGAGTGTAGATTCATGGGGTTTAGTGAGTGTGAGGGGGTTAAATTTACCATGGGGTGTCTCACGTCGTGGTGAAAATGTTCTCTCATGTAAATCCATGAGGGGTACCTCTTTTTTATTGGTAACCACAAATTAAATTTATAAAAAAGGAAGTAGCAACAAAGGATGCTCCGCATGAGAGTCTACTACTATAAAAGAAATAGACCAAAAAATGACCATACCTTATAAAATAGGAGCACTTAGATTACATGATCTATCATCAACCTCTTGCTTCACTAGGCAATTCCCCGTGCTGTTGGTGGGCATACTATTAATATGCTTAAAAGTGAAAATCCATGAGAGGTACTTCTGAGTAGAACTTGACAAGTGAAAGTCCATAGTCAATCCATTGATATAAAATAAAAATAAAAATAAAAATAAAAATAAAATAAAAAAAAAAAAAAAAAACTCAAAATGAAAAATTATCATATTTAGAGGCTCTGGCCAAATTTTACTTTTATATAAGTGTCTCCCACCATAAAATTGATAAGATTTATGTTTATATACGTTTTTAACCATACGCTCAATTTCATGGTCTAACCAACTCATATAATAATAAAATTTGGTCGCATAACATAAAAAAATGACTCATATATTATAGTTTAGATTTTTAATAGGTGAGCTCCATTGTAGAGTTCTAATCTTACTTTGGACCTAAAAGTAAAGCCAAGCCATGCCCGCCTACAGAAACCTGTACTCGGGCTTGATTTACCCCTATGACGACTTTAACGGCAGGATGCTGAATGATGTGTGGTTTGCTTTGATGTGTATATCACGACACAGTCCTGTGATGATGAGATTGACCCGGTTTCCTTTTCTTTATGAGATAATTTGCTTGTCTTCTTTACTTCCATTGTTGCATTTTCATTTTTATGTTATAATGCTATGATGACCGAAAGGGTGCTCATATGTTTTTATTGTTGGTATATCCTTGTGCAAGCACTTCGCTTTTACTGTTCTTTATTTATGAGAGTTTTTCATCGGTCGTAGAGAACTCTTTAGTGTCATTTATTAGTGTTTTTGTACATCACTATGATTATATCGGAACGAAGAAATATAATTCGTATAGCTGATCCCAACATAGTTGGGACAAGGCTTTGATGATGATAAGGATATATCACTATGATGTTAGTCTCAACAGATGCCTTAGGTTGTGGTGACCACACACACGCCAGCCGGCTGGCTGGTGCGGCGGCCGGGTCGTTCATTGCGTGGCGGGTTTGGGTCTCAGTTGGGATAGATTCGGGTCGACTTGGATTTGACCTGATTACATGAGCCTAATAGACCTTGTGACCTGTGTGGGGACGAAATCTGCATAAGGAAAGTGTCCCTTAAGACGTGATTCGATTGCCAATTGTGTATTCATTTCTTTCCTTTACTTATTTATTTTGCAATTTTTAACTTATTTATAATTTCCGCCAAACCATTTTTCCAACAGCTTCGGAAGATTTCCGCGTTAAAATTGTTTATAAATTAAAATGACTAAATGGGAATATTATCCTAAAGTCTTAAATTTCGAGGGTAAGGACTTCAAAATGTGGAGGATGAAAATGGAGTATCTCCTAAAAGTTATGAAAACTCTATATTGCCCTGAACCTTATCGAGATGGGTCCGCCGGATCATATGAAAGTGAAAAATGAAAATCCGATGATTTTATTGTAAAAAAGAAATTTTAAATCTTTTGGATAATTCCTGGTACGGTGTATTCTCAAAATTTAAAGCTGCCAAGGAATTATGAGATTCTTTGATTAAAGAATATGCTACTGAGGATGCGGATACCAAAAAGAATGCTATTAAGCAATTTCTGGATTTTCAAATGGAAGAAGGGAAATCAGTGATAGCACGAATTAGATATTTTCAGAAAATAATTCATGAAGTTCAAAAATGAAGGAATGGATTTACTCGAACAATTCGTAGTTGGCAGTACCATCCATAAGCTCCCACCAACGTGGAAGGACTTTGGGATCACCTTGAAACACAAGAAAAACGAGATGAAATTGGAAGATCTCATTGTCAGGCTTAGAATCCAAGAACATCATCAGGACCGTGATTCTAAGAATTAGGACTGTGAGCATGTGGGTAAGGCCAATCTTACTAAGGCAACAAATGATCAGAAAAAGCCCAAGCCCAACAATTCCTAGGGCAAGAAATTCCAAAAAAGAAACCAAAACCAAGGACTTAAGCCTCGCAAGGATATTGCTAATAGAAAAGATGTAGAATGCTTTGTATGCGGGAAAATGGTCACTATGCAAAGGAACGCCGCCTCAGAAAGGGCATTAAAGGCAAAAATCAAGCTAACATTGTGGTAAAATTTTTTTTGGCGGTAGTGACATGTGAATTTGGTAAGCAATTGTAGAGATTGGTGGGTTGACATAGGCAAGACCGGCATATCTGCAGTGACAGAAGTTCGTTCGTCTCCTACAAGCAGGTCGGAGATAGACAAGAACTCTACATGTAGAGATTGGTGGGTTGACATAGGCAAGACTGGCACATCTGCAGTGACAGAAGTGCGTTCGTCTCCTACAAGCAGGTTAGAGATAGACAAGAACTCTACATGGGGAACTCCTCTATGGCCAAAGTAATTGGCCAGGGGAAAGTAGTTCTACACCTCTTATCCAGCAAACTAAATCCATACATTCCACTGAAAAATTTCAAAAAAGTTCAATAGAAAATGTAAAGTTAACGGCATGTCAAGAGTTCAGCATACCTGAGCCGACCCGCTTGGTATTTGCATTGCTCGTGGCGGGATTTGTACAGCCACGGTTTGAGTTGGGTTCATTTAGTATTTTTGAAAAATATGAAAACTAAATGCATAAATGAAAATTCGGACACATGACATTTAGGAAAATGTCACTCCTTACTACCACTACTTAATAATATATGCACTTGCACCAATGACATTTCATATGCAAAATTTACTTAATAATATATGCACTGGCAGCAATGACATTTCATATGCAAAATTTACTTAATAATATATGTAACATAAAGACATAGCGGGCAATGGGGTTAGACATACAGGGCAGGTGCATATTGAGAGGTACCTCTTTTTTTATTGGTAACCGTAAATTCTATTTATTAAAAAGGAAGTAACAACAAAGGATGCTTCACAAGTGTTGAGATTAAATAATGATATTTTGTAAATAATAGTATACTCACTTTTGTTTAATGGATGTAAGGATAAAGCTACTATTTTTATAAAAAATTCAACACAAATCTCATGTGGCTACACATTTGGGGACATAAAAGGTATTGAAATGAAGAAGTAGAGGCTTATTTACATATACTGGGGGGGGGGGGGCGGTATGTACAAAAAAATTCTTTTTCGGGGGGGGGGGGGGGGGGGGGGGCGCGGCGGGTATGTACAAAAAAATTCTTTTTCTTTTCTTTTGGTAACGGCAGGATGTTAAATGAAGTGTGGTTTGCTTTGATGTGTTTATCACGACACAGTCTTGTGATGATGAGATTGTCCCGGCTTCCTTTTCTTTATGAGATAATTTGCTTGTCTTCTTTTACTTTCATTGTTGCATTTTCATTTTGATCTTCTAATTTTAATGATGACTGGAAGGGTGCTCATATGTTTTTATAGCATTTCCACTTCTCAAATTATTATACTTTAGACAGTTGTTAAAAGTTCAAAGGGTTTTAAATCATCGATTTCATACGCGTCTGTTGCCACTCGCTGTCTGGATTTATGGAATTAGAAAGACACATGAAAAATTGAAATGAAGGGTTTTATTAAAATCCAATTATATTTCTCTACTTACGCTTTCCAACTTCTAATCTTATGTCCAAGAAACTGAAATGGATGACATCAATCAGCACTTTCTCTCTTTTTTTTCCTTTTTTTTTTTTTTTTTTCTAGTGGAGGGTTTCTAACTCTTTGGTTGGACTAATCCCTTTGCACCCCGAGAGAAGCCGGGTAAAACCCCTGTGGCCCCTAGGTGATAGCACTAGTGGACTTAACCTTCGGGTCCTGATGACGAGGGGGGAACTGGGGCTCCATACCAGACGTCAATCAGCACTTTTGAGTCTGAAAACGTCCATTTCCATATATTTCCATGCACTTCTAACTACCAAAGCAGCAGATCCACACATAGATCATCATCATCATCATTTTTGCCTCATCTTATCTTGTGTTAGCTTAATCCTAATATCTTTTACTCAAATTAAGAAACATTTTTTTTCTTTTGCTACAGTAAAGACTCGAACTCACAAACACGCTTATGTCCCTCAATAGCTGCTGAGTTATAGCTTTGGGACCATCAAGAAACAAGCTTAAGAACAAATATCCTATTTTTGAAACACAAAGGAGAATAAAGAACTGCATATTCCTCACACGTGTACTACATAAAGAAAGAGAAGGAAACAGAGTTCCCATTGGTTGCAAGGAAATAAAGAACTGCATATTCTCCATACATGTACTACAAAAAAAAGAAAGAGAAGAAAACGAGTTCTCAATTCTCATGGGTTGCAAGGAAATAGGAAAATTTAGAAATATGGTACATACTTGATCAGAATATAGCAAAGATGAGGTACTAAGAACTTGGCTTCTGATTTCTGTTTTCCCACTCCGCTTGTGAGAGAGATTTGGAAATGAATCTGAGTTATGGCATATATCAGTCAACCTAGAGCTAAAAAAAAGTAATTGGGAAAGGTTTGCAAGACTTGTGTTGACTAGTACTGTTTATGAAGAGACTCAGAAAGCACAAGTAAATGAATCAAATTATTAAAATGTAAAGGCACTGTATAAAGCTAAAGGGCCTGTCTATTTCCAAAGGTTAAATGGCATCCAACGCCAACGGTTATATATTTTCCTTCTTACGCGTTCGGCTGTGATTCAGCCGACAGCTGAAGTAAAGTTGAAGGAATCTTCTCTCTCTCTCTCTCTCTCTCTCTCTCTCTCTCTCACATGGGTACCGTACCCCTGCAGAAAAATTAAGGAGATACTTGTGCACAAGCCCTCCCTCTTACCACCAAAGTTACAACGCCCCAGACCGGATTCTCAAGCAATGGGAAAGTCTGCATCCTGAGGTGAATTAGTTAAATTATGGGATCAATTAAAACTTTCCAAACATTTTATATATCAACATGGCCCCATGTGGATTGAAGTCTGCAGTGTGAGATATAAACATTTCCGCTATACATATAAACATACACTGCAGAAGCGTCTCTTTCATACAAGTAAAGACAGACGGTACTAGCAATATATCGAAGCAGTAAAATAAGGAAGGTAATCAAGGTATCATTTCCATTCATGCATAAAGTTAAAGTTGCACAAAACATGAAAGTATGTTAATTACAACAAAGCCGTCCCCGAAAAAACATAGGCGACGTACAAAATGTAATCTATCTAAGGGTAAGCATGTAGGCTCTCAAGTGCACGGCCCGACTACTCAGATTACATCGTCTCAACTCCGCTAATGAAACTCCTTTGACAAATCCTCTTGGATCGCCTCAATGTCTGGCTCATCGGGAGTGGGTCCATCACCCACAACACCAATCTTAGATCATCAGGTTTTTTAAAAAAAGACAAGCAAGAAAGCAAATATAAATAGTAATATTGCAGCCTGTAAGTGTTTTTTCTTGGGAAAGATAAGAGTATATCTAAAAATTGTTGGAAAGGTAAGAGTATATAAAGATAAAAATATCTAAAAATAAGAGTATTTCAAGATAAAAGTATATATGGCCTGTGAGTCACCATCAAGAAATGTTAGAAGTGGAGAGAAGCAATTATGGAGAATTCATTTTTCATTTTTGTAAAAAAATAAATTAAAATGAAGTGTGTTTAATAGCCATCCGTTGATCTTCACCCATAGTTGTCAATATCGTTTCGAACCACATTTCGGTCCAGCCTCCAAAATGAAAAGTTTCGGCTGATTCGGAATGACATTTTGGGAAAACTTACAAATAATATATAAATATAGAATTTTTTTTAATAAATATGAATTTAATCCATTCTAGTAAAACTTTTTGGAATTACATTTTGGGGAAGTATAAGAAATACAAAGCATTTATGTATAAATATTAAAAAAATAAAAAAATAAATTAATTATGTAAAATATTATTTCGGCCAAAATCTTGGCCGAAATGAGGCGAGATTGAAAACAAAAGGTTTTATACGAAATTTCGTTTCTTACACTTAACTGAAACGAAATTTTTTGGCCATTTCAGCCGAAATGGAACAAAATTAATAATTATGTCACCCATTCTCCTTCAATTTCAACCCATTTGATAAAATATGTCATAAAATCTTCCAAAGCCTTTGAATTATAAATAATAAATCATAATAATAATTAACATAAATAATGATAACAACAACAATAAATAAATAAGATAGGAACAGTCACAAGTTCATCGACTTTTTAAACATAACCTCTTCTATTTAATCTTTCAAGCACTTCAAATAAAAATTTTAAGCGTTTTCCTTTTTTTATATTATTCATTTGAATAAAATTGTGTTCCCGTTATAGTTGGGAGTAGGCCTGTCAATTTGGCCCTGAGAAAGGAGGCCCGGCCCTCAAAAAACCCTTAAAATGAGGGCTTTTGTTTCTAATGAAAAATACTAGAGCCTAGCTTGGACAATTTTTTGCAGGCCCTAAAATTTGAGGGTCGGGCTTGGACAATAGTGGCCCTGGCCCTCTTATTGTTGTTTATTTTATATATAATATATACATATATGTAAATATATACTAAAATGCCCTTATCATAGTCACTTTGCAATAATATGGGGGACATGGATATGAAGGCAATTTAATACCCACTTACCCATTAAAAAATGTCCTAAAAATTCATACATACATACATATATACTTCATTCATTTCATCTATATTTAATTATTTAAGTTATTATGTATTGTACTTAATACATAATCAATAAGTGTTGCACAGTTGCTTCTTATCATTTTCTTTAAGTTTTATTACTTCTTATTTAAGTATTTTATATTATTTTTGTAAAACATTGTTGGTCCAAAAGGGGGTGTACTCATTTCTATTAATAATGCTACACTTTTTCCTCTATAGAGTTCTTAGGATGTCGACCAATTCATAAAGTTATTTTGAATGTACATGGAACTTTAAGGATATGGGGTAATCCAAACATCCTTTTAATCAGATCATTATAATTCTCAATTCTTAAAAGTTTAAACTAATAGTATTTTTTTAAATGTATTTATTTTTGTAACTGAAAGCCAAGAATGCGTAATAGTCATATCAGTGTTAATTAAAAATAATGTCAATTGATAAAAGGTATGTGAGTGTAAATGGTTTAAAATTCTCAAGATAAGACACTGCTGGAATGATTTCATATGTGAAAATTCATATGAAAGTCATATTAAAAGTGTGAAATAGATTATACTCTTTAACAATTTTCCTTCTTTGTCAAAACAAATAAAATCATATGTACCCAACCCAAGTCACCAAAGCACGTGTGACTTTATCCCGATAAAAAAAACTTTTTAGAGATGATTTATATTATCCCAATGTTTTCTTAACGGTTCGTTTGTAATTGAGATTAGACAAGATAACATATGTTTTTGCTTAATGATTTCTTTGCAATTGAGGTCAGTCACGATAATGCTCGATTATACTCATAGCGCTTGATCACACTCAGATTTTGGTAATAATGTTAAAAAAAATAATTTTCTTGTTTTGAAGTCTTGAGACCTGCCCTGGCTCTTGCCCTTGAGGGTAGGGTAAGAGCTTAGATAGTGAAGGCCCTACGAGGGATTTGGCCAGTTCAGGCCCGGCCCTGCATATATTGAGGGTAGGGCTAGGACAACCCACCAGGCCCTTTGACAGCCTTAGTTGGGAGTGTTCTACCAAAAATTACTTCCGTTAAAAGAACACACGAAGGCCCTTTTTGTTTCTCAATTCATTTTATTCCAACGCCCAACGCCGATGGGCTTTGAAGTGGAAGCATGGGTTGGGCCTTAAGGAATGGGCTTACTCTTTAGGCCTTCCATGCATGTTCCTTTTCAATGAAGAAGAGGGTGTACCAATCCTTGAACCCTTTGCCTCTTTTACATGATCTTGATCATGCAATCATAGAGACACAAGGAAGATCCTTTAGACCCAACCAACCAGCTGAAACCGTTGCCACCCAATCAGAAGCTCTAGTGCTTTAAAGCTCCAAATCTGATAGAAATCTTCAATTATTGGTTTCTAGTTAGGTCACAATGTTAAAAACAAAAATGAAGTTCTTTTCTAAACCATAACACCAAAAAAAAAAAAAAAACAAAAGGTTTCACATCTAAAATCATAACCTGGTAGCCTTTTTTAGTACCATGTTTTGCTGCTGTCCGTAGGCAATGTGCCAAAAGTATCCACTTGCAACATGAGTGAAAGAAATTGGTCAGTGGGCAAAATTTTATGTCAGTCTGTATGTTTTTTAGCATTAGTTTCATAAATAACTAATGCCTACATTCTACAAAAGGCACAAGAAGACATCAATGATTATATACCTTAAATGACAACAGCATGCCATCCTTTTCTTGTCTACTTCTCTGAGTTAGGAGGATAAGGGGGGAACCCATGAATTTAATCTTGCCACCGTTAAGTCCCTTAACGAACCTTTACATCCATCTAATGCAAGAATGAATGGTCCTAGAAACCTGCTTCCAGGAGTTAATTTTAAACCAAGTGAGACTATGTAGGCAAATCACCATCAATTTGAATTTGCGCTTTTATTGTCTCCAGTACTCTCCGCATCGCATAGTGTACTCTGCAAACACCCAGTTAGTGAGCATTGCATCAATAACAGGTTCAACCTAACATTTCAAACAGCCATTTCTTTAAGAGATAATTAGCGAAAGGTCCCTAGAATTGAATCTATCTAGCCTCCAATCCAAGCAAATTCTTTTTCAGTGCTCTAGTCCAAGCAGCTAGACTATTTGCAGCCAGAAGTCCCTGGATACATTTTACATGACTAATTTGCCCTCTTTCAACTGTTTAGGCATCTAATTTTGAATTTTAAATTTCAAATCTTCCATTCTCCCACTCATTACTTCAAACCGGACATGGACATTGACAGATTAGATCTCAACAGTTGAGATCGATCTTTGAAGAAGAAGACCCATGCAACGAAGAAGAAGAAGAAGAAGAAGAAGAAAAAGAAAAAGATTGCAACGAAGAAAAAGACCCCTGCAAAGAAGATGAAAAAGAAGAAGAAGACCCCTGTAAAGAAGAAGAAGAAGAAGAAGAAAAAGAAGAAAACCCCTGAAAAGAAGAAGAAGAGAAGATGAAAAATAAGAAGAAGAAGAAGAAGAAGACCCCTGCAAAGAAGAAGAAGAAGAAAACCCCTACAAAGAAGAAGAAGACCCCTACAACAAAGAAGAAGATTTTCTGCGCCATCAAGAAGACCCCTGCAAGAAGAAGAAGAAGACTTGTAGAACACGAAACAAAGAAGAAGACGATTTTCTGCGCCATCGCCTGATTTCCTGCGCCACCGTCGTTCCTACCTATTGCCGGAGAAGGGAAATCGCCATCGGACGCCACGCCACGCCATCGCCGGAATCGATGAAGAAGGCGAATGGAAGATGGCTTTCCTGTATCTGATTCCTGAACGAAGAAGAAGAAGAAAGTGGCCTAAGATCTGCAACAATTCCGGGTTGGTTCTAGGTCAAGTTTGATCTGACCCATTCCAGAAGTCCATCTACATTCCAGTCAAAGTTAAATTTATCTGAGTTTTGTATTTTTTTTATCAAATTTATTTTTGTTTTGGACAAAATCTTTCTAAGTTTTTGGCTATTTATATGACTTTTGACACAAATTTATCTGAGTTCTGGATGAATTTATCTGAGTTCTGGACAAATCTGTTTGAGTTCTGGATGAATTTATCTGAATCCTGGATGAATTTATTTGAGTTCTGGACAAATCTGTTTGAGTTCTGGATGAATTTATCTGAATTCTGGATGAATTTATCTGAGTTCTAGCTATTTATATGACTTCTGGCACAAATTTATCTGAGTTCTGGATGAATTTATCTGAGTTCTGGACAAATCTATTTGAGTTCTGGATGAATTTATCTGAATTCTGGATGAATTTATCTGAGTTTTGGACAAATCTTTCTAAGTTTTGGATGAATTTATCTGAGTTCTTGATGAATTTATCTGAGTTCTGGACAAATCTATCCAAGTTTTAGGCTATTTATCTAGATTCTGGAACAAATCTACCTGAGTTATAAACAAGTCTATATGAGTTTTTGGCAAATTTATTTGTGTTTTTGAATTTTATTTGTGTCTTTTGAAATTTATTTGTATTTTTCAAAATAAATTTAACTGAGTTTTTGACAAAAAGACTTGAGTTTTTTGCCACATTATTCGCTAATTTGGAAATCCGACGATGTCTTAGTTTTGGCAAATGTATTTGCGTTTTTTTTTTTAAATTTATTTGCATTTTTTTAATTTTATTTACTTCTTTTGAAATTTATTTGAGCCTTTTGAAATTTATTTATATTTTTTTAAAATTTGTTTGGATCTTTTGAAATGTATTTGGATCTTTTGAAATTGATTTCCATCTTTTGAAATTTATTTATATTTTTTGAAATTTATTTGTGTCTTTTTCAATTTATCGGTGTTCTTTTGAAATTTATTGCTTTTTTTTAAAATTTATTGTGTTTTTTTTTATTTATATCATTTTTTGAAATTTATTTTCTTTCTTTTGAAATTTATTTGGGTTTTTTAAATTCATTTCTTTTTTTGAAATTTATTTGCGTTCTTTTGAATTTTATTTGCATTTTTTAAATTTATTTCATTTTTAGAAATTTATTTGAAATTTGTTTCCTATTTTTTGAAACTTATTTGTGTTTTTTTGAAATTTATTTGAATACCTCATTAGTGGAATTTTATTAATTGTGCCTAATTTAATGGTAATTGACCATTATTAATGGCTTATCCCACTAATCATGGGATATGATTTGAAGAAAGGGTAAATTAGACATTTTAGGTTTCCAAATGTGGAAAAAGGATCTATCACACTATAAGAAAAGATTGTGGACCTAAGGCAACAAAGTGAAATGTTCAGGGACCCGTCGCCGAATCCCCCTTTCTTTAAAGAGAGAGATGACAATAATTTCTAGGTGCTGATCTCAACTATAATTCTTAAAGGGAATGTATGGCGTGGTGTATTCACTGCCACCGCCACATCATAGGGAGGGTTTTTATTGGGAATCCACCAAAATCAGCCCCATAAGGTTTTGCATAATCCCATCACTGGTGGTGATGTGAGGCATCCACTACTTTAATTTCATCCATCCTCTTCATTGACTAGGATGCATAATCCACAAACATGGCATAGCAACTGTTAGGATAAGCACACAGGCCCATCCATCAAAGCCCAATCAGAGCAAGAGAGGTCTCATTGCGGCTGTATGATAAAATCAAATCTCTCAAGATTAACTTGCTGTAATATATTAAATCTGCTGAACTATAAATTTTATCAAGAGATCTCCATGTATTATATATACACTTGTCAATGAGAATCAATACACTGTGAGATTGGTATGACTCTCACATGGTATCAGATTCTTCATTCGATCCCTCCTGTGGAGTTTAATTCATTCATCTAGTATTGTCTATCCAACTTTGGATCTACAAGTCCGAAAATACTTGTGTTTCTTTGTGCATATCTAAAGCCGAAGCACTACTCTTCTTCAACGACGTGTCTTTCCGTTGAGGTTGCGTGTGGGTTGTCTCTTTTGCTTTGTCCAAGCATTATCTACACACCTGGTGCCTAGTGTGCCTCTTACATGCAACCATCTTGGTTATCTGTTATCTACAGAGTATCTTTCAAGTCAACTGCAGGATTGTCTCCCAGTTACTTGATCAGCACTACAGACTGCTACAAATTTTCATAGTGCTCTACTGTCTGTTGAGCACCCACCATAGCACAAATATCATTGTTTTGATTTTGTGCATCGTCTACAGCATACACAGCAGAACCCAACAAAAAGTGGTGAAACGAACATGTTGACACCCACCCACAGTTCAGTAGGGGTGCTCATTTGCTGGTTCAGACTGGGCCCAATCCATGCCCAGTATGCTTTGGGCCGGGCCTGGACATAGAATCTGAATCCATTCAATATTTGTGCCGGGCTTAAATTAAGTGATAGAAAGGCAAAAATCCGGCCTAAATAAAGATTGCTTGTAATTTAGTGATTATTTTCTCCAAACAATTGCTAGAAAGAGCATACAAGAGATAAAAAGTTCTCAAATCCAATTCCATCTACACGCAGTTGGAACACTTGCAATGAGAATTCCTCGATAGAAAAAACATTTTTCTAATTTTATGTACTTTTTCTACCTTTTGATGTTTGATGCAGTACTTTTCTACATAAAAAGAAAAAAAAAAGTTATTTCTCTCCTACCCTTAAAACTATTTCCTTTTAAGATTTGGTTTCAATTCTTCTAGGAGAAATCTAATTTCAGTCCTACTGAGCCCACCATTAGATTGATTTATTGCAAAGCACAATTAAAATACACAAAAGCGAGCAACAATTATAAGTATTAGAATATAAATGTAATAAACGCTAGAAAAAATTATGAAAATAAGATGGATAAAACTAAGGTCAACTCCACTAAGTTAACAAATGCATTTAAAATAAAATAAAATCATCAGCCTTCTTAAGTTTTTGTACTACTATTTTCAATAGTTGGAATCCTTATATTTTGTAGACATACATATAAGAGGAATGAAATGATTGGAATATAATCCTTATATTTTGCAGACATACATATAAGAGAAATAATATATAACCCATGTTTTCTTCTATAGCACCAGTGACAATAATTGGATCTTTATCTGCTAAACAATTTTTTAAAGAATTTATATATAAGCATTAAGAAGTGAGACGTTGAGAGTTCAAAACTTCTTCATATATACACATATCATTAGCTTTTCATTTATGCAGGCTCCACACTTAATCAAAATTGATAAAATGGTCAAAATCGAAATTCGAGAGTCAAAATTAAAATCGATGGAGAATCAGAGCAGTAATTTCCACCCTAGTGTGGATCCCTTTCGTTCGCATAAAACACCATCTCTAGAGTCCGAGGAATAAGGATTAAATGTATGATTTTCTTTCCCTTCCATGGATTTATACACTCTCTCCCGCACTGAATCAAACTTAAAATTATAGAACCCACAGTTTACAGAATCCACAATTAGTTCCGTTATACACACATGATTTACAAGTAGCAGAATATATTGTCTTCAAACATATCCTTACATTGATATATTAAAGGTATTGATTTTCCACCAGCACACACATACTCATTGCATAGCCTATCTTTAGAATACATTGCACGCAAGTTGACATGACAATCTGCACACCACCAAAGAGAGCAAAACTAAACACACATAAAGAAGTTAGAAAATAAAACCTATAAATTAATATTACTTGGAAAGTCAAGAAGATATGGAGATTCTACCATAAAAGAAAAACAAAGGAAAACAAGATAGGATGGTGGAGAAATGATGGACCCCACTATGGGCCTCTTGATGGACTTAACGGTTTGCTGGGCCTGGATGCAGGAACATCAGACTTAGTAGTAGTTGGTTTGCACTTGCTATCAAAAGAAACCAACACCAATTTTTTGTTCTTTTTCTTTTTTTTAATCCGGATCCTCTAAGTGGTGTTTTACAAGCTTCCAGTATATGGGATGTGTGGAACTCACTATAGGGCCCACCTACTGGAGATCGAACCTGTTAAAATTGAATGTCATCCCAATTCGTAGCGTATTTTCAAATTTTACTTTGATATGAGTTGATCCTACTATAAGACTAAACACATTATTGATAATGTAAATAATGCATAGAACTAATGCATAATGTTGTGCTAATCATGTTATTATGCATCTAACAGAGCTCTTTTTAAATTATCATTCAGATACCCACAATACATGCATGAACAAGTCCATGCCACCGTGGTACCATTCAAAAAAAAAAAAAAAAAAAAAAAAAAGAAAAAAGAGTCCATGCTGCTGTCCAAATTTTGGATCGCATTGAGGAAGGTTTAGGGCCCTGCAGAATTACACTCTTGTGCAACCATAGCCGTTGGATTCTTATTTATCACACTACTGATCAATTTCTTTGTAATGAATCGCATGCTTGAGGGCCACTAATTTGAGACCCATTAGATGTCAGTTGTCACAAAAACTTTGCTTCGTGGAAGAGGCAAGTAATGGTCCATCCTCTTCAAAATTATCATTCAGCAACTAGGGTTGTAAACGGGTCAGTTCCGATCCGGGTCCAGGGTGGAACTGAAACCGAACCATTTTCTAAGAGAGGAACCGGAAAGTAACGGACCCGGTCCATCCTCAGTTTCAGAACCGGAACCATTGAGGCATCCAGGTATGAGATGTAAAAAAATAGAAACTCTAATGTAGAAAAGTAGAAAAGTAAAAAGGGTTTTGTTTTCACCACAGTTCTTTATATTAGTGTATATTGGGTCGGGTCCCGGGTCCACGGGTCTGAGCCATTGTGGAATCGGTTCCATACTTTCCAAATACGGATCCAGTCAAAACCTAACGGGTCAGAACCCATCGAGAATGGACCCATTTACAACCCTATCAGTAACCCATCTACATGGGACCAGACACTGATATGACCAGACACTGATATGCAACCATAGCCATTTGATTTTTGTCATTTTAATAATAATTGCACATTTGATGACCACCAATTATGGCCTGAATGCCTTGGCCTTGACCCTAGCCCAACCCTGTTGGACTGGATTCTAAGTATGTGGCCCAACTTTATATTCTGGACTTATAGTTAAAGGGACATATTGTGTGTGTGATCAAAGGCGTAGCTTGGCCCAGCTAGGCCTGACTTTCAAGTTGCAGGCTGGATTTGACCTAAATATAAGGGCCTATTTGTTTCATTGGAATTGAATTTCTATGAATTCTAAAAAATATATATTCCTATCGATTACCTAATACTGAAGACACAAAGGTGAAGATCAATCCACAAATATTGGCAATTAAATGCACCTCTCCCTTTGATGGAAAATGATAATCTAACGCAAACCCTAGTAAAAATGAATTCTCGAAAAATCAAGACCCTATCTACATCTCCACTTTATATCCTTCACCCATCGCCTCTTTAATATTCTTTCATGGGCATTGATTTTACCATGAGCTCTGAGTAATTCTATGTAAACACACGGGACCAAAACATGTTGGAGTTGGACGATTTTAGCCCAACTTAGCCCATATATAACACTAAGATACCTTCACATAAGTAATGCATCTAGTCGATACTTCATTCTAATGTATAAATTTTGTTTCCCTATCATATTCATGGTGCCTACT
This sequence comes from Camphora micrantha, assembly GCA_003546025.1. Lineage (NCBI taxonomy): Eukaryota > Viridiplantae > Streptophyta > Magnoliopsida > Laurales > Lauraceae > Camphora > Camphora micrantha. Next base: position 54,304,518 of record QPKB01000004.1, on the reverse strand, counting down.
GTATCCATAACATATATGGGCACCATAGCTTGGCCTTTGAACACCTCTACCACTAATTATATTATGTAAACACTAGCAACAAATGCCCGTGCTAAGCCCGGGCCCCACATAAAATTTATTTAGAAAACTTAATTTTTTCTAAAACACTATATATAACTTATATTTAAAAGTTAAATTAAAATCTAGAATACATTATAAAATTTATAGTATTTTATTATATTTACATTAAATATCTAGCACTTTTGTAAATAACAGATTCCATAAAAACAATATCAATGCATTTTGAAAGACATAGTTTTAGATTATTTACTTGAACAACCCTTTGATTTTTTAACTTTATTAAGGACATAAAATTAAACATCCATCTAAGAAAGCATAATCTTAATTTTATTTTTAAATTAATCACCTTACTAACCCTTAATTTTTCAACTTTCTTCAAAACTTGATAGGAAAGTACATTACATGAAAAATACGACCTATAAAGCATAATCTCAAAATCCAAATTGAAAGATATTTTGGTTCTTGAAAAACTAATTAATAGAAAAAATGAAAAACTAATTAATAGAAAAGGTATAAATCTAAGAAAAAACATAGTTTCAATTTCTTAAAAAAAATAATAGTACATTCCTATTGCACGTTGTGACAATAAACCAAAAACAATATTTATGAAAAAAAAATAATATAATTAATGTAAAAATAAATTAAGAATTATATTTTTTAATATTATTGAAAATAAAAATAAATAAATTTAGGACATGTCTTTGGACAAAGAAGAAAAATAGATGTAATGATGAGTGATAACAAGACAATCATTAAAAAAAAATTATTGCAAGTTATTGTAATAATATAAGCTCCTCGGGTATATTTACTTTCAATTTTTATTTTTTTTTTACACTGGTTGCACACCATCTACGAATCATTTTCTTCAAAAGTCAATCATTAAAAAATAATATAAAAATAAATAAGATATATGTATCCAGAGAATGAAGAAGAAGGATTGCAAATTATTGAATTTCCGAATGATATTAAGAGAGATTTTAGGGAGTCTTGAATGATATTAAAAAAGAAATTTTAGGAGAGATTTGAATGATACTAAGAGAAAAATTTTAGGAGATAAGATTTTGAATTTAGATTTTAATTGAGATATGACACTTTAAATGAGAGAGATATTAGGAGAGGAAGATTACATCTATGCAATATCTAGGCTCAAGGTGAGTAGCACCTTAAAGAATTTTTAAAGAAGAACTCTTGTGCTGATGCAATTGAGGTAACCCTAAACACTAATCTTAGATTCAATTGTTTTAAATTTCTAGGAAAACAGATGGGATTTGGTATGATCTGAAATATTGGATTGAAAAATTACGTGAATGTGAGGCCAGAGATGGCAATATCCAATAAAAGTGACATAATGAGACCAATTTAGGCAATAAATAATAAAACCCACAAAAAAAAATGTAATAATAAAAGCATAGTAAAATTACAATAAACAAACTTAATAATCACATTCTTAATAAGTCAATAAGTTTAATTTGAGTTTATAAAACAATCAAGGTCCTTTTCCTAATTTCCAGAAACTAAAAGGGTAAGTTATAGAATTTAATAGAATTCCAACTTCTGTACATAAGTGTTGGACAAACTCTCCATACACCCTAAGACCACCGAATTGCCTCATCTCTTCTTCTCATTAACGCAAGTTCTGTAACAGAACTTCTCCAAAAAAAAAAAAACACACACGCCCTTCTCGCTTGGGATTAAAATTGCTGACATCGTGGGCCCCACTGATCAAGATGCAGACCAACCTAGTATGGCCATTGGAGCAAACCAGATTTGTGATCAATCACCCAGTGGGCCCCGCCACAACCTGTTGTTCAAAATAAAAATCCACTTTGTGATGGACGCTCAAGCTGTGTAAACCCTTAGATGTGGGGCTAGATGGGACCCAATCCCCACAGGTCTACCACCATCAAGGCCCCTGGGTCCTCTATCAGATGTGGGGACCCGATCTACAATCGGTGACCTACCTAGATCCCATAATCAATACGCAGAAAAGTCCCTCATATATGATAAATATGTGAGTTTGTTATCTTTATAAAATTTTAAATGAAATGGAGAGATTTAGGGAGGTGATTTGGAGATGATAATGAAATGGAAATTTAGTGAGGAGATTTGTTTTGGATGAGTGCAGTGGCCCACATCAAAGCCTGAGGTTGTATAATTTTTTCTTCTATATTTCTTTGAAAGATGAGAGTTTTCAGGGATGATGTGGCACCCCTCACAGCCCACCTCCTCCTTTGCTTTAATATATATAATTATTAGTGTCTTGTTATTTTTTCAGTCTTTTGTTTCTTGTAGGCCATTATTAAAAAGAAAATAGTAATAATAACTCAATAATCACTACAACATTATGTAAACGAGAAACTATTTTGATCGTTCAATTATTTCATTGTTTGTCCACAATAAAACATACCTTGGAAAGATGTTTAAAAGTCACCAAACTGTCATGACAAATAGGAGATCAAGGGCCATGTTTGAATCCTCGGAACTCAATTGCCTGCAAGTATTTTATATGTAAGTCTAATTATCTATAACTCTATTTAATTTGATTTATTTATGAGAGAGAGGGAAAAAATAAAAAGTAATTTTACTAGATGCACGAACCTTTATTTACATGTAAATAGAGTCACCTGTACAGCTGTTGTACTACTGGTTACATGATTTCATAACCAAGACCGTTAGGATTTACTAAGGGACAATAAGAGGTTCAAGTTACAATTTGACGTCATTGTCATCCCACTCCAAATCATTCCATCACTCTCTTTTGCACTCGATCCTTTCTGAGCTTTGGTGCTTTTTTGATGCTAATAGGGAGTCTCTTTAGATTAGGACACTTAATTGCTTGAATCATCTGAAGTGAAGAGCAATTTAGAAATTGACGACGACCTAATTTCAAAATCCTAACCAATGAAGGTAGGTCTCTCAGGAATAACTCATTCAATTTAGGGAGGACACAATCGAATTCAACGCCAATTTCCTCATAATTAGAAATTATCTCTTCCAATGCAGAACAAGAAGAAACGATCAGACGTTCTAAGTTCAAGAGTTGCTGAATGATTTCATGTGAGAAAATATTCTTCAACTTTTCACACTCAAATAACTCTAGATCCGTCAAACAATTGAGGCTCCTAAGTGGAAAAGACCCCTCCCAAATGCTTCCCAAATTTGCCATATAAGATATATATAAAGTAGTCTAACTTGGGTAATGCAGCTTCTACTAGCTGATTTCCATCCACTACGATCCCCATTGCATCACATTCATGTATTTCACACTGCATTAGTGATCCACTCATGTTTTGCATCCCAAATTCACAGAGACTGTGAATGCTTTTATGGCCAAGTAACCTAAAAGAACTGGCATGTCTGAGTACCTCAACAATGGCATTGAATATGCTATCATAGCCACAAAATGTCAACATTCTATACCTTCTTTTTTCTTCTAGGGAATACACAAACCATGAAGAAAATTGAGCTCAAAATTGTACTGTCCGAAAAGAAAGTGTAATGACGTGATTATTTCCCTTTTTCCATGGATGACTTCGTTGAAGGAAGCATTCAAGACATTCCATCTTAGGAAACCCAAATTCAAAACTCATCAATCCTTTCAAGCAACTCACTTCTTCCATCACTGCCTCTGCACATTTATCCCCATATCGACTGAAATACCGAGTACTGAATCCTAGGTCTACAATCAGCTGCTCCAATTGAGAAAGCCTTGATATTATTCCACCAGTGACCTTCTCATTCTCGTCTCTTTCCATTGAGAATGTCACATGCAAGACTTTGAGACCACTTAGTTACCCAATTTCAGCGGGCAAACTATTAATACGTGTCCCATGGGCATCAAGCACCTCAGTTCTTGTAAGTTTCCCTATTTCAGGTGGAAGAGTTTTTAAAGATAGATAATTTTTTAAATAAAGTCCCCAAAGGTTGATCAAATAGCATATGGAATGTGGTAACGACTTTATACCTGTTTCAGAAAGATCCAAAACTCGAAGAGCAAGCATTTGATCAAAGAATGATTCTAGAATTGTTCTCATTTTCCAATTCTCTTGAAGCAACAATGTCAAGAGAGTATGACAATTGGCCTCTCCGGTAGATTGACTATTTTATTTTTCATCAAAGATATCCTATTGACATTTTCCCATTCCTCATTCTTTGGAGGCTCCTCTATCATTTTCTTAGCTCTCACCAAGAATCTACAACCGGAATCCATTCGAGATATAATTCTTAATGCTAAATCTCTGATGACATCATGCATCTTGACAAGAACATTACCCTTGTTGCATTTTAAAAGAAGTGATGCACTGATAAGACGTTTCACTATAGCATACCCTTTGTTTCTAACACTTGCCAAAGTCGATCCAAAATGGATGAGGCCTTCAGCCCTCCAGTACTCTATCAGCTCCAACATGTTGATTTTTTGATCTTCTGAATATAATGCTGCATATAGAAAGCAGTTCCTTATATTATCATCCTCCAATCTGTCAAAACTGAATTTCAAGCGTCTAAACACTTGTTCTTTTATATCGTAAATATCAGATGTATCTAGAGAGCTCAACTCTTGCACTGCATTTTCCTATACATGAACATTGTTCTCCTTTCTCAAGGATGCGCCTATCACAGCGATGGCCAGTGGTAAACCACCACATTCACCAACTACTCGTTTCGCTAATGGTAGAATACTGGGAGAATCAGCTACTTCACCTAGTTTTTCACAGACTAAACTCCAATCTTCCTTCTCAGAAAATGGCTCCACCCTAATTTCTTCATCATTTTCCATCTTGTGACAAACGTCCCGATATCTAGTTGTCAAGACAACTTTACTTCCTTTCTCTTGGTTTGGAAAAAAGGACTCCAATTTCATGCAAATGTACTTTGGCCCAAACATCATCCATAAGAAGCAAGAGTTTTATATTTGTCAAAGTTTGAAACAATCTACTTGCAACTCTCTCGCTAGAGTCATTATATAATAAATTCAATGACAAGCGTTGTGCAATTTCAGTTTGTAGCATTTTATGCTACAGTCCTTTGAAACAGCAACCCAAATAACGATCTCAAACATCTGTTTTATATCTTCTAGGTTGTTCAAAAGTCTCATCACAGTTGTCTTCCCAACACCACCCATACCCCATCTACCAATCTTATGTTTTCTTGGATCTCTCACATTATTCAATATCTTTTGTAGAGTGCGTTCTGTTGATGTTCCCTCTTCAATTGTTAGAACAGGCTTTGCTTCGACAGTTTGTGGCAACGCATCAACAACAACAGCTCTGATGGCGAATTTCCCGCAAGTATACGGTTGTCTCAAGTAATATAGACTATGGAAATCCGAATATCGTTCCCACGAGGATCGTTACAAGGAAAATAACAATTATCAATGAAAATGAGTATCAACTCAAATATAACTAACAAATGCAAATGGAAATAACAAAAACAATGAAAACAAGAAACAAAATAATAACAAGTGAAATAAAAAAAATGCAAACTAGAAGAAAACAAAAAACTAGATAACAAAGAGATGTTAGTAGAAATAGAAGAACTAAAGTGAAAACAAGGTTAGTAACAAGTTAGTAACAAAGTTAATGACAAAATAAAAATTAAAGGGTAATAACAAGAACAAATGAACAATGTTAGATATATCAAATGAGTAAGTGTGTGAAAATAAATAAAAGATCAAGATAGAAAGAAACTAAAAACATATATGAAAACTAACTAATAAAGATAACAAGATAGAAAATAAGAAATGTGCTAAAAGTGTGAAATCAAAGGTGCATGGTGGAAGATGGTGTGAATAGAGAAATGGAGTATGAGAATTAAAACAAGTGTATAAGTGTGTGAGAATGTGAATAGAATCAAACTAAAGTAAGTAAAATAAACAACAATCAATACTAATGGATAGATTGAACCATCTAGAATCCACTAAGTAACACTAATCTAACACTATTGCTCTTCTCTTTTCCCAAACAAAACACTCAAATCTAATGACAAATCAATGTATAGATTTGGAAAATATAACTTTAAAGCTCTAAAAATTAACAATCTAATAGCTAAGATTTTCTTCCCTTCATAAAAGAAAAGATTCCTAATGACTATCTATCAAAAGTAAGCATAAACCATCAAAAGATATTAACTCCTAAGCATGATTTATCAAACCTAAGCATAGATTGTAAAAAAGAATGCTAAAATAAAAACATAAGCATAGAAGATAGCATATTGCAATGAATAAAAATCTATTATAGCATGTTAAGCACATAAACAAAGAGAATTAAGAGCATAAGCAAAAGGAATAGTATTGACTTAGCTTCATCTAGAAGATCCAATCAAAGTGATTAGCCACCCATTGGAGAAGACAAAGCTTTTATTATAAATCTTCAATTTTTACAAAGCTTTCTTCACTTTCTCTCTACAATTGTTCTCAATTACATGAATAGCTTAAGTAAAGAGGAGGAGGCTCTCCTTGCTTGTGTGCTAAATGCCTAGAGCTCCCTTCCTTATATAGAAATATTTGCTTGCTCTCTTTTGATTTCTTTCCAATGTAGGACTTTACAAGAATGGAAATATAAACATATGAATGTAATTCCCGTGTTAGAAAACAGTCCCCACACTGATGTGTGATTTTGACCCTCGAAACGTCCAAATTGGGAGAAATGTTGTAAAATATGATTTGTAGGTCTTTGAACAAGCTTTCCAATACTTCTAAGAGCACCTCAATCGGACACCCGAGTAAAAAGATATAGTCAAAATACAAACCCAGGTCTTTCATTTTTCTTCTTATTGTTGGCCTATCTTTGTCATTTCTTCATCCAATTGTCTTCCAAACTAATCAATACTCTCTGTAACTTTTGAATCTCAACTTTAATCTTCAAATTAATCTTCAATTAACACCTACAAAGAGAAATTAACATAATTGAGAGTATTTTTTTAACATATTTTATATGAAAGCCATTGGAACTCATATAAATGCATACAAATGGCCATCTATAATGAAAAGATATGAGCAAAGCATGATGGGGAGGAAATTTATGATTTTTATGCTAAAAATAGTGTTTTGATTTCTTTTATCTATGAAAACTCATAAAATAATGCTCTGAAAGTATATCTTTTGTGAACTCATCAAGCTCCCTTAAACTCCGTAGATTCTTTAGTAAGTTTTGAAATCTGATTTGTTATCTCCACAATGCGTTGACCAACCTTCCAATGTGATGGAGTATCTGGACACTATCGTGTTTGACATCTCTCGGCTTCTTGAGAATATTCTTCTTTAATGGTGTCTACTTTCTTGTGAACCTCGTCCACTCTCTTGAGCCAATCTTGACATTCACTTTTGGGCCTCTTGTGGATTTGGTCTCTATTTATCTCACATTCCATATCTTCCTTTTTGCTATACAAAGTCGTTGCTTCCTCATTGAGCTATTCAAAATTCCTTTTGAGATCCTTTATGTAACCCACGTGTTGAGCACATACTTCAGCCACCTTCCTAGCTACAAAATCCATGCCTTCCACAAAAAAATTCCAGAAAAGTTCAATAGCAAATGTAAAGTTAGCTATGGGTCAAGAGTTTAGCATAACCGAACTGACCTGCTTGGTATTTGCACTTCCCGTTGCGGGTTTTATACAGTCACGGGTTGAGTCGGGTTTATTTAGTATTTTTGGAAATTATGAAAACTAAATGTATTATTGTAAATTCGGACACATGACATTTAGGAAAATGTCACTCCTTACTACCACTTGCACTAATGACATTTCATATGCAAAATTTACTTAATAATATATGCACTTACACTAATGACATTTCATATGCAAAATTTACTTAATAATATATGCAACATAAAGACAGCGGGCAGGGGGTTAGACATACAGGGCAGGTGCATATTGAGAGGTGCCACTTTTTTTTATTGGTAACAGTAACTTCTATTTATTAAAAAGGAAGTAACAACTAACAAAGGATGCTCCGCAAGAGAGTCTACTGCTTTAAGAGAAATAAATCGGAAAATGACAACACCTTACATAACAGGAGCACTTAAATTGCATTATTGATCATCAACCCTTTGCTTTGCTTGGCAATCCGCTTTGCCATTAGCGGACCTACCGATATGTTAAAATCTATGAAAGATACCTCTTAGTAGAACACGGAAAGTGAGAATCCATGCTTAAACGACTCAAAATGAAAAAAATCATGTTTATAGGTCGTGGCCAAATTTTACTTTTATACAAGTGTGTCTCACCATAAAATTGATAAGATTTATGTTTATATACAGATGCTAAATCTCATGGTCCAACCAACTCATATAATGATAATATTTGGCCACATAACATACAAAAAAGGGGCTCACATTTAGAGTAATTTATATTTTTTTATAGGTGAGCTCCATTGTGGAGTTCTAATTTTGTTTTGGACCTAAAAGTATGCCCAAGCCTGCCTATAGAGACTTGTACCCGGGCCTGATTTAGGGCCATGACGGCTTTACATATCAAAGTTCTTACTCTCCTTGTTTGAATGGCCTGTTATATTGTTTTGTCTAATAAATGATTCCTTGAAGTGTGTTTTTTCTTTAAGCTTTTTGCATATACCCCGCTGAGGTTCCTACTATTTGTAAATAAGCCCCTACGGTTTTAGCATTTATAAATAAGCCCCTTCTTTTTCATTTTAATACCTTTCATATCTCTAAACTCAGTACCCTTCTAACCACCAAGAAGTCTCTAGAGTGGAATGACACTTTTGCCCATCTTTTTTATCCATATATGCTAAAATTCAAAAGCTTGGACTTGTCTTTCTCTTTAAAGCTTGTAACATTAATAATTACATTTAGTGGGAGAGAATAATTGTACGTAAACATATTTTTACCAATACACGGCTTATTTCATTAAATCCATATCGATCACAATGACAATGAGCGTATGTGCTTGTAATTGGTTATAATTGATCCAATCCATGCACGACCCACCGTGGATTGATGAAAGTCTCAAAATCCATGAGTATGCTTCATGTGCATTAAAAAGTTATTGAGAGAGACCGTTGGGAGTTGAGATTAAATAATGGTATTTTCTAAATAATAATATACTCATTTTGGTTTAATGGATGTAAGGGTATAGCTTAAATAGTGGTATTTTGTAAATAATAATATACTCATTTTTGTTTATTAATGGATGTAGAGGTAAAGCTGTCGTTTTTATAACAGTTCAACACAAATCTCATAGTGGTTATCCATTTGGGGGCATGAAAGGTATTGAAATGAAGAAGTAGGGGCCGGGCTTATTTACAAATACTAGAGAACCACATGGGCTTATTTATAAATCATTCAAACCATGAAGGGTATATACAAAAAATTCCTTTCTTTTCTTTTGGTAACAGCAGGATGTTAAATGAAGTGTGGTTTGCTTTGATGTGTTGATTGGGACACAGTCTTGTGATGATGAGACCGTCCCGGCTTCCTTTTCTTTATGAGATAAATTTGCTTGTCTTCTTTACTTTCATTGTTGCATTTTCATTTTGATCTTCTAATGTTAATGATGACCAGAAGGGTGCTCATATGTTTTTATAGCATTTCCACTTCTCAAATTATTACACTTTAGACAGTTGTCAAAAGTTCAAATGGCTTTAAATCATCGATTTCATACGCGTCTGTTGCCACTTGCTGTCTGGATTTATGGAATTAGAAAGACCCATGAAAATGAAATGATGGGTTTTATTAAAATCCAATTATATTTCTCTACTTACCCATCAATCAGCACTTTTGAGTCTGAAAATGTCTATTTCCGTAGATTTCCATGCACTTCTAACTACCAAAGCAACAGATCCACACATAGATCATCATTTTTGCCTCATCTTATCTTGTGTTAGCTAATCCTAATATCTTTTACTCAATCAGGGAACTTTTTTTTTTTTTTCTTTTGCTACGGTAAAGACTTTAACTCACACGCTTATGTCCCTTGATAGCTGCTGAGTTATAGCTTTGGGACCATCAAGAAACAAGCTTAAGAACAAATATCCCATTTTTCAAACACAAAGGAGAATAAAGAACTGCATATTCCTCATACATGTACTACAGAAAAGAAAGAGAAGGAAACTGAGTTCCCATGGGTTGCAAGGAAATAAAGAACTGCATATTCTTCATACATGTACTACAAAAAAGAAAGAGAAGGAAACTGAGTTATCAATTCTCATGGGTTGCAAGGAAATAGGAAAAATTAGAAATATGGTACATACCTGATCAGAACATAGGAAAGATGAGGTACTAAGAACTTGGCTTCTGATTGCTGTTTTTACACATCGCTTGTGAGAGAGAATTGGAATTGGATCTGTAGAGATAGAGTCAACCTAGAGCTAAAAGGAAGTAATTGGGAAAGGTTTGCAAGACGTTGACTACTGTTTATGAAGAAACTCAGAAAGAACATGTAAATGAATTAGATTATTAAAATGTACAGGCACTACGAAAAGCTAAGGCGTGTCTATTTCCAGGGGTGAAGCAAAACTGAAGTCAAATGGCATCCAACGGCTAGATAGATCGGAATGGAGAAATGCTGAGACAAGGCTTTGATGATGATGATGACGGCATCCAACGGCTATATATTTTCGCTCCAACGCGTTTTGGCTGTGATTCAGCCTACAGCTGAAGTAAAGTAGAAGGAATCTTCTCTCTCTCATGGGTAACGTACCCCTGCAAAAAAATTAAGGAGATATATGTGCACAAGCCCTTCCTCTTAGCACCAAAGTTAGAACACCCCGGACCGGATTCTCAAGCAATGGGAAAGTCTGTATCCTGAGGCGAATTAGTTAAATTATGGGGTCAATTAAAACCTGCCAAACATTTTATATATCAACATGGCCCCATGTGGATTGAAGTCTACATTTCCTCTATACGTATAAACATACACTGCAGAAGCGTCTCTTTCATACAAGTAAATACAGAGGGTAGTATCAATATATAAGCAGTAAAATAAGCAAGGTATCATTCCCATTCGATGTATAAAGTTGAAGTTGCAAAACACATGAAAGTATGTTAATTACAACAAGCCGTCCCCAAAAACATGGGCGATGTACAAAATGTAATCTATCTAAGGGTAAGCATCAGGCTCTCATGTGTACGGCCGTCTACTCATATTACATCGTCTCCACTCCGCTAATCAAACTCCTTTGACAAATCCTCTTGGATCGCCTCAATCTCTGGCTCATCGGGAGTGGGTCCGTCATCTACAACACCAATAGTAATGTAGAAGTGGAGAGAAACAAATAGAAATAGTAATGCTGCCCGTAAGCTTTTTTTCTTCGGAAAGATAAGAGTATATCTAAAAATTGTTGGAAAGGTAAGAGTATATAAAGATAAAATATCTAGAGATAAGAGTATTTAAAGATAAAAGTATATATAGCCTTTGAGTCACCATCAAGAAATGTTAGAAGTGGAGAGAAGCAATTATGGAGACTTCATGTTTCATTTTTGTGAAAAAATAAAATAAAACGTAATTTGTTTAATACCCATCCGTTGATCTTCACCCATAGTTATCAATATCGTTTCAAACCCTGTTTTGGTCCAGCCTCCAAAATGAAGGGCACGTTTGTACAAGCCTTTTCCACGGAATAAAGAATTTGCCACGTCAGCAAATTCCATGGTAAATGAATACCATAGAAATAGATTTCAGTGGAAGTTGGAAATTCATGTTTGGTGTAATTTTTTTTTTCCACAATGAATTGGTGCTTATTGTGTTTGGTGCGGCTGTGGATTCATCATCATCACCTCCTCATCATCAACCTGGCCATCATCATGATTGTCCTTGGATCAAGCTCTCGTCACACCGATGCCGTAAATCACCACATTGCCCCGCCAAGCCATCATGCCCCAAAACCATCAACCGACCACCTAGCAACCTGAAAACCAGCTCAAATTCAAAAATGAGAGAGATCATCCCATTCCCAAACCTAATTGCTTCAAGAACGAGAGAGATCATCCCATTCCCAAACCTAACTGCAACCTAACTCCAACAACGAGAGATCATTCCACCTCAAATCCCCATTCCCAAACCTAACTGCAAATACCATTTTCCTGTAAAAAAAGAAAAACAGAGAGAGATCAGAAACCCTTTTTTTTTTTTTTTTTGCCTCCATAGGTCAAGATATAAACCTTCTCTCTCTGTTTGTGCTCCGATCAGAAGGTGTGGCCCAACAAGAATCGGATCTGAATCTCTCTTGTTTGTGCATCAGAACAGAAGTGGAGATCGCCTGAGATGATGGTGATCGAGATGGAAATCGCCAGAGCAAGACAGTTTGGTTTTTTCATTCGATTTTGAGGAACAGTGAAGAAAAGTGCTTTATATAGCAAGGGGGGTTTTCTGTGGAACTGGAAGTCTGACACCCCCCCATCAGAAACGCAATTCCGACTTTGACGATGAAAAGTCTGACGTGGCGGAAAACCATTTCCGCGGGCTTTTGTCACACCAAACACGTGAAAAACTCCCTTTCCGCAGAAAAGGGGTACCTTTTCTGTGGAAATGGGTTACACAAACATGCCCGAAAAGTTTCGACTAATTCGGAATTTCGGTGAAACTTTTTAAAATTACATTTTGGGAAAACATAATAATAATATATAAATATAGAAAAATAAGAAATAAAAAGAAACCAATAAATATGGATTTAATCCATTCTAGTAAAATTTATTGGAACTGCATTTTGGGAAAGTTTAAGAAATACAAGGTATTTATGTATAAAAAATTTTAAAAAAAATTCTTTATATAAAATGTTATTTTGGCCAGAATCTCGGTCGACATCGGCCGAAATTTATAAAGAAAAAGTTTTATGTGAAATTTCGTTTTAGCCACTTGACCGAAGCGGAGATTTTTGGCCATTTCAGCCGAAATGGTACAAAATTAATTAATTGTCACCCATTCTCCTTTAATTTCAGCCCCTTTGATAAAATATCATAAAATCTTCCAAAGCCTTCGAATTATAAATAATAAATAATAATAATAATTAACAGAAATAATGATAACAACAACAATAAATAAATAGGACAGGAACAGTCACAAGGTCATCGTCTTTTTAAACATAACCTCTTCTATTTTATCTTTCAAGCACATCATATAAAAAATTTTAAGTTTTTTTTTTTTTTTCTTTTCTCTATTATTCACTTGAATAAACCTGTGTTCCTGTTACAGTTGGGATTGTTCTACCAAAAATTACTCCGATTAAAGGAACACACACTGACACGGGCCTGTTTGTTTCTCAATTCATTTTATTCCAACACCCAATGGCCGATGGGCTTTGAAGTGGAAGTGTGGGTTGGGCCTTAAGGAATGGGCTTACTCTTTAGGTCTTCCATGCATTCTTTTTTTAATGAAGAAGAAGGTGTACCAATCGTTGAACCCTTGGCCTCTTTTATATGCTCTTGATCATGCAACCATAGAGACACAGGGAAGGTCGGTTAGGCCTTCTTACTTATCACCAACTCTTATAGTCTTGTCCAAGCCGCCCCGAGGGACTTGAAGACCCAACCAACCAGATGAAACCGTTGCCACCCAATCAGAAGCTCTAGTGCTTTAAAGCTCCAAATCCGATAGAAATCTTCAATTAATGGTTTCTAGTTAGGTCACAATATTAAAAACAAAAATGAAGTTCTATTCTAAACCATAACCCAAAAAAAAAAAAAAAAAAATTCAGATCTAAATCAGAACCTGGTAGCCTTTTTTAGTACCATGTTTTGCTGTTGTCCATAGGCAATGTGCCAAAAGTATTCATTTGCATATTCATTTGCAACATGAGTGAAAAAAACTGGTTAGTTGGCAAAATTTTATGTCCGTCTGTATGTTTTTTAGCATTAGTTTCATAAATAATTAATGCCTACATTCTACAAAAGGCACAAGAAGACATCAATGATTATATACCTCAAATGACAACAGCATGCCATCCTTTCCTTGTTTACTTCTCTGAGTTGGAAGGATCAGGGGGGAACCCATGGATTTAATCTTGCTACCGCTAACCCTTAACGAATCTTTACATCCGTCTAATGCAAGAATGAATGGTCCTAGAAACCTGCTTCCAGGAGTTAATTTTAAACCATGTGAGACTCCGTAGGCAAATCACCATCACTTTGATTTTGGGCTTTTATTGTCTCCAGAACTCTCTGCATCGCATAGTGTACTCTGCAAACACCCAGTTAGCGAGCATTGCATCAATAACAGGTTCAACCTAACATTTCAAACAGCCATTTCTTTAAAGAGAGAGAAGACAATAATTTCTAGGTGCTAATCTCAACTACAATTCTTAAAGGGAATGTATGGCCTGGTGTATTCACTGCCACCGGCACATCATAGGGAGGGTTTTTATTGGGAATCCACCAAAATCAGCCCCATAAGATTTTGCATTATCCCATCACTGGTGCTGATGTGAGGCATTCACTGCTTTAATTTCAGACATCCTCTTCATTGCCTAGGATGCATAATCCACAAACATGGCATAGCAACTGTGTGGAAGCAAAAGGAAAAAGATCATCGTTTTTCCAAAAGCAATAAACCCTAAAAATTTCACTGGGAAGATAAGAGAAAATCTCAAAATTCTAAAAATAAACTGATGAAATGCTTTGAATGTCATGTGCTATGCCATATATAAATATGGGCCCCCCTATCCTACAGTCATCCCTTACTGATAACATACCAAAATGTGTGAGAGGCCCACCTGGTTCCCCCAAATCCCACTCCCCTAACCAAAAAAAAAAAGCCTACCTCTAACCACTTGATCAAATGGCTAACAAGTTTTCACCATCCAAAACGAGTGATAAGCATATGGCCCACCAGATAAATATCCTTCAATCCTAACTGATGCTCTATCTTTTCCTATATTGGGAGCAACTTTTATCTGTCAAGTCAGTGAATCCCACCAGCACACAATGTGCCCCTTTTTGGAAGGGTTATCTAGACATCCCTCAGAAGTAGTCATCAAGCTAGCATGATTTGCTTATTCAAAAAATAAAATTTACTAATAGAACCATGCAAGGATGTCCAAATAAAGAAAATGCGAAATTTTCACCTATGTACTCTGACACAAGGACGGTGAGAGATTTTCAAACCACCACCGTCCCCATAAGTGGGACCCCTTGCATTAACGGTTCCGACTGAAATTCCTCAGCAATTGTGGGAGTCACATATGAAAAAAGCCCTAAAGAAAACAGCACATTCCATAGAATCCAATTTGTATAAAAAACATGCTAGACATTTAAACAAACTTTTAAGTCAAGTAAAAGATACTATGGAAGGCAATTTTCATTCATGCACAAACATCATATGCATGAAAAATTGAACCATAAAGGATAATAACGGTTTGTTACCTCCATGGAAGATGGTCGAGGAACATGTATGGTGACACTATGATATCTTTGAAGTTTTCCCTATTCACTACATAAGCTTTAAAATTGTGTTCCCTGTCGTGAATCTGCCAGCTTTTCCATAGTGTCACAAGGCTTCTTGTCTGTTCAGGTAATATATGAATGATGAACCCTGGCAAATACATCTCTGGGTGCTCCTCATTCAAAACTTCAACAGATGATGAAACACCATCTACAATTTGGGATATCGGTTCAGTGGAAACTCCATCAGCTCCCGCCTCAAAGAATGGTTGAATGCGAGTGCTCAGTGTGTCGCAATTCTCAAAATTATCATAGTCATGGTATGAATTCATTGTATCGCCGTGGTTATACCCTTCGAAACCATCTCGGAGAATCTCAGAATCTGGGTAGTCAGTGAAAGAAGTCACAGCTTGATGAGTGAGAAGTTGATGACCTGGTCCACTAACTCCTGTGGCAAACAAGAACCCTATTGCATAAGTAACACCCTTATATTCTAAAGCTATATACACCAATGCATTGGTAGCTCAGTGATGAGGCGTCTCCTCTCCACAGAAACAACCAGGGATCAATCCCTAGTTGTGTCTCTGATGGTTAGGGGGTAGGAGTGAGTACACTATCTGTCATGCAAAAAAAACTCACATTCTGTCATTCCGTACAAGAAACTAAGGGCATCAACCGGTCATTTATAAAACAAGAAACTAGATTAGACATTTAGACTAGTACACAGAAAATACCCACCTTTTACGGCTTGCTTATAATGCCGCCTCCGGTGCATAAGGCTATTGTCATCATCCGTTGCTGCAGAGGTCTGAATAGATGGAGTGTGTATCCTTCCATTCTCCCTGCTCTCATGGTACTTATTTACATTGAAAATCCGCCAGGCGAGCTTGCATACCATAGCAGAATTGGCTGAAGTGTCTAGTGAAAGAGAAGCAATTGCGGCTGCACGAAGTCTGAGAATTGAACTAACAGACAGACGTGCCGAAAATTCGTCACAGTACACTATGCTGAAAACCATTGCAAAAGATAAATACACAGTAGCCCAATGACAAACAAGGGACGGAAAATTAAATTTTGAAGTTGAAAAACTGCTCTTTCAGCCCCCAACGAAAAGATACAACTTTTAAACAAGCTCCATCCTAAATACAATTAGTGGAACTGAAAAAACGTCTCACGACACAGAAAATCACCTCGTAACAAAGCTTGAACATGCTTCAGCTATTACATAGTTCACACATGGAAGGGCTCCATATGTGTACACATGTAGGTTTGGAAATCGATTGTATAACTGCAACAAGTAGAAAACATGGTTGACTTCAGCCAAAGAACTTCGAATTATTTCTTAGAATAAAATGATTGTGTATAGAAGTTACCAAGATCTCAAGATAATAGACAAGCATAGATAAAGTAGAAATAATAGACAGGCATAGATAAAGTAGAAATAATAGAAAAGCATAGTTAAAGTAGATCATCAAAGGTCAGATCACTCTCTTCTTGACATCTTGGCATAATTGATAATTATCTGATCAGCTGTGGATGAGAATGGCAGTGGAAAGTGATTCCTTCAATGCTATTTCCTGGGCGTCTTTGCCCACAAAATTTCCTTGGCGATTTCAGTTTTATTTGAAAGAGATTAAGTTCTTATCATCCTTCAAGTAGTTTCAGCACGTGGCGGGAATGGGAAATGGTTTTGCAGACTCTTTGGCTAAACAAGGGGTGGATAAGGTCAAAGGGCTTTAGATGTGCTTGCTTTTACCATGTAATTGTGGGGTGATTTTTGTTGTTTGGTATAATTCTTTTATACCATTTTTTTAGGCTCGCTGTGGTGGGTGCATTGTGTCTCGCTTCATTGTAATCCTTTCTGTGTTTCATATAATTTGCCATTACTGAATAAAAAAATATGGTCAACTATGCTTTAGAGATTTTATTTTTTATAACCCAGGGTATCTCCCGCCCAACCTAGCCCAGGAGCCTTTGGCCCTGAGCCAGAGGGACACTCAATCATGGACAGTCGAGACCTAATCCCTAGGTGCACATGCAAACCCTCCTATCCACATGCACTGGGTAAAACTATGGGAGGTGACCAACGAGGGTGGGTGTTAAACACAAGACCTCTTCGCTTCTTGAGGCGTAGAGCCCTTCGCCAACTGAGCTACCATTCATTGGTTGTGCTTCGGTGATTATATGGACCTTAGTATTTGGATTAAGTGGAATTGTTTTTCCACCTAGTGCTGATGACTAACAATCAAGGAAAATAGGCAGAAAATACAGTTTCTCACGCATTATTAATTGTTCTTCCACTTCAATCAAATGGACAGCCACCTTTCTCTTATGGTAATGATTTAACCATCCATTCCTCAATATTATAACGAAAGTTGCTAATGCCACACCCCAAACTTCTATGAGCACACCCCTTCTCTCTACACACCTGAAATAAGTGAAAAAATTCCCATAATTTCTTTCTACACACCCCATTGTTCCCCAAATGCCCAAACCCTTGCACCCTCATTTTCTCAGTTCACTCTCCTTCTCTATTGGGAAGTCCCACATCCCACATCACCTAAGTAATAGGCTTGACATGTCTTAATATACCTGTACGGGCCTTCCACCTATCAGCTTAAGCTTTTGGGTTGGTAAATGGTTTCTTATATGGTATCAGAGCCAATCTTGGTGCAATAGAGAGATTAAGAGCCATCTAATCCCTCTTGTTTAAGTTCTTAAGGAGAGTTCCTCTGTCAATTGGTTTGAACAAGAGTGACACGATGGCAGTGTGTGGAGATCAACAAAGGGCCACCATCTATAGATCAGATCTGATCAGGAGGACACTACAGTTCTGGTCGCCTGATATTCTGGGAGTTTTTGGTTAATTTTTTGAAGATCAGAGGTAGGCTTTTTTATCACTATTTGGGTTTACCAGTTTCTGCAATATACGTTCATTAAAGCTGTCCATCTTTAAGCACAAGTATCCAATTGCTGCAATCTTTGCTGTGTTGATTTGATATTTTTGTGAAGCATCTATCTAATCACCCTGATCTGGTAGATTGAATCACTAGTGGGCCCCACCTGCTATTTCCTGCAGAATATCTTGGTTGCCTGGACCAGATTTGTGTAACTATCTATACAAATCTGAGATCTGTTGAGATCTGTTGATTTATAATAGTTTCTGGGCTGTTACTTGTTCCTCTATTGTTGCTGCCACCTTTAATTTGTGCTTTTTGCATGATCTACAATTAATTTGGGTTGTTTATTGTTGCTGTCTGGTTGCTGCTCACTTTGTTTTCTGCCTTTACTGCCGTTTGTCTATTACCATTGTCATCTGTGGGTTGAAAATGGACAAGAATGAAATGCAATTGATCAAATTTAGTGGAAAAAACTATTCTGCTTGGGCCAATCGATTTGAGTTATATCTGAAAGGCCAAAAATTATGGGGCCACATTTCTAGTTCTATGAAAAAGTCAATGGAAAAAGAAAAATTAGAAGAACGGGAAACCAAAGAAGCACAAATTATGAGCTGGATGTTGGGCGTAGTGGAACCCCAATTTTTCTTGCATCTTAAGCCCTATAAAACTGCTGAAGATATGTGGAGATATCTGAAACGCATCTATCACCAAGAGAATTCAGCCGTCGGTTCCAATTAGAACATGAAATTGTTCAATACTCTCAAGGACAAATGAGTGCCCAGGAGTATTACTCCGGCTTCTTTGTTCTTCGGACTAAATACACGGATATTGCATATGCCACTATCACAGGAGATACTCCATCTGGTCTTCAAGAAGTTCATAAAATTACTCAGAGAGATCAATTCTTAATGAAACTTTGGCCTAAATTTGAAAATGTCTGCTCAAATCTTATGAGTCGACATCCATCTCCCTCGTTGGAGACATGTCTCAACAAAGTGCTCCGCGAAGAACAACGGATATTCACTCAGCATCAACTATCCCAACAATCATCCATTGGTCCAACTGAAGTTGCTTATGTGGCAAAAGGGAAGGCCCCCAGACGCGACACTTCAACCTAGGATTTGAGCAAGATTCAATGCTTCACTTGTAAGGAGTACGGACATTATTCTTCTCAGTGTAGAAGAAAAGTTTGTAACTACTACAAAGCTAGCGGGAATAACATTTCTGAATGCAGGAAACGACCAGAAAATCGAAATTCGCGTGCTGTGGTATTTTGTGGCATCTGCTTCTTTATAACATTTCAGATGCCATTGCTTCTTCAGATTCTCACTTTGTGGCATCTGCTTCTCCGTCTTCCTCCATGTCTTCACAGCCATTTGCACCCAGCCCTCCTATCGACCCTGCAATGATTCAACAAATGATTCTCCAAGCATTCTCTACCTTGGGCATCTCGGGTAAAACCTTCTCATCTCCTTCCATGCGGTATTTTGATTCTAGAGCAGCAAATCATATGACTTCTACTTCCAGCCTCATGTCTAATATTAAACCATATGATGGGAAACTCCAAGTTCAAACTGCCAATGGAGGACACCTATCACTGCCATAGGAGATATTCCACACAAACTCCCTTTGATTCATGTTTTTCTTTCACCTGGCCTATCAACAAATTTGTTATCTGTTGGACGACTCGTAGATAATCATTATAATGTTTCATTTTTTTCTTTTGGTTGTGTTGTATAGGATCAGGGGATGGGACAGGTGATCGCGAAGGGGCCTAAGTGCGGCCGGTTGTTTCTGCTTAGTCCGCCTATACAACCTAGGGATGAATCTACCTCTGCTTTTTCATGTGTTCTTCAAAATAATGTGCATCTGTGGCACAAAAAATTAGGACATCCTAATTCGAAAATATTGTTATCTTTGAAAAATTCTGGTTTGATTAATAAAATGCTTTTTTCTAATTCTGATGTCAATATTGATTGTTCTGTTTGCAAAATAGGCAAAAGTAAATCTCTTCCATTTGCTATGCATACCTCTATATCAGAAAAAATGTTTTGATTTGATTTATAGTGATGTTTGGGGTATAACACCAGTTATTTCTCATTCTTACTATAAATATTTTGTCACATTCATAGATGATCATAGCCGATTCACTCGGGTTTATTTTTTAAGGGCTAAATCGGAGGCGTTTGAGGTTTTTAAAACATTCCTTGCCTATGTTGAAACACAATTCTCCACTTGCATAAAGATTGTCCGATCTGATTCAGGTGGTGAATACGTGTCAAACAGATTTCAAGAATTCCTCCAACATAAGGGGATTATCTCACAATGAATCTGTCCTCATACTCCACAGCAAAATGGCATTGTTGAATGGAAAAATCATCATTTACTTGACATGGTTCATTGCCTGCTACTTGAATCCTCTATTCCCCTTAGATTCTAGCCTGACGTTCTATCCACTTCCGTTCATCTTATTAATCGGCTTCTGTCTTCCAAACTTCAAAATCAGTCCCCATAATTCCATCTGTTTTAACTCTCATCCTACATATACACATTTCGTCGGGTTCCGATCTTGTGACAAGCCCGTCCATGAAATCTGTTCGGCCTGCACGTGAAGGGGGAGTGTTGGGAAGTCCCACATCCCAGATCGCCTAAGTAATAGGCTTGGCATGTCTTAATATACCTGTATGGGCCTTCCACCTATCAGCTTAAGCCTTTGGGTTGGTATATGGTTTCTTACATTCCCCCCTCTCCCAATCCCCGCCGTCTCCACCCACCGCCCTCTCTCCCTCTCCCTGTCTCTCCCTTTCTGCCTACCGCCCTTTCTCCCTCTTCCTATCTCTCCCTTTCCCTCTCCCTCCCCCTCCCTCTCTCCCTCTCCCTGATCGCCTTCACCCTCTCTCCCTCTCCATGCTCGCCACCGCCGCCCTCTCCCTATCCTTGTTTCCGTCCCTCTCCCTGCCCGCCTCCGCTGGTCACTCCCACTCCCTCTCCCACCCTCTCCTTGTCCCCCTTCAGGCGTGCCGCCGAAGGGGGTGGTAGTGGTGGCTAGGGTGGATGGGTGAGTGTAGAGAGAAACTAGGTGAGGTATGAAAATATGAGTGATGTCCATTTTGGTAATTTCACACATGGGTATAATGGTCTTAAACTTAAGGCGTGTGCTCAGAGAAGTTTGGTGTGTGGCATTAGCAGCTCTCTATTATAACCTATTTAGATTTGGGTACATCTTAATGTAACATTAGGCATTTAGAATCATTCATTCATCATGTAAAGAAGATGATCATTAATTCGATTGCACTTTTCAGCTATCCTTTCACTTTGATAGAGTTGGTCCAAGATCTCGTATTTCCAAGAGTTTCCTTTAATATTTCAGTTGTAATTTGTTAAGTAGCATGTTGTTCTAATAAAAAAAATAAAAAATGCTAACATCAAGACGCCATCATGGAAAGATGGAGCTGTACATATTCTGCGCAGTTGTGAATCTGCCTATGTGGACACTTTTTTTTTTTTTTCTGTGTGCAGACAAAAGGCTTTGTAGAAAGATATATGGATCACAATCAATTCAAATGAAAAAAGAAGGATCAGGAAACCAGTGTATAATTATTCCACAAAAAAGTAAGATTCACAATAAAGGTTATAAAGGTTAGTACCAGAGAAAGCAGTGTAGCAAGAACTGAAGCGAACAAACCTTACCCTCATTCCTAACAATACGGCAACAGCACCACCTAAAGAATGCCCCACAATACGAATGTTGTACCCATGACACTCAGACCCAGCTCGCAGCAACGAAGAAAGAAGTCCAGTATCTTCAGATGAAAAATCATCTGTAAATCCATTATGTCAAACAACGATTAGAATATACAGCTAAGAAGATACAGCTATTTAGGATTGTTTACATGCAAATTAAAGCAGAGCTGTCAATGGGTCAGCCCTGGCCTTAGAAATGGCATTTTGAATAGAGCTGGACTGTCAGGCATGACCCCACGATCTCAAAATCAGGCCTGAAAGAACTCAGGCCTGGTTCCAACAGCACTAAAGCAAAGAGAAGATCTTGGATTTCCAGCCTTCCAAGGCATTTAATGTTTGAGAAATTCAGTTTAATCCCAAACAAATAGTGAAGGTCCGCATGTCCACAGCTTGCCAACTGGGTTCTGGTGGAGGTGTAAATCTGTGGGCAGCAGAATGTCATCCAAGACAGCTGTAAATTATTCTATCAGAGTGGAATTGGAGTTCTAGTAGGTACAATAATGATATCAGAAATGTTGGAATAGGTACTGCAACAAGCAAGATTTTTGTTCATTGATTAGCTACTCTATAATGGAAAACATAGAAAGTATATTCAGTGGAAGGAACAGGGATGAGAATAACAAAACTAGAACAAGCACTCGGCAGGTGGCCTTGTGGCTCAGGTTGGATTGAGAGCTCAAAGGAAATGCTTGATCGGGTCAGATGAAGTGCACAGGTGGTTGTGCAAGACCGGGCAAGGGAAACTTGTGCAATGGAGATGGTAGTCGCACCAATTGCAACTGATATTCTGTTTCACTAGTCAATGGTTTTATTTTTAGTCATGCAATAGTAACATTCAGGTAACCTTACAACCATAGCTTATTTTTAATAATAACAATCTGGTAAGGTCATCCTGTCGTGCCTTGCATGTGCGTGGGGCTCACCTGCAACTGGTATTCTGTTTCACTAGTCGCTGGTTTTATTTTTAGTCATGCAATAGTAATATTCAGGTACTTATAATCATACCCTACATACGCATATATAATAACAATCTGCTAAAGCCAGCCATCCTGTAGTGCCTTGGAGGTGTGTGGGGCTCACCATGGGCAGTGGGTGTAGAGGATATGGGGGGGATGGAAGGGGGACCACGAGATTAGGGATATGTTTCACATCCACCCTATAGTCCTGAGGCCTTGATATGGACCATTGAAGATATGAATTGTTTATATAGTCGAATTTTAGAAGACTTCAAATCACAGCTGCAGATGGTTAGATAGAGGAAGAAGAATCGATTGCAGATCGAATTTCTGCTATGGCCGAAGCTTTTTTTGGGGGGCGGGAGGTGGGGGGATTGTATTAATCAAAGCAAAGCATTACAAAGGGCATATATTGAGAAGCAAAGAAAAATACAAAAAAGAAAGCAAAAACACCATCCAAAGCATTCATGGAGCAATTTGGGAAATATAGGAAGGCCCGCAAGGGATGGATTAAGTATTGATCAAATAATGGGTCTCAAACAGATCAAAGAAACACATGAAATCAGATCATAGGAGCTGTTTAGAATCTTTTGATAAGGAATAAAACTGTAAGGGTTTTTCTGCAATTTGCAGAAATCCATTTTGCAGAAGCAAACAGCAACCATGCTGTTTCTTTGGGCATTAATATGTGGACCTTATTGGACCCAATCCTAAGGAACCTAGTTCTATAGACTAGACTCCCTTTTTTAAAAGGGTGGGAACATAGAAGACACAAGCAAGATAGTCTAAACTGTTCTGGATTCTCTAGCTGTTCTGGCTGTCTACTGCAGCGTGGGTTCCCTGACCCCTTCCTCCTCTTCCTCTAGCTATTTTTAAGGAAATGGGATGCAGTAGGTCGGAACAGCGCAGCTGTGCGTGAAAGAGATGATGCAAAAAGGGTTTTGCTTCGAAGGAAAACCAATCTCCAAGTTCTCAGAGAGATAAAGATTCAGTGCTGTTTATTTACATTTTAGTCACGACTCTGATATAGAGAACACAACAGAAAGAAAACAGAAGAAACATTGCAATGGAACGTTGGGAACTAACTCCAAAAGATAGCCAAAATTAACTCCTAAAAGATAGCCACTTTCCTAACAAACAGCAATGAAGCCAAAACAGAATACGACCCTTTCAGTGCCGGGACTTATTCAAAACATTACATCCAGACTAGCCAATGTGCATCTCAGCATGGGACTGCTTCCAAAGTGCGCCATGATCAGCTTACGCACATAACAGCTCCCCACCCTCTAGTTTCGCCTTTGTCCTCAAGGGCCAGTCCGGTAAATCGATGTTTCATGTCCTGAAGATCTTCCCAAGTTGCATCAACTAGAGATAATCCTTGCCAATGGATTAATACTTCTTGACAATCCTTCCGCACCCTATGGTCATAAAACTGCCTATGGAGTAGGAAGTAAGGAGGCATCATCTCCATGAACATCCGGAAGTGAAGGTTGGGGTGAGGTATCTGTACCAATTTTCTTCTTAAGAACTAAAATGTGAAAAACTAGGTGGATGTGGGATCAAGTTGGAAGTTCCAATTTGTAGGCCATGGGCCCAATCCTTTGGAGTACCTTGAATGGCCCATAGAACCTGGGTGAAAGTTTAAGATTCCTATGCAGAAAGAGGGAGGTTTGTCGATAAGGTTGGAGTCGTAAATAGATCCATTCACCGACATTAAACACCTATCCTTACGGTGTGAATCAAAAACTTTTTTTCATCCGTGATTGTGACTCCTTCAATAGGGCCCATAGTTCCACTAGGATTTGGTCCCTTTCTTTTAATTCCTTATCCACAGCTTCTAACTGGGTTGTGCATGGCACATATGACAGCAGTGTTGGCAGTGGTCGGCCATAAACCACCTCAAATGGGTTTTGCTTGTAGATGAATGTAAGCTAGTGCTATAGCAATATTCGGCCCATGAAATCCATCGTACCCATTCATTGGGTTTAGAGCTTGTGAAAAATCGCAAGTACATCTCAACCGTCGGTCTGTGGATGATATTATGAGCTGAAGTTGAAATTCGTCCCATTCAACCTGAAAATTTCCTTCCAAAAGGAGCTGGTGATGTGGGATAACGGTCACAAACAACAGATTGGGGCATTCCATGTAACCTAAAAACTTGATCAAAAAATATTTGAGCTACAGTTACTGCTGTGTATGGATGAGAAATTCGAATAAAGTGTGCATATTTGGACAACCTGTCAACCACAACAAAATTTGTGGACTTCCCTTTTGAGGATTGCAACCCATCTATGAAAACCATAGAAATATCTGCCCAGATTTGCATGGGTACTGGTAATGGCTGAAGTAGTTCTGCTGGAGTTGTATTTTCAGATTTGTGACATAGGCAGGTGTCACGTTGCTTAATCTGACTTTGATGTGAGCCCTCATTCCTTTCCAATAAAAAATTGAGCGGACCCAATGCAACATCTTATGGTAACCCTCATGAGTGCTGGAGTGGATTTCTCGAATAATTGGGAGAATGAGAGGAAAGTTTTCCCTTAGGTAGATCCAACCCTTAAAGAAAAGAACTCCCTCTTTGTAGGCCCACGGCCCCCCAGCTTCCCCCTCTTGGCTCAACTGGACTAGACATTTAAGTTGAGGATGTGTTTTTACTGTAATAATATGAAGAGCAAAACGAGAGAGAAGTTTGGATGAAAAGTGATACCTCAATGGGTGATCGATTGTCTATTTATAATTACAATATACCTTAATCAAGGCCCTAATCAATACAATCAGAATAATGGAAATCAATCTCCTAATCTATACAAGGAAGTAAATAAAAGAGAAGTAAGCAATATAATCTAAGAAGATCCCACACGTGGGATTTATATTACAGTTATGTACAACCCTATGATGGATTGGGCCTAGTGGGACTGGGCCTAGTGGGACTGGGCCACACTATCTTCTACACTCCCCCTCAAATTGATGTGGTAATGCAGAAAACAGCAATTTGCCAGTGAGATCATGATGGCGCGGTTTGGGAAGTGCTTTGGTGAAGATATCCGCCAACTGGTCATGAGTAGAGACATGATGCAAGGTTATCTTTTCAGTGACAATATGCTGACGGATGAAATGACAATCAATCTCAATGTGCTTCGTCCATTCATGAAAGACTGGATTATTAGCAATTCTGGTAGCACTGGTATTGTCCCCATGAAGAGGTGTAGAACTACGAAGAATGACACCAAATTCACATAGAAGACGGCGGAGCCAAATGATTTCAGCACTTGCGGACGACATTGCCCGATATTCGGCCTCAGCTGAAGACTTGGATACAGTGGTTTGCTTCTTGCACTTCCACGAAATCAAAGAGTCGCCAAGAAACATACACCAGCCAGTAGTAGATCGCCGAGAATCAGGACAACCAGCCCAGTCAGCATCTGCATACGCTGATAATCGCAGAGAAGAATCAGAAGGATAGAAGAGACCATGAGTAAGAGTGCCTTTAACATAGCGGAGTATGTGCAAAGCAGCAGTAAGGTGAGGTTTGTGAGGATTGCTCACAAATTGGCTAACTGTATGAACTGCATGAGAAATATCAGGTCGAGTCATAGTTAAGTAGAGCAAACTACCAACTATCCGCCGAAAAATAGAGGGATCATCCAAGGGAGGACCATCCTCCGTACTAAGTTTGTTGTTTAATTCCATCGGCGTATCAAAAGTATGAGCATCATCAAGTCTTGCTAAGGTGATCAAATCAGTAGCATATTTACGCTGATGGACCCGAATTCCTGATTTGGTATGCGAAAACTCAAGCCCCAGAAAGTAAGTGAGAGGACCAAGATCCTTTATTCGGAAGTAACAAGTGAGATGGTGCTTAAGATCCGTAATGCCGGAAATATCATTGCCACTGATAATCATATCATCAACATAGACTAAAAGGAATGTATAACCCTTCGGTGTCCATCTAAGAAAGAGTGAACTGTCCGAATGACTCTAATGAAACCCAGCTTGAAGAATTGCTGCCCGGAACTTATCAAACCAAGCCCTGGGAGCCTGCTTAAGTCCATAAAGAGATTTTCGCAACTTGCAAACATGCTGAGGAGGACACGCATATCCCGGAGGAGGTTTTAAGTAGACAGTCTCTTTCAAATCGCCATGAAGAAAAGCATTTTTGACGTCCATTTGCCATAGGGGCCAGTTGCGAGCTGCAGCGACACAAAGAAGAGTTCGAACGGTGGTCATTTTAGCCACTGGTGCAAATGTCTCCTCATAGTCAATGCCATGCTCCTGCTTGTAACCCTGCGCTACCAATCTGGCTTTGTAGCGATCAAGACTCCCATCAAAGTTAACTTTTACAGAGTAGATCCATTTACTGCCAATCACAGAGGCTCGTTCAGGAGTCGGTACCAAGTCCCATGTGTTGTTTGCTTCAAGAGCAAGCAACTCCTCAGTCATAGCATCCTGCCAGTATGCAATCTTCGAAGCCTGTGAATAAGAGGTTGGTATAGGAGCACTATCCAAGGAAGTGAAAAGGGCAGGAAAGCCATATTCGGTCAGGAGCAACAGAAGGACGACTAGAGTGTCGCAAAGATATGACACTGTCAGTAGAGGAAGTATTAATACCTGAGGGTGCAGTAGGCAGCATTGGGGTATGATTAGGAAAAGGAGGCCCCACAGGAGGAATTGTATTACGCCGGACATAGACATTGGTAATAGGTGGTGGAGAAGGAGTCGCAGGGAATTGTGGTAGATAAGACACGGCAACAGGATGAGTATCCAAACGCAAAGAGAAGAAAGGAATGTGTTCCAAGAAAATCACATTACGAGATATTCGCATGCGTTTCTCAGAGTGATCATAACATAGAAATCCCTTGTGTTCAGTACTGTAGCCTAGGAAGATACATTTTGCAGCTTGTGGTGATAGCTTAGTGCGCTCTGTAGGTGGAAGATGGACAAAGCACACGCAACCAAAAACACATAAGTGAGAATATGAAGGAGTATGACCAAAGAGAGCTTCATATGGAGCAGTCTTTCCTAGAACAGAGCTAGGATGACGATTGAGGAGATACACAGCAATCTGTGCAGCTTCACACCAAAAATTTGGAGGAACGAAGGATGCAAGTAGGAGAGTACGAACAGTTTCAAGAATATGCCTGTTCTTCCTCTCCGCAACACCATTTTGCTGTGGAGTATGTGGGCAGGATTTTTGGTGAATAATGCCTTCATCAGAAAGAAAAGCAGAAAAATCATGGGCATGTATTCTCCACCGGAGTCAGACCGAAGAATTTTTATATCTTTCTTAAATTGTGTGTGAACCATATTGTAAAACTTTTGGAAAAGAGAAAATACTTCAGATTTGAAGCGCATGAAGTAAATCCAAGTGAATTGAGAATAATCATCAATAAATGTCACATAATACTTAAACCCTGTCCTACTCAATGTGGGTGCAATACCCCAAACATCAATGTGAATAATATCAAAAGATGATAATGCACGAGAACGATGAATAGGAAATGGAAAAATATGACTCTTACTCAAGCAACATGTTTCAAACTTTGATTGAAGGAAAGAAGACGTCATTTTATTATCAATAGTGGGTTCTAAACAACCAATTTTAAACAAAGAAAGTAAATAATTATTGTTCACATGACCAAGACGACTATGCCACATAGTCCACATTTTATTGAAATTAGGAGAAGAAGAAGAAAAGAGAGAACGATGTCCAATGTCCAGCAAAAACAATCGACCATGTTTACTCCCCGTCGCGATCACCTTCCCAGTTTGCTGCCCCTGTATGACACAACTAGTGGAAGAAAAGTTAATATAGTACCCATCATCAATAAGTTGCTCGACAGAAAGTAAATTGGCTGATAATTTGGGAACAAAGTAGACATTGGAAAGGTGGAGGGACTGGCCAGAGACACTAGATAAAGTAATGGTACCAATTCCAGAAATGATTAATTGGTCTCCATTAGCAGTGGTGATTTTGTCTTTGCCAAGGTAAGGGTGAGAGGCTGTAAAGCTACTTTCCACAGAAGTCATGTGGTTGGATGCTCCTGAATCTAGAAACCAGGTAGATGGGGTGATGGAGGAAGACAGAGAGATTAAAGAATGAAAAGCAGGAAATGCTAGAGGAGAATGAGTTTGGTACCGACCACCATTAAAGCCCATAGATGCATATGCAGAGGTCACCGTGTTCTGAATCAGTTCTTGAATCTGGGCTGGAGTCATGGAGACAGCCCCGGAAGAAGTGCTTGCCATATCAGGGAGAGGTGCCTGAACTTGGAACGCAGCTGGAGCATTTTATCTGGGCATAGTGGAAGGATTTTGCTTCTGCTGGGGCCCATTCTTTCTCTGTAAGGTGCGACAATCATCAATAAGATGACCAGAGCGTTTGCAATATCTGCAAACCATTTTCTTTCGACAGTTCTTGGCTATATGACCAAATCCTTTGCATTCATAGCATTGAGTAGGCTTCTGATTGGGGGCTGCCAGAAGAGCCGAATCAGCCGAGAGAGGAGCTAGGAAGGCCTTTGGTTCTTCAAGAATGGCACGCTGAGAGTTGAGGCGAAGTTCTTCGCGAAGGACTTCTTGGAAGCATGTATCCAGGTTTGCAGAGACCTCTCTATTCATGAGAGCAGACCGAACAGATTCGAATTCGGGTCGGAGATTCATCAGGAACTGGCTGATGTGGGTTTCCTCTTGTAATTTAAGAGCCTCAGAGAGAAACCCAGCAGACACAGTCTGAATAATCATAGCATCCCTCTCAGTCCATAAAGTGAGAAATCCATTTAAGTATGCCTGTACAGATTTATCACCTTGACTGAATTTTGCAATTTCATTATCTAATTGAAACTTGCGAGCTTTATTTGTTTGATGATAAATATTCTTGAGATGTCCCCACATATCAGATGCAGCAGTATATGCTTGAAGAGCAATGGCAAGAGAAGGATCAATGGAGTTAAGAATCCAAGTGATGACCTTAGCATTGTCCTTAGACCAGGTGGGTAATGCTTTTGTGTCAGTTGTATTTGTAGTGGGTTTAGTTATTGATCCATCAAGATAATCAAACAAGCCTTGTCCTTCTAAAAAATTCTTTAGATGGAATGACCAGGCAATATAATTAGTCCCATTGAATTTGAACAGGAATAACATCATACTTGTCCGTAGGAGAAAAGAAGCAACAGTACTACCAGCAACAAAGAACAACCAAGGACAGCAAACAATAACAGCAACAGCAAATATGCACACAGCAGCAATGCCAGCAGCAAGTAGTACCAAAGATATCAAAGAACCAGCGAAGCAGAAGGCAGCTAACAAGATGAAGTCTGCTTAAAACAGCAGAGGAGGTATCTGATAAGCAATCCAGCAGCAGACAGCACAAACAGTGCAAATAAAGCACCCAGGCGACCTTGAATTTGGAAGCAAGAACTGTGCGTGGGCCCCACAAAATGATCTAATCACAGATCAGGATGGAATTCCTGGAAGGAGTCCAAAAGTACTTCCTCTAGTGCAAGGTGATGAGGATTGGATACAGATCCACAAATCTGGACGGCTGTGATAAAATCTATTTGATACAGGAATATCAAAATCGACAGAGGAAGAAGGGGATGAAACCTACCTCAAATGGTGAGAAAAAAATCCATAAAAATCCTTAGAATACTCCTTAATAACTGGCGATTCCAACTATGTAGGCTGCTTGGTGATCCAAAGTTGATCAGTGGTGGGCCATAGTTGATCAGAGTCACATCAGGTCCTATTCAGCAGCAATAGTAGTAGAAAAGAAGAGAGGATGATGCACGCCAATAAGAGGAGGAGAGATTCAATACAGGATGAGAGATGGATGGGAGATTGATCACAACCTAGCGCTCTGATACCATGTTATAATATGAAGAGCAAAACGAGAGAGAAGTTTGGATGAAAGTGATACCTCAATGGGTGATCGATTGTCTATTTATAATTACAATATACCTTAATCAAGGCCCTAATCAATACAATCAGAATAATGGAAATCAATCTCCTAATCTATACAAGGAAGTAAATAAAAGAGAAGTAAGCAATATAATCTAAGAAGATCCCACACGTGGGATTTATATTACAGTTATGTACAACCCTATGATGGATTGGGCCTAGTGGGACTGGGCCACACTATCTTCTACATGTACATCCTCCTTGATGGGCTCCAACCAACTGGGTACTTACTGGTTGTAAAATTGCAAGGACCTCCCCATTCTCTTCTCGTCTTGATAATGCATCAGCGACTGTGTTCACCCGACCTGGTTTATATTCGATATTAAAATCGTAGCCCATTAACTTGGTGAGCCAACGTTTTTGGGCTACCGTGGTAATTTTCTGGTCCCATAAATATTTTAAGCTATGTTGATCTGTCCGTAGTATAATAAACCGTTGGCCCAGAAGATATGGCCTCCGTTTTTGGACTGCTAAGACCAGAGCTAGTATTTCTTTTTCACATGTTGATAGGGTCAAATTTCTGCCAAGCAAAGCTCGACTAAAAAAAGCAATTGGGCGGTGGTCTTGAATCAATACTGCCTCAATACCTGACCCAGAAGCGTCGCATTCAACAATGAAATCCTTCGAAAAATCAGGGGGTGCAAAGACAGGAGATTGGGTCATGGCATACTTCAATTTTTCGAATGCCTTCTCTGTTTCTAAGTTCCACGAGAAGGAATCTTTTTTAAGCAGTGAGGTAAGGGGGTTAGCCAGCTTCCCATATCCTGGAATAAATTTTCGGTACTACCAGTCAGCCCAAGGAACCCACTTAAGGCCTTACGGGTAGTGGGCTTTGGCCATTCAAGCATGGCTGATATCTTGTCAGGGTCCACAGCAACACCATGCTTGAAGATGATATGTCCAAGATAATTAACTTGAGTCTGCCCAAATTGACATATCTCCATTTTCACAAATACCTGATGGGCTCTCAAGACAGATAAGGCAACTTCAACGTGGTATAAATGGGCGTGGCTGGTCTTGTAGCTTGGACGTCGGCGCACAAGCTCTCCTGCAGGCCGCTGATAAAGCAATCCACCTGTTGAACTGGTTCCAATTTCCCTGCACGAGTGAGAAGTCTCTCAAACTGACATCGATATTCTTTAACTGTCCCAGTTTGCTTGAACTTTGTCAGGTCTCCACAGAAATCGTCAAATTGGGTGGGGCCGTATCTGGCATGCAAGCCCTCCTTGAGCATTTCCCATGAGACTACTTGTTTTGATAGCAGTTGATACCACAACTGGGCTTCCCCTTCCAGATGGTATGCTGCCAACAGTACTTGTTCCACATTGGCAGTACCTTGGAACTCAAAGAATTGCTTGGCCTGGCAAATCCAGCTCATTGGGTCATTCCTACTGTCGAAACAAGGAAAACCTAGCTTGGCAATTTTAGGGGCAAACGAATGCAACAGAGCAGCAGAGCCCCCCACTCTTCCCCACACATCCATTTTTTATTATGGAGCTTTCACCTTTCTCATTACCTTGGCTAGCAACAATCTGGTCCAAGAGTGTGTTCATGGCCAGGAACATCTCATGCATTTCTTTCAAGATTTGCTCCTGCCCAGAGGACAGAGAGCCCACGTCCGCTTCAAGTTGGTGAAGTCGTTGTTCTGTCATCGCTGGCTCTGACACCAATATGTTGTGGGTGTCTACTGCAGCATGGGTTCCCCGACCCCTTCCTCCTCTTCTTCTAGCTATTTTTAAGGAAAAGGGATGCAGTGGGTCAGAACAGTGCAGCTGCGAGTGAAAGAGATGATGCAAAAACTGCTTCGAGGGAAAACCAACCTCCAAGTTCTTAGAGAGATGAAGATTCAGTGTTGTTTATTACATGTTGTCACAACTCTTATATAGAGAATACAATGGAAAGGGAAAAAAAAAAGAAGAAACATTGCAATGGAACGTCGGAAACTAACTCCTAAAGATGGCCAAAACCAACTCCTAAAAGATAGCCACTTTCATAACAAACAACAATGAAGCCAAAACAGAATACGACCGTTTCAGTGCCGGGACTTATTCAAAACATTATGTCCAGACCAGCCAATGTGCATCTCAGCTGCTTCCAAAGTGGGCCATGATCGGCCGTGATCAGCTTACGCACATAACACTAGCTGTCCACAGTTTCTATATATTTGTTCTCTTCTCTTTTAAGTCAATCAATTTTCATGAAATTAACCATACAAATTCAGGAAAGATTATGTTAAGAAAGTTATATAAGGTTCTAGCATTCTTTTTCAAAGCTATCAATAGGAACAAAGACATACTACAGAACTTCATTTTTTTCAGCAATAGATTTAATAAAGCATATTTCTCTCCCTCGGATTGAGCATTCTCCATCAGATTGATGGTTATTCAGCATTAATCCACAAAATAAAGTTTAGCATTGAAATTTATTTTCAGTTCCTTTCTACTAATTTTTCTGTATTTTGGTGCAGATTGGCCCACAATCCATTGATGAAGACGAAGAAGATTTCATAATGGTTCGAGCTTTGAAGTTGATGGGTGCATATAATTAAGCACATAGGGTTCACATGCATTTGTGTAGGAGATGAGGCCCACATGAGGGTCAAAGTCCAAATGACTGAAATGAGAGGGCCAAACCAGTCCATAAAAAATATTTCTGGACTGTTGGACTAAACCAGCCCCTAATTGGGACTGCCAGGCCTAAACCAGTGGAGTGTGGGTACACATATGGCCCCCAGCCTTTTGGACCTGAACCTCATCAAAAGAGAGAACTAACTGAGCCTTTGGCCTCTTGACATCCTCCTGAGCCTTGTAGTCACCCAGAATAGGTCCAAGGCCTGGTCTTCTAGCCCATTTGAACCAGGCGACCAGCACACAGTTGTGTCAATATTGCACATGTGCATGCTTGCACAAGTCTCTCCTTCCTTCTGTTGCTTATTTAGGAGTATTGCAATGGTTGGGATTAATTTATCTTGTTTATTTTTATGTAAGATGAATAAATGGGATTTCAAAATGGAACTTGGCAACCAAGATGAATATTAGAGGAGGATGAAGATCTAAACCCTCGATAATTTGTTTTTGTATTGCAAAACGGAAGCTCTGAGGAAGAACTGAACCGTTTTAAAGGTTTGTTTTGTTCACCCTTTTATTTTGAAAGCTATTTTGTAAAAAGAAAATCTAGAAAATGAAAGTTCTGAAAAATCACCAATTTTAACGGTTTTTTGAGAATGTAAATAAAATTTGTAATATAATATATTGTGATATATAATATACTTCCATTCTATTATGTGTCTATGTATTATGCTTTGGACCTTTATAAACACATATGGTAAAGGTGACTGCCACAAATGTATGTGACAGCCTTTATTTTAAAAACATGTTCAAATATGAAAAAACATCCCAATTTTGTCCAAATCATAGAAAAATATTCCCCCACCTGACCTCTAGCATCTTTCTACAAAAATCACAATATAGACAGATTTGTTAAAAATGAAATTTGGACCTGTCTATATGCAAAATATGTTTGGGGCAGCAACTCCAGAGGAAGAATGCATGCAGCTTCTTCACCTCTTCATCTTCCATCCGATAACCGATATTATAAATTCATGATGGTGCTGGTCTCATTGTATACAACCAGAACAACCAAAGAAATCACGCGAACATATCCATCAAATACAGAGATATAGAATACTCCTTTCTGATGTTTAATTGTTTTAAAATTTTAGTTGAGAGGAGAGCAAAAACACCTTCAAGATCTCTCCAGAAAATCAAACAAAATATGCCACAAGCCCTTATTAAATCACTCCACTGCCAAGTGGCATCCTTCTTCAATGAGGATCTCCACCTTGACCATACAGTTATCAAAGTCAGTAGTATGATAAGAAATAGTTTCAAAATGGCACTAAGGGGTCATTGGTTTGCACTCATTTACATAATGGTTATGCACCATCAAAAAATTTTGCGCTCATTTTCGAATATAATGCTTAAATAAGGTGTGTAAATGGTGCAAGTGAGGTCATTTTCAGCCTCCCATTTACATAGTTGAGGTGGTGGTAAACAGTTATATATGTAACTGTAGCTAAGTGGTGGTCCAGATTGTAACACCCAAACAAGTTGCAGGTTGGGATCACTTTTTTTTTTTTTTTTTTGGCACTTTTGTGTGCCCAAATTCATGGTCCAAGCCATTCATCTTTATTGATCTAATAAATCCTACAACGTTGAATTTCATATCTTAAATGTTCATGGGTTTTGACATATTGTGGAAAAAAGTCCAAAAATTCCCAACCTATAGACCTAATTTCTGGACTTTTGTGGGCCGGGATTCATGATCTGAGTCCTAGCCATTCAATATTCACTTATTATTGATAGGCATCAAGAAATTCCGTTTTTTTTATCTTAAATGTTCATGGATTTAGAGAAATTTGTGGAAAACGTATCTAAGACCATTGGATGTACTTATTTACTGATCTGAAAATGACGTTGACAAATATGGTCATGTGTTTCACATATGTAACATTTCATATGTAAAAAATACTTTCCTATCCCATGTTTAAAAGGCAAATGACCCCATATGGAAAAACAAGGCATATGAATACAGGAGAAGAGGGAGTATTAGAGGAAGAAGGAAACTAAGGAATCAAGCCCAGTGTGCCAGATCCCATGCAGCAGCAGGAGAGAAAGTAATGAATAAAGGAAATGTTCAGCGAGGTGCTGTCCATTGAAGCAGTCATGTATATACTATCTCTCATATAAGGTGAGAGATATCTCTCATAGGAGCATCTCCATATATATATATATATATATATATATATATTAGTTTGCTCGTGTAATAATAGAAAAACTACATATAAAATCGAACTATAAATTACTTCATTCCCTACAAAAACTGAAAGCAACAACATGAGAGCAGCACAATTGAAAGGTACTCACTGTCAAAAGGTTGCAGGGGTTCAGTTCATTACCAATTAAAGGAAGTCAGCAAAATCATGTGGGTTTAAATGGAAATATGATACATAAAGGTTCAACAACAAGACACTAGTGTTTAAAATCTAACCTTTACATGCTGGTAGCCCATCAATCTGCATAAATAGCTCTCGTGCAGATTCAACTATTCCTGAATGCCCATAATGTGGAAACGATGAGAGAACACTTTGCTTCACCTCAGGGGCTATTTGCTCACTACTGAGTCGACAAGAACAAGACTTTCAGTCCATTGTAGATTTCCAAAAGAAAAATGAGAGAGAAAGAAACCGAAAAATCAGCCACTTCTTGACAAAACTAAAATAAGAACCTTCCTGTTTTTCTTTTTTTTTTTCTTTTTTGATTAGTAAAACCAGCCCCTATTGTTCAAAGTTTCAGTAAAGAAATTAGTTGTGCATGCATGCCATCAAGAAAAAGTAAATGCAATTAAGTAAAATCATGAAAACTAGATAATCACTGGTGACTTAGGAGTCAGTGGAAAGGATACTGTAAAAGGATTATAAATTCGTGGTTTATCCTACTCTTAACACAACTGTAGAATGTTATGCTAGATTTTTCAAAGGTTTGTGAAGTTCACATTAAAGCAAAAAAAGAGATGACTTCTATCAATTCGATAACCTGGCATGTGCATGGTTCTCAAGAAGGTCTGAATCAAATCAGCTAAGACTCAACCCTTGACCATAATAAAGAAAAAGAGATCACCATGCCATTTAGGGACCATTGGAAAGTAAATGACCTGCGCGATATGGAACATAACGGTTCCAGACTAAGGGCCTCTTGAGGATAGTTTTTGCAAAGAAGAGTCCAGTGGTTCCTAATCTTTTCGACAATGAGAGAGGAGCTGGTTTCAACTAGTAGGGGGGAAAATCTCTCACCTAGCTTTTAGGGTTGCGTCCTAATTGCAGGAACTAAATGATTCTTGTCAACAGAAATATCCCTTTGAAATGCCCTACTTCTAGGATCAATCTACATTTGCAGTAACCATCCCAAAATGAAGTTCATTTTCTAGTCCTTCCTGCAGAAGAACTAAATTAAGAACAGGTGTTCCCCAGCCTCACCTATCAAGGAGTTATCGGAGGAAGAAAACAATCTGAACAAAGCCCAAACTGGGGTTGTGCACCTAAAAAAAAACCATCCTGTCTTACAAAATCGCAGCAAAGGGCCTGTCTTTACATATTTACTGATGCAGACTATTAGGGCTTAGCCAGCTTGGTCCATGGCCCAAATTTAGAGCCAGAAAAAAGAATTTCACAGTTGGCATCAGATATCCAAGGCTAACGAGTAACGACAAAGCCTACTTACCTATAAACACCTTTATTTATTTACATATTTAATTGATCAGTAATTAATTGTGATAGGGACTCTTCATTAGAAAATTATTTAGAATAGCATTTTGTCCCTTGGCATGATCCAATGGTTCAGATTTATTAGGCTTTTCTTTTTCTGTTCTTTTCCTGATATACATGGTTGTAAAGAGAGAATGAACCCACTTCTGTGATTTGAAGAATAAAATTTCATCATAGAGTTTATGCAGTGAAGCCTTCTCATAGGGCCGCAGCTCTTGCGCACTCAGGAGTCAGGTTCATGAAACCCTCTATCCAGGTGGGCCGCATGCTTTTGTGAAAAAACCAAGCACCATCTGCAACTCTTAGATCTTGCAGGTAGCTGCAGTTCAGAGATTTCGTACAGATTTCACAGCCCTGCTTCACTTTACATGACCGTGATTACGTAAAAATTAAATAATATTCAAGCACTTTAACACTACCCCTCAAGTTGGTGTGTAGATATCAGTCTTTCCCAACTTGCTTAAAATACTTTAAACTTGATTTCTTTTCTTTTCTTTTCTTTTTTATAACATTTAAATTTTATTCCACCAAAAAAAAGAAAAGGAAAAAAAAAAAAAAAAAACAACTACCGAACAGCAAAGAAAAAGCAACTAAAACAAACTATACATCAAAAAAGGGCCTTTGTGTAAATGTCCACTCACCACCTGAATCTTAGATCTCACAATTGTTGTGTAGATAATTCCAGCCTCTATGATGACATTAGTTCCAAATACTCCCAAGAGTATCAACTATTCTCCAAGCCAAAGGCATTAGGAATAGGGATCCATAGGATCCAAAATGTCTTGGTCCCGTCGAATACCAAAGACAAACCACCAAGAGAAAATCTGGAGAAACTTTATTAATCAATCAACTTCTTGAATGAAAGAGATTACAATCCTTTAGTCTATTGCTTTCCTAATTCTATTCTTGGAAACAACTCCAATTAAAATAAACTCTAAATCAAATCAAATAAAACTTTCTAATTACTCCCAAAATTATCCCTAGATTTTAGCTATTACAAATATTTGGAGGCTTGATTTAGAAATCAGGCACGTTCTAGAAATCCTCATTTTAGTGGGTTTCAGTGGGCTTAGGTCTTCTGCTGAAACTTTTGGGCTGGGCCCAATGGATTGGCCGACTATGGATCTGGCCTACATCAGTCCTCGAGTTCGGTAAATGTCCTCCTGGGTCGAAAATCAATCACAAAATATTCTAATTCTCTTGTTGGTCTTCATACTCTTTATATAGCTTTGGAAGCTTCATTCAATCTTTTCCTCCACTTCGAAGTAGATTGGCGGTGTTTCTTCCCCTAATGTTTGCATTTAGCTCAGATGTGTGATATGAACATTAGATGCTTCAATTCATGAATTTGTACTAGTAGATCATAATGTTGAATATCATTGGTTGATCCCTGAAGATGAAATCATTATGAGGAATCCCAATGATTTAATCTTCCTTCGCAACCTCTTGAATAATGTATATTTTTCTTCCAAAGATTTAACTGGCTTTTTTGGAAGTGAGCTTATTATTAGATCCATCGGTTGGTCAGTCTCCTTTGTAACCATATCTAAATTTTCAATGTTTGCCTCTAATTCCTTCGCTGATTGCATCTTTTGAACCACTGTCCACGGAAAGAAATTCAGGCCCCTCGTCTTCTAATTCTTCAAAAGTATCATCCATTTTGGGAGAGCTACATGATGTCTCATATGATTTTGCCATGACGTCTTCTATTCTTTGATCTTGCGTCTCATTGTCAGCCTTGATATATGTTTCTTCCTTTTGCTCTTCCTTCGCTCTTCAATTGAAGGTGACAATGTAGACGAGGATGTTGTCGGTTACAATGGAACGAGGGAAACCCATCATCGCTCACACGAGAAAGAATATATATTCTTCTCTGTCATGTTGTACTTCCTGATAAAAATGTCATGGCCGTCCAAGAAGAATATGAGCGATATTCATATGGATTAGATCACACTGAATTTTGTCTTCACAACCACCAATCTTGAAAAAAAAAAAAAAAAAAAACATCCATATGTTGAGTCATAAGAATGATAGAACCATTAGACCATGTGACTTTATACGGTTTAGGCAGCTTCTCAATTGGCCAATGCATCCTGTGACTTTATATGGTTTAGGCAGCTTCTCAATTGGCCAATGCATCCTGTCAATAACCTCTGGCACAATAAAGTGGGTTAGGGGTACGGATGTGGCTGGATAGTGGGTGGATGGGGCATGATGGTGGATGGATGGCCTGATGGTGATGATAATGATGGGTGATGATGAATGAAGATAAAATAACAAAATAGAGAGAGAGGATACCAAGTTACCTCAGATCAGTGATATGAACGGCAATCCTAGCGACGGATCTTCAACTCTAATACCAATTGACGCAGCACGTGTAGGGAAGAATAGCCAAAGGACTATTCTCCAAGCCAAAGGCTTAGGGATAGGGATCGATAGGATCAAAAACATCTTGGTCTCACATCAAAGACAAACCACGACGAGAAAATCTGGAGAAATTTTATTAATCAATCAACTTCTTGAATGTAAGGGATTACAATCCTTTAGTCTATTGCTTTCCTAATTCTATTCTTGGAAACAATTCTAATTAAAATAAACTTTAAATCAAATAAAATAAAACTTTGTAATTACTCTCATATTATCCCTAGCTTTTAGCTATTACTAATATTCAGAGGCTTGATTTAGAAATCAGGTACATTCTGGAAATCCCCTTTTTAGTGGGCTTCAATGGCCTTTTGCTGAAACTTCTTGGCCAATAGGTCGGCTGATCATGGATCTGGCTTGCATTGCTATATGAGCTTGTGAGTCAGGCCTGAATACTTTGATCTTGCGCTTGGAAGCCGTGTAGGCCTTTCGTATCTCTACAGATTGTGCTAGCCTACTACATTGTCTTCCAGGTAACCAGATTACCTCCAACAAACGTGCATTATTCAAAAATGAAGAACCTATCATCTATAGAACCAGCCAATCACCATCAGGGTAGCCGACCACAATTGGATTCCCATGATCACTTTAACTTTCCTACGAGTTTTTTATGTCTGTCACAATTTGATCCACTATTTCCATACAATGTGCAACTTCAGTGGGAATGGGAATGTGCAAAAAGATGCAACTCCTATAAGAATTTAAGAGATGCCACAAAGTGATCCCTTCCAATACCTTAGCTCTATATAATTAAGATGGAGAGATTGAGGCTGATGTTGAATATGGGATAAGTGTTGAATGGTTAAAGTGGAGATTTGCTTCTAGAGTGCTTTGTGATTGGCGCATACCAACAAGATTGTAAGGGAAAAATTAAAACAAAACATCGATTAGACCAGCTATGATCAATGGAGAATAATGTTGTCCCATTAGAAAACAACACATGCAAAGAATGAGTTAGCAAAGATGAGAATGTTGAGATGGATATATGGTAAAATTTGAAAATATATAGAATCAAAAATGAGTGCATTCAGGAGCATTTAAGGGTAGTGTAAGGTCCCCAACCTTACTGCATCAGTTTGACCCATTAGCGGGCCTGTTGACTCGTTTATTTTGTAATTATTATAATTAATTGCATTGTTAGATATTAGGTGGGTTTAGACCATAACAGAGTCTCTTTTATTGTTAAAATAGTGTCTGCAAACCTTCGTGCGATTCCTAGCGCTTTTGACCAAGGAAGAAAATATCGGCCATGGCGGCACATGCCGCCACGCTTTTTTCAAAAAAGCGGGTACCGCACCGTATCAGCCGCTACATATGCGTAGCGGCTGATACATTCCGCCACGTAGCGGGGGTGTTTAAAAAAACACCCTCTGACGACCCATTTGCACATTCTTCTTTCTTTTTACCTCTTTCACTCACTCCTCCTTGCTGTAAAAGCCTCCCAACTACTGTAAATCAATATTTGAGCACAAGATCCACCACAACAAACATCAAAACAAGGAAATATTGTTAGTGAGACGAGATCCAAGCTTCTTCATCAAGATTCTATTCTAGGTATGTTCTTTCTTTTAGATTTTTTGGAGTTGACTTTTGAGATCATCAATTCATCTCTCTCTAACTACTATAAATTCTTCCTTGTCTTGTAATATTGTTAGATCTATGTTTTCCTTCGAGGATGCACACATGTTTTTGGATTTTTTTTAATTTTTTGCTATTTTTTATTTTCAGATTTATTTATTTTTTGAAAAAAAAAGTGAATATACATTGACAACCAATGAAACAACATGGAAATTGCTTGTAAATGATAGATCTATGTTTCCCATAGATCAATCCATCACTACTAGAATGTTTATTGATTTTTCTCTAATTTTTATTTTCGGATTTATTTATTTTTTGAAAAAAAAAATGTGTATATTCATTGACAACTAATGAAACAACTTGGAAATTGCTTGTAAATGATAGATCTATGTGTCCCATAGATCAATCCATCACTACTTGAATGTTTATTGATTTTTCTCTAATTTTTATTTTCGGATTTATTAATTTTTTGAAAAAAAAAGTGTATATTCATTGACAACCAATGAAACAACTTGGAAATTGCTTGTAAATGATAGATCTATGTTTCCCATAGATCAATCCATCACTACTTGAATGTTTATTGATTTTTCTCCAATTTTTATTTTCGGATTTATTTACTTTTAAAAAAAAAAAAAATGTGTATGTATATTCATTGACAACCAATGAAACAACTTGAAAAATGCTTGTAAATGATAGATCTATGTTTCCCATAGATCAATCCATCACTACTTGAATGTTTATTGATTTTTCTCTAATTTTTATTTTCGGATTTATTTATTTTTTGAAAAAAAAAATTGTGTATATTCATTGACAACCAATGAAACAACTTGGAAATTGCTTGTAAATGATAGATTTATGTTTCCCATAGATCAATCCATCACTACTTGAATGTTTATTGATTTTTCTCTAATTTATATTTTCGGATTTATTTATTTTTTGAAAAAAAAAATGTGTATATTCATTGACAACCAATGAAACAACTTGGAAATTGCTTGTAAATGATAGATCTATGTTTCCCATAGATCAATCCATCACTACTTGAATGTTTATTGATTTTTCTCTATTTTTTTTATTTTCGGATTTATTTATTTATTTAAAAAAATCGATATTTTAAGTAATGAAATACCAATTAAATGTCAAAAGAATAATTCCTAAGCGTTATATATATGTTTCCTCTAACATGTTTCTTTATTTTTTTTAATTTTTAACATACTACTTGTTCATATTTATAGCAAGAGCCAGGTATTCAATATATTTGTCTTTGTCAATTGATAAGTTAAAATGCCTCGTGATATTGATCCCGCATGGAGCTTTGGTGAGGCAGTTGAGAATAATAGGTTGAAAATTAAATGCAATTTTTGTGGAAAAGTGACCAATGGGGGCATTACAAGATTCAAGCACCACTTGGGCCACATTTCTGGCAATGTTGCTGGTTGTACTGAAGTACCAAGGGAAGTAAGGGAACAAATGAGAGCTTTGGTTGGCCAAAACAAAGCTAGAAAAGTAGAGATAAAAGAAAAGAAGTGGCAAGATGTTGATGCTGCCCGTTATGATATATTTGGGGATGAATACTTTGATGAGGAGGAAGATGCACAGATGGACGCTGCACGTCGAGAGTCTTTGATGACTCAACAAGAAGAACATGAACATCGTGCATTTGCTGGAAGTAGATATTATGATGCAGGGGGCTCATCTACTACTGTGCCAAGCAGGGGTAAGGGTATTGCGGGGTCCATGCATAGAGCATTTAGCACCCGGGAACGAGATGTCGATGTAGAAATTCTCTCTACGGGAAGAGCAGTTCCTCCCCCTGTTGATCCTCTAGCACATAGAAAAGAGGGAGCTAAACAACCAAAAATAGCTAGTGTTATGAAAGGGGTAATGAAGGCTGCAAGAGATGGATTGGCCAAAGCTACAGCAAAATGGCTAATTCACAAGAACATACCACCTACAGCAGTAGATTCCCCATATTTCCAGACTATTCTTGATGTTGCCGCCGAGGCTGGGCGAGGTATACAGGCGCCCTCCGTATATGATGTGGGCACTAAATATCTTGAAGAAGAATATATAGAAATAAAGGCTTGCGTGGAAATGTTTAGGCCCATGTGGCAACAGAATGGTGTTACCATCATGTGTGACGGGTGGACCAGCGGCACCCACACATAATTAATAAACTTTTTTGTGTATTCAGTCGCTGGGACCGTCTTTGTGAAGTCCATTGATGCAAGTGAACATAGACGGACAGCCGCATATATATACTCTCTTATGGATAAAGTTGTAGAGAGTGTGGGAAAGGAGCATATTGTACAGATTGTTACAGATAATGGCGCCAATTTCAAGGCAGTAGGTTTGCAATTAATGGAGAAAAGGACCCATTTATTCTAGACCCCATGTGCAGCACACTGCATAGATCTCATCTTGGAAGAGGTTGGAAGGAAGACAAAAGTGGCTTCATTGATCAAGGCATGTAGAGGAATTACAAGATTTATATATGATCATTCCTGGGTGTTAAGTTTGATGAAAAGATACACAAATAACCATGCCTTGTTGCGTCCAGGATTAACAAGATTTGCAACCCATTTTCTGGCTATGGAAAGCCTTGTAAGATTTAGAACGGAGCTCATTCAGATGTTTGCATCAGAAGAATGGCTTCGTTCGAAATGGGGCAATGCAACTAGTAGTCCAGGGTTTGAAGTCCCAAACCTGATGAGGGACAATAAATTTTGGAAGAAGTGAGGAAGATATTAGAGGTTTTTGAGCCTTTAGTTAAAGTGTTACGGCTTGTAGATGGTGATGACAAGTCGACAATGGGCTTTATATATGAAGCAATGGATCGGGCAAAACGATCCATTATGGGCAATGTTAGATATCACGATAAATATATAAAGATTATTGATGCCCGTTGGAACAATCAGTTGCACCATCAATTGCATGCTGCAGGTAATTAATATATATCTTGAATTTGATTCTCTTTTGTTTTCCTAACTAATGTACTTATTATCTTGTTTGCTCACAGTACATTCTACATATTTATAATGTAGGTTATTTTTTGAATCCCGAATTCTATTACCGCAATGTCGAACTACACACCGAAGCAATAGATATGGACTTGCGGGTAGGATTACGGGAGGTATTGAAGAGATTGTTAAATGCAGATGATCAAATTGATGCAATACAAGAGGTGAGTGGGTGGTTACTTATGAGAATTTAATTATGCTGCCAAGTGCCAATTGCCATACATGCTGTATGGGTTTACTGACTTATATCTAATTTTCACAATGTAGATATCTATGTATACACAAAGGAGAAGAACCTTTGCTGACCCTCTTGTGATACGATCGATTGGAAAGATGCCACCTGGTATGACTATGAACAAAAGACCCCACCCAATAGTATTGAATCTTGATTT
Organism: Camphora micrantha; assembly: GCA_003546025.1. NCBI lineage: Eukaryota > Viridiplantae > Streptophyta > Magnoliopsida > Laurales > Lauraceae > Camphora > Camphora micrantha. The sequence goes on along the minus strand of QPKB01000004.1, from coordinate 54,259,843 downwards.
ATTTATCTTAATTGATTAGGAGGACTTGAGGGTTACGAATATCTAATTTTCTTTATTTATTTTTTGCATTTCAGCTGATTGGTGGATGAATTTTGGAGAGAGTGCTCCACATCTAAGGAGCGCAGCTGTTCGCATTTTTAGTCAAACTACAACATCTTCCAACTGTGAAAGAAATTGGAGTACTTTCTCTTTGATCCACACGAAGGCCAGGAATCGGCTTACCATGCAGAAACTCAACAAGCTTGTATATTGCCATTACAATCTAAAGTTGAGAAACAGAATTAGGGAGAGAAGGGCAAGGGATGATCCTACTTATTGTCCTATTAATTTGGATCACATATTCAAAGAGGACGATCCCTTACTCCCATGGCTAGCCAAGATAGAGGATCCAGTGCTAGATTCAGATCCAAGGTTTCAAGAAACGGTTCAAGAGTTGATAGATGAGGATGTGGGTGAGGCACGGGCACCTGCAGAAGATCAGCCACTTCAGGGAGAAGGTACCAGTAGGACTAGGAGGAGTGGGAAAGAACCTGCTTCTGAGAAAGCTAGTTCCACCACCGTCTCTTCGAGTAGCCATGGTGGAGGAGATGTAGGAGGAGACAGTGGGACAGGTGGTACCAGTGAATACTATCAACATGATGAAGACAATGTCGTTCCTGTAGAGGAAGTACAGGAGTTACCTCCATCTGGAAGATTTGATCCAAGCCATGGTTATCAACGGCGTCGAAGAGATTCACCACCTGGGACTGGAGGTAGTAATGAGCAAGGAAATATGGGTAGAGATGTTGGAGGACAACAAGCGGCATCATGGATTGATTCGTGGAACCCTAGTTACAGTGGACAAGGACCCTCACAATATTTTGACTATTTTCCATATGGTCAAGTACAACAAGGAGAAGAACAGTCTTCAACTTCAGGGTCCTACTCATATGGTGACTATGGAGAAACGCAATATGATAGATATCCACCTCCACCTCCTCCAAATTTTGATGATGCGGGTGCGGCTTCCTTCTTTGGATTTGTAGATCCCAATGCCCATCAATATCAAATTCAATATGGTGCCAATAGAAATGATAACAATGATGGGGATGAGGATAACCATAGCCCCTTGAATCTTGGTAGACATTCCTTTTGGTGGTGATTAAGGTATTCTTATTTCCTTCACTAACTCTCTATTCTTTGTCATTTCTAAATTGGTGTTGAATGTTGATCACTTCATAGTTCATTTACTTGATGGAATTTGAACCTTAACTATTGAAGTATTGATATTTGACTGTTCAATGTTCACTAATGAGTATTGAGTAATAACCTCACTCTAGCTCTTAAGTCGTCTTAATTCTTATGCCTTTATTTCCTGTTCTAGGTTTTTTTTTTTTTTTTCTCTTTTTTTTTTATGAGCTTTCAATTACTTTTTAAGTTGGCATGACTAAGAAACAAGAATACATGTGAAAAAACAAATCATTACTATTATTTTCTATTTATACGGCGATACAGGACCTCATGTATTGAGGGCACCGCTACGCCCCCTTTTCTTACTTACTTTTGTAAAAAAAAACCACATTTTCTTTCATTTTACAATTTTCTGGACTTTCTGGAATTTTTTCAGAATTTTTTGGCGATTTTTTCAAATCGCACCACTACGCCGCTACGTATCCCCGCTATGCTACGTATCGCCCGCTTCGTAGCGTTTTGATGGCAGGCAGCTACGCCCGCCGCTACCGCTATTTTCATCCTTGTTTTTGACCCTAGCAAGGGTAGTTTGCAATTTAGGTAAAATTGAGTGTTGTTTCGAAAAAATTTCAGTCTCCATGATTTTGGGTTCGTTGGAAAGGTTTTGTTGCACTGATCATTCTTGTCTCCTGGCTCGTCGCAATCCGACGACTAGAAACCCTTCAAATAGTCCATTCTTTCACCGGACCCACTTAAAGGGGGCAAATTAGTCTTTTCCTCTCCCCATCCTCTTTAATCAGAGATTAGCCCTAAACCTCTTTCAATCTCTGCAACGAAAGAGAACCAGCAGTCTCATCTCCCTCTTCATCTTCTCAAGTTTCATAACTCAGCCAAAAGAGGTCCTCTTCGACAATCCAAACCGCTCATCTCCTTTCTCTCGCCTCCTCACTCTATTGATTCAACTTGGTAAGTTTTCCCCACTCTCATCTTCCCTAACCACTTCCTTTCTGTTTAGATTTAGGTTTATTCATGATCTTCTTCCTTTTCTTCTCTTTCACGTTCTAGGTTGCGTTTGAGCGGGTAGATTTGGGTTTTTGCGTAGAAGACTTCTCCTCATCAAGTTTCCCCAATTTTCTTCCTTCTTCTTGCACAAAGGCAAGAATTCAAACAATGTCAATCTGTGTATATATGTTTGTTCATTGATTTCATGATGTTATTGTTAGTCTACCATAAATCCAAGCTTGTTAAGATTATGGATTTTGGATTTCATGTTAGCTTAGATTAATTGTAATTGGATCTAATTTGTGGCGGAATTGGATTTAATGGAATGTTAGATGATGAATGTAATTGACGGGAGAGCATGGAGGCTCGATTTATTCAGGTTTAGCCTTGGAATGGCCAGAGGAAGAAGAGGGTAAACACCCAAATCGGGGTTTACTGTTCGTAGCCCGATTGATCGGACAGTTTGTCCAATCGACCAGATAGGGAACAATATCCCTTAATTGGGAGTCGCTCGCTGCCCAATCGATCGGACACCCTATCTGATTGATCGGACTGAGGACAACTGCAGGTAACTGGGAGTCGTCCGCTGCACAATCGATTAGACAGGGTATACCTACAACTAATTGGAAGGTGTCCGAGATTCGATAGATCGAATGACCTAGTCGGATCGATCAAACCTCCTGTCCGATCGATCGGTCAGTATACTATGGCAGAATTTGACAACTTTCGAATATTTGTAACTTTTAATCCAACCGTTGAATTTCTATGTTCTAAATATCATTGGAAAGCCCTCGAGACGTAGAATCCAATGATTCAGTTATCATATTGATTAGAGATGGAGAATTATGGAAGATATGTGGATTAATGATTTGAACCCTGTCCTTTTGGAAAAGGGACTGTGAACTTAGGTTTGTGCCTTAGGTGTTGGATCCCTTGAACTTTCTCTCACATGACGAGTAATGGGAATGATATCGAAGCACGTGACTTGGTGTGTTTCGGTGGTTGTCCGTGTATTACGAATGGTTTAACCGAAAGCATATGGAATTGATTCAATTGATGTCAAACATGATTGTACACCAAGGATTCATTCCTAAAAGCATCATTGGCTCAATTTCCACACGTACTCCGTTAAGTCATGTACGGAACATGGATGGCAACCTTTGCGTAGGATTGGATTGTAACTTCTTCCTTGATTTGTAATCATGTTCATTGATCTCGTCTTCTTGTACACTCACTTGGCATAAAATACCTAATTAATTATGAAACATAAATCCTTGTAGAACTAGGATTTGAACCGGACTTAAAGTGTACTTTAGGACCCTATATCTTGTACTTGATAAACACGTGTGGCAAGGACACAGGGGTTATTCGGTGATTTGGACTTGTCTTGCATCTTGGCTCGAATGGAATAATCCCTACGCTCATGTCGTGTATCTTGACTAGCCAGACCTGCTTGTCTTGATTGTCCCGTGTCAACACCACACCACTATTATTATCCGACCACGGTAGGATCCACTGTGGGGAGGATTTGCATGTCATGACTCATGACTAGCAGTAGTTTTTTATAAATGGGCCAGTTACTCGGGCATCAGGAACGACAGTTGGCTTGGACAGTGTCCATGGTGTTAATAGCTGGGAGCGAGCTTGGACCGTGCTGCTATTCCGAGGATTGGGAGCTTGGATCCCCCTGGAGCCGGACTTTGGTCTCAATGATCCGAATAGGACTGCCACTGGTACCCCAGGAGGTGTCTTCCTCTTGATTCTTGCATTCTTACACGTGTGGATAGTGTACATTGCTAGTGATGCTAGGATATCTTCTTGTTGATTCCAGTCATATTTATTCATGCTATATGCTTAGTTCCTTTACCTTGTGTTCATATGATCTATACTTGTCCTTACTCTATTTGATACATGATATACATTGCTATTTTACATTGTTTATTTCTTGCTCAACATGTCATTTACTCTTGTTACTTGGTGTGCAGACACCACAACCGAGTACTACAAGGAGCGGGCAGATGAGGAGATCCTACCAGCAGAGAGGAGCGAGAGTGGTGTGCCGATGATGTAGAGTAGCGTCATCCTACCCGCCACGAGAGAGACAAAAATGGGACACTTATTAGACTTGTTTATATTCATTTATTATTCATGGTTTGGACCTTTCTATTTACTGATTCAAATGTTTTAAAATGGTCTAGGTTTAAGAATGGCCATTGTTTAAGACTTAATTATCTTTGTCGGATTTATTGTTCATTGATTTAACTTTAACATTAATAAGAATAAATTCTTCTATTTCTTTGATTCATAATTATCTGGAAATGTTTTAAATTATACCAAGTTACACATGTTGTATTAAAAATTGAGGTTTCAAATATATCATCCTCACAGCGAACTTACGATCCTTGGGCAAGAAAGGGCGAAAATTTTTAATTAGCCCTAACATTCACTCTCCAGATCCGGTTTATTCTCTAATCGGGTTCGGGGGACGTGACAGGTAGCGTCAATAGGTGATGAATTAAGAGGAACTAGTCTACGATGATTTGGACAATTTCAACATAGGCCAACAACAACGCATGTGAAAAAAGTTATACTATGCATGTTCATGGACCCTTAAGGAAAAATGGTAGGCCGAAGAGGACATGGATGAAAGTAGCAAGGATGGATTTGAAAACGTGCAACTTATCCAAGGAGTTGGCCCTGGATAGACTAGAATGGCAAAACAGGATTTATAAAGCTGAAGGTTTTGATAATGATGACGATGCTTTTAGGCGAGTGCATTAATTAAAGGCACTACATGTTAAGTTTGGCCATGTGATGGTCAAATAAATGGCTTTACCCACTGATCTTTGAAGCAACTTTGGATCTTTTATGGCTGATCCTCACCAACAGATGCCTTCTTGTTTGCATGTCAAAGAAGATCAAGTGGTTAAGCACCTGATAGCATAGATCAAGGGCATATTTCTCCTGGGATAGCAATATGCCTTTACGGGATCATAAACTTCAATTCCCAAAAATATTTCAAGTCTCCTAACGCCTGAATTTCAAACACCTTCCCAAATACTGCTTGAGTTCCATGATAGCATTTTTGTCATCCCCAGCGGCTGTAATATCATCCACATAAACACGGAGAATGATTAAACCCTATTCTCTTCACTTCACAAACATTATATGATTTGAATTACTTTGCTTGAAATCTTCTTGTAGGAGGGGCACCACTAAATTTTCCAAACCATGCCCATGATGTGACTACTTAAGGCCATACAAAGCATTCTTCACATGACAAAACTTGCATTGCATCCCTCCCTTGACATATAATTTTGGAGTATATGTAAACATCTTCATGTAGGTTCAACCTAGATTTGCCACAAGAGAGATTATCACACGTACTGAGTTAAGCTTCGCTCCTGGAGCAAATGTTTTCGAGTAATCTCACCATACACTTGGCTAAACTCTTTAGCAACCAGTCAAGTCTTGTAGCTTGCAATACTGCCATCAGGTTTTTATTTCAGGGTGAAGACCTATTTGCAGCCAAATGCAACATTTTCCTACAAGAAACTTTTTCAACTCCCAACTGTCATTACTCTCTAAGGCACTCTTCATAATGATTGATAGGATGGTCAACACTTGCTCATTTTTCCTTTGTAAAATGCCATAAGAAGATCTACGAAAGAACTCAAACTAGAATTTGAACTGGGTGATGGTAAGAAATTACTTGATTCATAGCCCACACGATCAGTGGGGTTTGAGAAGAAAGGGGTTTGTCTTGGTGTCCTCGTGTAGAACTGCAGGCTTTTAATAGGTTCTTTACACACTAAAGGCTCTTTATCCATGTCACTATCAATCCCAAGAATAATAGGATCAAATCAGATAGTTTCATCCAATTAAGAAGTTGAAAGAACAACCTCAGACACCTCCTTTGAAGGCACTCATGATTTTTCCCTTCAATGGAATAGTATGGAATATCTTCGAAGAGCCCAACATTCATTGACATTTCCTACCGTAATATGATCACAACATTTTGGAGAATATTTTTTTTTTTTATAACACATTTTGGGGAATATCCCACAAATACACACTTGATGACCCTATTTGAGAGCTTTTTGTAATGAGAACCTAAATTACAAACATAGCAAACACGGACAAACAATCTAAACTGCAAGAACACTATATAGTAAGCAGAGAAATACTGTACTGCTGATCTAGCATTTAAAACTATATAAGGCAACCTATTAGTAAGATAAAATGCATCCAAAACAGCATCAGGCCAAGAACTTTCAGGAACTGACAAACCACTTAATAAGCACTTTGTAACTTCAAGAGACTATGATTCTTGCACTCCGCTACTTCAAGAGACTATGATTCTTGCACTCCGCTTCTCCATTATGCCGTGGAGTATAGGGGCATGGTGTCTAATATGAAATTCCCTCACTCTCGGATAAGATAGGAATGAATGCGAAAATATTTCCCGCCGTTATCACTATGAACAATGTAAATACTGGTACTGAAGGTATTTTTAACCCAATGAAACAACTAAAATGCAGTGAATACTTTATTTTTTTAGATTTCAAAAAATATGTACAGGACATACAAGAAGCATCACCAATAAAAGAAAAAAAAAATCCATTAGAAATAATAGATGCAGTGCAAACATCAGAATGTACTAAACTGAAAAACACACCTGATCTTTTGTTCAAACTAACAGGAAAAGCACATCACTTGTGTTTAAACAAAATACAAGTTTCACAATGGAAATTAACATGTGAATTATCCAAAGACGGAAATAAGGTTTCTGAAACAGCAGTAAAAGGATGACCTAGACTACATTGTCATTTGTATAACTCTCCCATATCTGCATAGCAATTGCTTGTAATTACACCTGTTCAGGTAAAGACAGAAGATACATAGTCCATTCTCTTCTCTGCCCACATCAATAACCTTCCTCATCCTCAGATCATGGAGAACACTATGTAGAGAGGAAAAAATGTCATACTACACTGAAGCTGTTTAGTAAGGCTTCTAACAGATGAAAGATTTGTGGACAAATTAGGTAAATGTAAAGCAAAGGACAGGGATAGAGAAGGTGAAAATGGAGAGAGAGAGAGAGAGAGAGACCTATCATCTGATTAGTGATCCCTGAGTCAATAATCCAAAAGCCTGAATGAGAACAGGCTTGAAGAAAATTGGATACATCTGAATCAACAAAGGTAGTGATAGAAGAAGATGTTCCCTTGAGTCATCTCCCATACCATGGAAGCATACTCATTGTTAGGTCACTCTTAGGGAGTTTAACTCTATCATTCATAGGACTGTTGGCTGTGACACTTAACTTCTAGTTGCACAGTACCAGGACCTGTAGCAGCATAGTTCACATTCTGAACTGGAGGATGTTCATAAGGTTCCGACATGTATCAAATATGTGATTCTTACATCCAAAAATGTATACAGAAATACTCCCTCCACAGCCGCCACCATTGGCATCTCCTCCACCTCATTACCTGTTCCCTGACCTCTACTGCCTGTCAGATAATTTTCCTTTGGTTTGAAAAAAAGCGAAGAATTTTCTGGAGCCAACCCTGGCATCACAGCTATGTCTTTCATCTATCACAAAACAAGAGAGAATATACACATATAAACATAGCAGAATTGTATTTCCAAAACTCATTCCCTAAAAGCAAAACTCTTAATTGAGGGTAGCTAAAAACTCAGATAATTGATTATTTTCAATATTTTTTGATGAGGTTCTATGTCTTTCTACCAATGAAAAGCTATGATGCCCAGATATGGCAGGGACACGTTCTTGTGGGCATAGCAGGGATACGGATTTTATACATAAAACGTAAGTATCGGATACGATACGTTGCCCATTTTGAAATATCCGTGCATCACGGATGAAAAGTCTCACCCATCTAGAGGTGCCAACTCTTTTCAGTAACTCCTAAGTTTTGTGTAATATTTTTCTATTGTTTTTTTTCGTCTTGTCATTGAACCGCAATCAGCTGCTTTGACCCATAAATTCTAGCAACATTATCTAGGTCAGTGACGAGTTCACGGAGAGTATCTCATACCTTGGCTTTTTCAAGCTATATAACCCTTCACTAATTTCTGGCTCTATAAAATTTAGGAGCCATGACATCACAACATATCATTGACATCCGAATTTGAATATTTTGGCTCGTCAGTTGGTGGCTCTTCACTTTACCATTGATTTACTTAAATTGCACCGTCGTCCTAGAAACATTCTAACAGCCCTTAACAGTTGATAGAAATTTGTGTCCTTGAGCTTGATGGAGGTAATCAGAAAATTGGGAGTTGGGACTTTCACTGTTAGAGCTGCTCATGGGACTAGTTGATGACAATTCCACCATTATATGTTTTGTAACAAATCAAACTTGATCCAATAAAAGCACGTGCCTTTCAAATCACATGAAAGGAACCTTTCAAACAACTACACTGATAGCAATAAGCAGCCACATGCTAAATGTCAGATTTCAGAAACTCTACACATATGACAACAAGAAGCCAAATATGGCCCTCAACAGTCGACATATAGCAACATAGGGAAAATTCCTTAAAACCGCTAACATGAACTGAAATCTGCACTCAAACAGCACTTATCCTCAATCCTTTACACACACTTCGTGGAGAGTGCTATTGTCAACCTTCCAAGCAGCGCACGCATGCACCCACCCTCCTCTTTTGAGATCGAAGAAATCAAGAAAAAGACAGAGTTGAAAGAAGGGAGGAAGGAGGAAAGGGAAGAAAGCAAAGTAGGAGAAGAATAAGTTGAAGATAAGAGGTTATGATTTTTCTTAGGGTTTCATTTCTTTACTCAAACCTGCTCCTATATCATGAAAGGATTAATGGACAAAGAAAACAATCCGTGCAAGCACTAACTGGGCATGCACACCTATCTATGTTATATAATATTTCTGAAAAATTACCACAAATAAATCCGCTATTTTATGAAATTGCAGCAACGGTCCAGCTATTATATATTTACAAATCAGTCCCTGATTAAGTAAAAACTAAATAAATTACATAATATCCTAGCACCTTAACAGTCTACGCTTGGGGTAAAACTGAATTTCGACAAAAGGTAAATCAAATTCCCATGTCAACACTTATACTTCATCTTAATAAACCAACAAATTTCAGATTAACTCTTGGAGTTCGGAACCCATGCATTTAGTGGTACTGTGGTAGTTTGTCAACAATCAAGAATCCTAACAGACAAGCATTCGGGCATAATACACACAACTATGTACAGCCATATCCAGGCCTAGAAAGGTCTATACAACATTAATTGCACCTCCCAGGTCCAGCACCCTATAGCTTCCTACTACTGCCACAGTGCCAAACAACCAGTAAAGTATTTTCTCCTTCCCAGTTACTGGACGTATCAAGGATAGGTAGCAGCAGCTTTTGCACATAACACCACCAAGGATAGCCAGACAGCGTATTTGAACCTCACAAGCAAGTGTGAAATATCCCAGACCCTGATATAAGGGCTAGAACAATAATGCATATTTATTGTATTAGTTATTTATAATTACATTAGAGTAGGCCCCATATTTTAAGTTCTTTTATTTCTATAAATATAGTATGGGACCCAACACCTTAATTCCTTTCCTAATAGTGGTCGACATCTACCTTAGGAGAAGTTTGCTAGGAATGGAAATCCAAGTTTGGATGGGAAACTTGCACGGCAGTAATCTAGGAAACTTAGCTCCTCAACTATTAATAATACTTCTTCCTCCCTTTCTTCTCACTTTTATAACAACAATCAGACTTTCCAAACCCAAATCGTAGGCTATGACAAGAAAGAGTTAGAGTTATTGAGACGAAGGAAGGAAAACGAGTGGATTCAGGCCACCAGGTGAGTAGATTTTTGAAATCTATTTGAGTGCATCATTCTAGTTTTTGTTTTTTCCTAAATCCGTCGGTAGAAATTCTGATATGCTAGTGTTTTTTTTCAAAATACCTATTTTTAGCTTAAAAGATTCCCTGGTACACTGTTTTATGATGTGATCATGATGTGTGTGATTGATTCGATTGATTTTTCCTGTTCTATAGTTATGCTACAGTGACTGTCAATCATAAGAACCCTCTTATTGAGTTGGAAATCCTCTTTTTAATGCTTGGGAGTCTAGCAATCTTACGTAGTGATGTTTAAATAAATTGTCAGGCAACCTTCTACCAGAACATTTTGTGAAATCCAAACTGAAACCAGAAATTTCAGAACCCAGGCCCTTTTTTACAAGATAGATTGCGGGGCCCACATGTCCCACTTGATCAATGATCTGAACCGATCATCTAGGGCCCATATGGATTGGACCCCACCTAGCCCACCATCCAACTGACCCAAAATACCGCACGTGAGACACTTTCTGTGAGTGATGACTTCTGAAATTGGGTATTTTGAGGCTGAAGCATACAAATTTGCAGCTAATTACTATAGAAAATCAGAAAATCTCACACCGGCCCTTATCCTTTACTTCCTTTAGTTATATAAGAGTTCTAATAATTTCAATTGAACCCCTGATAGTTCTAGCAATTTCAGCTAGGTTTTTATGGACGGGAGCTGCGATTTGCACAGCCCTCCGTACTCCTTGCACAACCGACCATGGGAGCCCTCATGGACCCCTCTAGGACATTCCCAAAATACCCATGTCCCCTCCCTCTCCCTCCCTGCTCGGCGCACAACTCAGGGAAGATGACATGGGTAGTGGTGGGCGCTGGGCGGAGGTGGGCGGCAAGCAAGGAGAGGGAGAGAGACGGAGAAGGAGAGGGAGAGAGGGCAGGTGGAGGTGGGAGCCGGGTGAGTTAGGCACCGAGCAGGGAGAGGAAGAGAGAGGGAAGGAGAGGGGGCAGGGTATTTTGGGAATGTCCTAGAGGGCCCATGAGCGGTCCCATTAATGGATGTGCAAGGAGCAATAAGGGATGTGCAAATAACAGCTCCCTTTATGGACTGTTTAGTTGAATTCCAGGACTCTGTTAATTACAAATTAGGGCCTAATACTCATTGTTGTCACGCCTGAACCTGTTTTATTAAATTCCTTGTGCCCTAAGTTTCCTAAAATCACACTTAAAGGCTAGATAATCTGTAATTATGCAGCTAAATTGGTTAATATTAATGGCGTCATGAATTTTGATGATCCACACATGCTTATTTAGATGAGGATACCCTATCCCTTGAGAAATTGCGAATGAAATATGTTTTTTTATGAGAATTATTTGTATAATGTTTTGAGATATGATTTCCATAGGATTTAAATCCAAGCCTGTTACTTTTGTGATACAATGTGATAACCTATGGGATTGGAATGCATGAATCTGTTTTTGGTCATTTTCTCAGCTACAATATTATGTTAAATATGTAAGGGGATGGTTGTGTGACCAACTTTACACATAAATTGGATACCTGTAATGACGCGGTTTGAGGCAATTAAAATCCAGTGAGTGTGTAGGAAGCAGTTAGCCAGTTACAAAAACCAACCCACTACGAAAATTGTGAACGCTAGTAAGACTTGTTTTGAATATAAAATATGAATGTGCGGATAAAGAATGGAGAATGTTAAACCTTGCTAAATATGAGGAATTGGAAATGACCTTGATGATGTATTTGTATTTTGGACCCCTAGACTGCTCAGCACAGTATGGTGATGATGTCCACTAACGGCCTATGATGTTCTGACTGGAATTCCATATCACATCAACCTCCAGAGGTCAAAAGTTGATTCAAAAAGTCAAATGCAAGTTCAAAAACAAATCATGACCATTTGGGTTCAGATCTAAGCAAAGAATAACTGAAGTCAACCTAAGTCAAATATGTGCAGACATGGAACTCACCAACTTTCAAAGACTCCATCAAGACAAAATCTATTCCAAAGACTAAGGATGAAGTTTTAGGGAGTTTTCCTAAGATTGGAGGACAATTGGGGTCATTTGGACCCATTTCCCACATATTGACCCTCTATGTCTGAAAAGCTTTCAGACATGAACCACTGGGACCCACTTTGACCCATTTCTAGAGGTCAAACAAAGATGAAATCTTTGCTGATGATCTATCACAAGTCTCAAGAAGGTTTCCCACAATTTCAAGTTCATCAGAGATCATTTGATATCAAAGTGCAAGGTAAAAGGGGTGTGCAGACACAAAGTCCAAAGACCACTTTTAGAGCTCAAACAGTGATGAAATCCCCCTCGAAGTCTGAACATCATCCCAAAATGGATTGCCTCGAATTTCAAAGGAGTTGGACATCATTTGGACCCTCATCTCATAAGACTTCATGTCTGTCTCTCAAACATGAACTTCATTTCTGTCTTGGACATGAACTTCATGTCCGAGAGAAGCATTGTTTGCTCAAACATGAAGTTGCAGGAAGTGTTTGGCACCCATTTTCGAATTGTAACTTCATGGAACTGCTGCAACCGCCCTCCCACTCTATAAATAGAGCCTTAGGACGACCATTCAAGCATTCCTACCCATTCCTAAACACTCTTGGCCTCTCCAACACTCCCCCCACTCTTCCAAAGTCTCCTAACTTCCATTCCAACACATTAAAGCCTCCCCAGACTTAGAATTTCAAGGAGAATTCCTCCCTTCTTCAGATATCTCTTCAAGAAGGTGAGATTCTACCTCTAAGTTATGCAACATCTCTCCCTAACTTCTAAAAATACCCTCCTAAGAGGAGAGACTGACTACCCATGGCCTTACTAACCTTTTTATAAGTGCTCGGTCATTCTTCTTTGTCTTTCTCACTCAAAGGAGCAAGGGTGTCTCTGCTTGAGACTTGGTTGTGTATAAGCCCTCTTCTTCGCTTCATTCTGGTTCTCTGTACTAGTATGGCTCAGAACGACACAACCTTGAACACCCACTAGCACATAAACCAATAACTCCCTTGGACTGCACATACGCAGTCCTTGATAAACAAGTGATGATTGCCAAAGATTACTGTCATTCAAAGCCAATTTTTACCCATCCACATACTGTAAGGTCATCCCCAACCCATGACTGAGGCACCATAGAGGCATGGGGAAGAAAACAGAAGAGGAGATGGAGGAGATACACAAACAAAGAGCCATGTTCGAGCAAACAGAGTGCTCTCGGAAATGGACTCCCAGAATCTATTTTGTAGTCTTTTTTGCCATTTATCGTATGTAACTTTTGTATTTTTGTTCTTCTTGTGCAGTTTTAAGCCATTTGAGGCCGGATGGAGGGATTGTAAAAAATTAATTTGTAAACAACCTGCATCTACAAGGCTTGAAATGCAAACCCATGTAATATAAATTGAAGGAATGAATAAAAAAATTCTCCTATTTTTTGTGTTAGAATTTTGTGATCACTCCCAAAAATTGTTTTCACAATTTTCTACCATCACTACTAAGCGGTTAGGTTGTGTCCCTGGGAGAAGACCAATTTGACCTTATCTAAACGAAACTTCAGATTCAATGTAATTATGTGAAACTCATATGTTACCTATTTCTTTTGTTTATTTATAGTGAAATACTATACATGTGCTTAAATAGATTTCGAAATCCATTCACTCAGTTTGTACTGATTTATGAATTTGCCCCAATCCAGGTAATCAGAATGTTGAATTGTAAGAAGATTATAATAAACAAGAGATAGGATTTGGCATGTGTTCTTGAGCGATAGATAGTGATACACTTAGAAGCTTGATGAGGATTAGTTCTTTCTATTAAGTTATTTCATTTGGACATTGGAGATTGTAGTTCTTTTTAATTTCCTAGTGGACTTGTTTAGTTGTTTCAAATTGATTCAAATTTTAAACTATTATTCAAAGATTTATTTAGAGTTCCCTAAAATATTATTGTTGCTCATTTAATTTGATTTATGATGATGGTGATTGTTATACAAATACGTCGCGACACGGGGATTTGAAGGGCCCCGGGTTCCGGGTCGTGACAAAGTGCAAGGCTGTAATAAATCAAATGTTATCAGAAAAGCAGGCTCAAGCCATCTCAGTACACAACCATTACTTAGATGAACATCTGAGGCAAGATAGAGAGCATACTCCATAAACTTATTTGCACATTTGACAGAGAATACCAATATTTGCAAGAGTCACTACAGCCAATAGAAGTACGTTAAAGCATCCAACTACAATAGTAGTGTTTTGACCATCTCATTCTCATCTAAACTCATCATAGGCCTTGAAGGCCAAACACTGTCAGACAAAACAACAGACTCTGGAAAATGGTAAAAAATTGTCTTCATCATGACTATCATCCTCGTCACCCATCATCATCATCATCATCAAAATGAAACTGACAACTATACTTTGGCTCAGCACAATATCAAAATGGAAACGTCATTTCTATTCGTCAATGAGGATTCCAAAAGTTCCTTGTCCATTGGTAGAACCACCCGATCTCCGATGCTACATGGATTACTGCTATTTGACTTCCAATGTCTGAATCCGGATCTTTATAAATATTATCAAGCTATTAACTCGCTGGAGTCGAGTTCTTCCAAGGTGGGGAGAGTTGATGCAGTATGAACCGAGCCCAAGAAAGTAACTGGGCCTAGACATTGACCCAAGGGTCAACCCGGTCCAATTGGTTCAGCCAATAGGCCCAATTGTGACTAAAAGCTACCATGGGAAACTAAATTTATCCCTGTTTTTATTTAGAGACCATTTCTAATTTTTATTCATTGTTTGATTAGGATTTGGGAAGTTTCCTAAGTTATTTAGAAGTCTGAGTTTCTAAGAAACAATTCTAATACTCTATATATAGTTGAGTCCTTCATTGTAGTTGCTCATGCTTATTCCAGTTAATAAAAGACTTCCTGAGTTCTCTTCAATTATGGTGTATTTTATGGTTGTGAGTGTGCCTTGGGGATGGAATCCATCTTTGGATTCGATCAATACTTCGGGCGATTGATCTATTCATCAATCGCGGATCCGGGGCTACGCCATTACCTATGCAATTAGCTATTGAAGAAGTTTACTGAATAAAAAATACTAAATAGCACCACTACGGCCAAAAGAATCGAAGATGAGTTTCTTATCGTTAGTCTCAGCAGTATAAACAAAATTATAGATTTCACCAGTATAAACAAAATTATAGTTTTCACCAGTATAAACAAAAAAAATCATAATAAAATAAAAAAAACAAATTACGAAAGATCAGCAATATTACCAGAATAAGTCTGCAAAAATGGGCCTTTATTTAACAGTAAATTTCTTTTTCTTCTTAAATGGAATGTAGAATGAAATATTTATTTAACCACAAAAAGGAGTTGTGAAAAACAATCATAAGCAGCCAGGGGATATATATATATATATAGAGAGAGAGAGAGAGAGAGACAGAGAGAGAGAGTTTCTTTAAAAGCCCATCCAAATCTTCCATTGTAAGGGAGCATTCCCTGCATAAACCATCTGTTATAAGGTCTTCAGGGGTCTCAGTTCCACGTACAGCAATAACTACAGATCTGAGATGATGTACAGCCACAATGAAGTATGCAGCTTCACGTTTTATCTGTAAAAAGGGGAAAAACTAGAGAGGCATTAGCATTCAAAATTTCCTGTTTACAGTTTGTTACACAAATATTCAAAAAATAATAATAATAAATAAATAAATAACCGCCCTTGGTAAGGAATGGATTGAATCAAAGAAAGAATTCTTTGAAGCATGGATCAGGTACTTGACACCATACTAACTGTACTCAGAATAATGGAACCCCACATTGCTAACAGTTTGCATTCACTAGCAATTGATGGTAAGTGGACTATAACATTATCTTTGAAGTACAATAAACCATTTTACGATGACAACCATGTATCATCCTGACCAAGCCCTGATCAGCTGAGACCAGTCCGAGCCAGCCCAAAAATCTCCCAACAACTCCACAGTGAGTGGCTGCCAAGTTGACACAAGTCTAGAATTACATAGTTCCCAATACAGTTAATGCAGGAATTCAGTAATTCAGTCACAAGATCCAGCACTACAGAAAGATCCAGCCATTAAATTCTCACAAGTTCATCAAACTTGTGTGAAAAAAAAAAATGTCCGAATTGACAGAATTGGGCTAAGAAGATTTGAACTCTGTCTCTTAACAGAACTTTATTGAATGAACTGGATTTAAAACAGAAACTCAGTACTGCCACTAGAAGGTGGCAGATCTTCACTCACGAGAAAAGCCAAGTACATAATATAATTTCAAACTTCATTCTTCAAACCCTAATATCATCATCCATTAGACAGACATACAAATGAGTAATAAAAGAATCTCTAAAAATTTGTTTCAAATCATTTTTTAGGCAGGGTCATTGCAGAAGTGACTCTCCAAATGCGATAAATTGTGTTTCATTAGTTAGGGGCCCATACTCCATAGAAATATCACTTCATGCATAAATTAGATCAAAGCCTTATCTTCCTCTATTCAGCTGATTTTTCACCATGTGGGGAGAAAAGATAATGGGGATGCAGTAAGTTTGCTAAACAATGAGTTGGGAGGACTGATCTATATTATGGACAATTATTGTAGTGCTTGGGTTGTGTGTTTTTCTTCTTTTTCCTCACCAGAATAGCACTCTTATACCAATGTATCTGTATGACCCTTCTCCTTGATCACCTATCTTCAATAAAATTTCCTCATATCTGTTCAAAAGAAGAGGTTTGCACAGAAGAGGATGGAGGATTGGTTGCAACTACCAGAAAGCCATGCAATGTATCCTACTATATCATTAAATTATGGTAAGGTTTCTGACATTACAAAAAATATATATATATGGAAATTACAGAAAGTTCCTGGCATAAAATGAAATCATAGAAACGCCCTTGAAATTGATCTCGACAAATCTTACAATGTAAAACATAAAGCTTGGTGTTTTTGTAATTGAAATCCAGGTATGTGCACTCGAGCATGTTTTGTTGTCCCAATGAGAAATTGTCCGTTCATATCAAGACTTGAAATGAACACAACATTTATTTTTTAGAGGCAAGGTATTTGGATTCTACTTTCCATGTTCCCACAAGTGCAGTGATAAGTCCTTAAAAATGCACAATTTCATCATCATTTTAGAGTAATTAAGGACTTAATCATCAAATCATGCACCATTTTAATAAAAAAATCATGATTTTATTTTTATGGGCATCAAAGTTTGAATTCGAGTCAAAAATCATTGGAAAATCACATTTTACATAAAATCATGAATTTCTATATTTCTTGGCTTTGAAAGTCACAAATTTCTCATAAGTTTTTATTCACACATAAAATGATGAACTTTCTCTGCACCATTGATTTAATTAAAGAAAATCTGATGAAATGGCAATATTTTATGCATCTATTTAGTGTGAATTGGGGCCCACATCTTGCATTATTCTTTTCCTACATAAATAGATCATCCTTTGATCATTGATTATATTATATGTGTTTTTGTAGGACGTCTAATTTCTTGGGGCCCGCAAGAGAAATAAATCAATTAAAGAATTAAAGAGGGAAAACCAAGGTATTAAAGCTCCACATTGGGTCCACACCACCCTTGTTTGAAGATTCAAATCACGCCAAACAAAAAAGAAAAAAAATGCCAAGGGAGAGATGCACATCCAACATCTTCCATTCAAGAATCACATATCCAAGTGGGGCCCATCATCTCTTATAAGTTGCAAACAAAAATCTGAATTTCAGATTTGGGTCAAGATCTTCTTGAAAATTCAAAAGTTTGAATTTGAAGGCAAGTAGGCATGGACGTCCATGGTATGGGAAAAGCATTGCACATTTCCAAAGTGGGGCCCACTCTTATGTCATGTGTGCAATGAAATTAATTTCAGATTTGAGATGCTTTTTAAGGAGAAAGTGGGCCCATGCAAGTTGATCTCCAAGTCATGAAGAATTCAAAAATTAAGAAGACCATTGATACCAAACAAATCTAGAAGGAAATCTCCAAGATTCAAGCATCAAAGCATCCCAAGATTTTCTCAAAACTGAATTTCATAGCAAGAAAGTGTTGCACGTCAACGCTCTTCCATTCAAGCATCACACGTCCAAGGATGGATGGGTCCACATACATTCAAAAAATTTGCACATCAAATCTGATTTGAATTTCAGATTTCAAATTTCTTTGGAAGAGAAGTGGAGGAATTGGAAGCTACTAACGATTTCTAGTTTTTTAAGGAAGGGTGCACAAAGAGATTTCATGAGAGAATCTAACCCCAAAAGGATAGGCTTCAAGATTTGAATCTTTGCAAGTAAGCACTATCCAAAGAAGCACTTACACGTCCAAGCATCCCCATCCCATATTGCTACACATCCAAAAAGGGGCTGGCCAAATGGTTTCAAAGTTTGAAATAAATCTGAAAAAAAATTCAGATTTGAAAGTTTTTCTTCAAAGTGGGCCCAAGAGAAGAAGTTCCAGGAGATATGAAGAATTCTTATTTTACTAGATTATGGGCCAATCCCTAGAGAGACTCTCTCAAAACTCTCCTTATCCTAATCCAACTTGGACCCCACGCTACTAATCCTTACCCAACCAAAACCTTGTAAGCCAAGTCATCAAAGCAATATAAAAAGACCCACAAAGAGGCTGAATGTCCATACCATCTCCCCTCATTCTCCCTTGGACGACCAGCAACAAAATCTCCCCCTTTTCCATTAACTTTTCTCCATCTCTCCTCCTCCCATCACTACTTCATCCAAGGCCTTCCCTATGGCAAACCCACTTGGATTTCTACACCACGTCGCCACCGTCACGCCGCGGCCGTTTGCTATCGTCACTCTACCATTGGACCAGTCTTAAATCATCTCCCCTTGCTTGGATTCAAATCGTGAAACAAGAGCCGGTTGGATCGCCGTTCAAGACCACAAGTCCCTCTCCTCCGTTTAGTGTGTCATGTGTTTAGGGTAAGGTTGGATGCACTTTATTTTGATTCAAATAATTTTGTAACTGTTATTTGCTTGTAATGGTTCTTTCATTAATAAATCAAGTTTATGGGGTCTTGGTATTCACCAATGGGTCAACATCGAATTTTTGTGCAGAGTGACAGTCTGCTCTTGGTGCGGCGGTCTTGGTTTTTCTTGATGGCATTTAGCAAAGTAACCGTTGCAAAATTTTAGAATTAAAATCCATTTTTTTATTCTATTTTATTTTCATTTTTATGCATCTTAACAATTATTGCAATTGGTTGGACTGACAAATCTTATGGTGGATGCAGTAGTTAGATTAGGTTTCTAAATTAGGATTTTTCTTTTTCTTTGGTTATAATTAATTTTTCAGACTTGTAATTAATTTTTAATTAAAGTAGGACATTTTCTTTGTATAGTATTTTTTTTTTTTTTTTTTTTTTTAGGCTGGAACTAGTTTTTCAATAGGACTGGTTTAGTGCAATAGATTACTCTCTGTGGATCGACCCGGTTTCACCAGTTATTACTAAAATCGCGGCCTTGCACTTGGGGCTATGATAATGCAGCACCAAATTGAACAGACATATTTACAGCCTGTTTTCTACGCACAAAGAAATTGAGTCCATCCAAATCCAATACCTAAATCTTGGTGATACTGTAGATAAAAAGATAAAGGCTTGATATGCAATCTTGCCTGACTAACACGACCTTTCCTAAGTGCTTCTGGGGATAGCTTGACATATTTCAAAAAGGCTGCTGCATGGCCTCGCCACCAATTATCACCTTCAAGCACAGGCCTCCTGTTAAAAAAAATAAAGGAAAAAAAAAACAAAAGACATCCATCATATCAAGTGAGGCAAATGGAAGGAAGCTATTTTCCCTAAGGAGGACAGTGATGTGAATTTTTTAAAATCCTATGGAAAAATAATTTAGTAAGAAGCTTATAAAAGAATTAAAATGCAATGACCATTGTCATTTTGCTCATGGAGTGAGATCAGCTTTGTTGGAAATGTTTGGTATGGAGTGGGCTACTGGGCTGTGCCTAGGACCGTTGAAGATCTGTTTCCTCAATGGCGTTGGCGATGTAAGGAGTTTGAGGAAGATCTTAACAGATCTTGGTCTTCTTTTTTTAAGGGTGGTTGGAGTGTTAAGTCCAAAGTTTGAGTTGTACGGATGAATCCCCCCTACAGTTGTTCTAAAGTCGGATTTTGATGGTAGCTTTGTTTGTTCTTTGCGAAAGGGAGGAATATAGGAGGAGTTATAAGGGATTGGAATGGTAATATTGCAAGGAGCTTCTTAGGGCCAATTGACTCTTTGAATGCTAATGAAACTGAGTTGTTTGCTATTTTTATTGGTTGCCAAGAGTTGCTTCGGATGGGTCGTTATAGTGCTACTCTTGAGGGAGATTCTTTTGTCAGTAATTCAGCAGTGATCAAGAAGTTCTTCTCATCCTTGGAGATTGACGGATTGGGTGGAGGAGAAGTAGGATATTTCAGGAGGTTGGGAACCAGCTTCCATCATATTCATAGAGAAGAAAATGCTGTGGCAAATAGTCTTGTGCGGCAGGAGTTTCTCGCTCTTCCATTTCTTTTGATGTTTAGTTTTTTTTTTTTTTTTTCTTTTTGTTAGTTTTGCATTCGCTGTGTTTTGTCCCTTTTTGGGTTTGGTGAAATAAGATTTTATTGTTAAAAAAAATAGTTAAATGACTAAATAAACTGTATGCTTCAAGTTGAATGACAAACATCACTTTTCTTGATGACTAAAAACATTATAGAATCTTCCATGTGCATTCGTTCTTTGTTATGCATATGTGATATGACTGATAGTAGTAACTAATAAGCACAAGGAAAGGTCAACTAACAACCTGTTACGACTCCAGGGGGTCAAAACCCCTTGTCTGTAAAGCCATACACAAGGAAAAAGTACAGGATTTCTTCCAAAATCAAGCAGTGGTCCCTGCACCAAGAGCCTGCCCAGGTAAGATGGTATTATAAGAACATTAAGCAAACAGAAAGATAGAGACATTTCAGAACCGTGTAGGCAGCCTCAGCAAATGGATGATAAGTGACAGCCTCTCGAATGCGGGACTCAGGTGCCTCCATAACTTCTTCACACAAATCTGTGGTTTGTCCATGCCTCTGCAATAGTGCAAGTCCTGATCGAAAAAGTACTTTTCCAGTCAAAAAGGAAAGTAGAGCATTTGAGTTGAAATAAAAAGCCTAGTAATGAAGCCAAAAATAGAAAACAAAGGTCTTGAATATAAGGAGATGGAGCCTAGTGTCGTTGCGGCCCCTGGGTTTGAATAACCGATGAGGGCTTTAGTCCATGTAGGCATCGGATTTTTTTTATTTTTTTTTTGCCCCACTGGAAAGGGAATGATACAACCTAAATACCAGGGATAGATCCCTGCTTGTCCCATGAAACCAATATGCTTGCCGCTGATCCATCAGCAAGGTGGCGATTGGATTCCCTTTTTCTTCCCACTTTGTGCTAAAAGCATCACAAAAAGAATGAAATCACCATCCACATTCCATGAATAAGGAGCTACTACCAAACACAGCTATTTTGCAGACATCCTTATGTATGGTAGATCATGTTCATGCACATGCTTTCCATGATAATGCCTTCATGCATATCAATTTGGGCCATCCATATAAAAGCTCCATTGAGGTTTGTGGATAAGACATTTCCAAAATATTACTTCTTTATCCTATCTATCTAATCACTGACTATGAAATTGATGATCAGGAAAAAAAAGTATCAATGTTAACTATGAAAAATGGACTGATGAGCATTTCTCATCATCTTGTGACATAGGAAGTGCTCCCCTCTAAAGTGAAAGGGTTGCAACTCCAAAGAAAGGGAACTAATACGGTTGAAGGCAGGGTAGCCAATCAAGGCTTCTTCCTCCACAACATCGTGCCAAAAGAAAGAAGAATGGAAGAGAAACAAGCAATATGAGTACCTCACTATTGTACGGAATTGAAGTAAGAGAACTAATCAAATTTTCAAGTTTCACACATGAAATTGCCAAAGGGCCGTTGTTCAAAGTGAGTAGTCAGAAAAATCTTATTTTGAGTCTCCTTTTTATAATAGTCTTTACATCTATGTTCATTAGTAAAAGAAGAAACACTGATCAGCCTAAACCATTAAAAGAAAAAAGCGTAATCCTAACCATCTAAACATAAAAAGAAAAAAATGAGAATAACACCCTGAAATTCATAACTTTCCAACACCCTAGTAGAGGACATAAATTTCTCACTGAGTCAATCATACAAACATGGGCTTAATGGAAAGCTAATTGAATGGGCTATGCAACAGATCCAGTTTTAGCTCATTATGACACAAATGAACACATGAAATCCAGACAGAATTTATAACACTAGACGGATCAACTTAATGAACAGGTTTAAAAGGGGGCTGGTTTGTGGAATTAGGTGACAATCAGATGCAGTGAAGGCTAAGGTCCAATAGATTGGAATGGGCAGGAACTGCGACAGGATTGAGCAGGGGCTGAACAGGTTGAGTTTCAGCATGGAATTTGGACAGGCCCAACAGAACAGGGTTCGGATTTTGGCCAGAATTATGAGATAAGTTCTGGCTAGAATTTCTGGCGCAGTTAGTATTCAGGGCAGATCTTCTATGCAGGATTTTGGATAAAACGGAAAAAGAAAAAAGAAAAATGAGAAGGGAGAAGACATGGTACATAACAGATTGGAAGCAACCAAAGTTGCTGGCCTACTAAATTGATGCACAATCATGCCTTAAAAATCAGCACTTTGGTATTCTTCTGCGAGATAGAACTTAGGACTCATCACTTAAGGGTCCAAGAACTCTGATAGTCATAGCCAAGAGGGTTTGCATGGAGTAATCACTAAATAAAAAGCAACACTTGATATTCAATATTTAGTTAATCTGGAAGTGCTTTATATTATGAATATTTCTTTCGCAAGCTAGAAAAAAAAGTTTACAGTCAACCACTTTTGGAATTTCTTAGAAGAAAAAACTAACTCTTCCATAACAACTTCTGTAATGTGACTTAACACCAAAAACTCTAAACAGGACTCATGGATAAACTGGGACGCATAAAACTAGAAAAACCATACCCCGTCAGAAAAATGGGCCATAACTTCTTCAATACTCCTCAAGATTCCACAAACTTGGGCTACTTGGATAAATAATTGAGTAGCCTCAAGGGCATATTTGTGCACACATTTCTGCAGCTTGTACAATTTACAACATTCGGTGCAGATGATTTTTCCGCAGAAAACACATAAAAACCGGTGTTTTTCCTTTGATGAAGATGATTTTGATTTCCGACCGGCCCCCACCAGAGAAACAGATTTCCACGGAAGAGGAACGTGTCTTTTTGCTTCCGTGGCTTTACCCAAATGTAACCCAAACAAAGGCATCTAAGTTTCATGTCATTTAGACATCATTTGATACATGTATATGCACATCAACAACACACACACACACTCACAAAAAAAAAAAGAATTTATAGACATGGGGCTTATGTAAGAGTTATGGGATCCATCTCAGACCCCCAGATTATTTCATGGGAGGCTAGTCCCATCCAAGTTCTGCATAACTCCACTCTCCGTTGTAGCGTTATTAAGTTTCGTATAAGATGCTATTCTTGACCACTAACCAAAATTAGGCACCTAAAGTACCAATATCAATGACACGTCCAATAGCAATGTAAAAAAATGCATGTAAAATACATCATTTGCAGCTAAAACAATTTAGTTCATGCTGATATTTTTCTTTTTCTGTTAAAAAGTTTCAATCATGATGCAATTTAATAGTGCAAATATAAGATACCCAGTCATAGCAGTTGTTTGGTTGGCCCTATAAGCCTTACATGTGGGAGACACAAGGGCACACTAGACAGTTCTACTTAGATTAGAAGACCTATTTGTACAATTGTTGAACAAAGAAAAAAATGTTCTCTTGATTGAGAATCATATAATACCACTAGGTAATATCATGAAACTTCTGTTGCACAAAAGAGACTGGACCTGCCAATAGCTCTAAATGTCCAGTGCCTGAGGCACGATATGCAACGAGATCACCCAGTAGTCTTGCCACAGAATAAACCTCATCTTCCTCTAAGACACTCCTGGATCAGATAATAACAATATGAATTATATTAACTATATCAGGCAGTGTTATAAAAATATATATATCAGGCATTTTCCCATAAAAGAAACTAATGATACAATAAAATTCAGATAGAAGCCTACAAGTATTGTACTCGTCCCATACAGCACAGGGCCTCTCGAATTCCATAATCAAACACCTCCCTGTAATGAGCTTTCCATACATTGTCATGAGTTTCGTAGAAAGACCTCCATCTTAACACATCTGACCCTGTAAAGCATTGTATCATAACCAGAAACCACACCAGGACTAGAAAAAAGACAACTGTAATTCTCTCCCATCCTTTGGTGTTTGTACCCTTTCCTGAAATACCAAACATATTGACACCTATTAACTCCACTTTCAAAATTTTACAATACAAAAAATACATCTGCCATTTGTAACACTACCAAAATGTGTTTATGAGATAGAGATAGATAAATAAAAACATAGAGCTCTATGGTATGTATGCATAACAAAGGAGTAAAGGCCTCTGGGTTTTTTTTTTTTTTTTGGTTAACGCAGGGTTCCCAGCCCTTTGGGCCAGAATAATCCCTAGAGAGAAAGCCGGGTAAAATTCCCCTATGGCCCCAGAGTGGTAGTGCAGTTTCGAACCCACAACCTCCAGGTGCAAAGCCCTCCCTTGTTTTAAACTTGATAATAGAGCTTTGTCTACAATCTATATGTGCACAAACTGTGTTCAAGCCTGAGCTAGTTTATTCAGAAAGCCAACTGAGGAAAGTTCCAAGGTAGTTAAAAATGAAGAGGCAATCTTTTAGCAAAGACCGGTATGGCTAACAAGAGTTTGTGGATTGGAAACTCGAGAAACTCAACTGACTGAAAAGGCACTTAATTCAATATTGAAATGATGGAAAATCAAGCACTCATTAAGTCAAGAGTTCAGTTTCAGAATTTTAGGAAGAAGACATCAATCAAGCATCTTATGATTGATAATTACCATGCCCCTTGAAACAAATTCATAGGATTTCTTACAGCATCCCCACATTGATCCCCATGATACTTCCCCACCCGAGAGAGACTTTACTCAAACCAAGTTAATAAGTAAATATTGGCTTGATTTTTCCTTTTTGAATGTAACTGCATGCTAAGTATTGGCATTTCTTTTTTATTTAGTTTTTATTGGTAAGTAATAGATAATGTTGAAGGTTCAAATAGTACTGGTAGTATTTGATTTAAATTGCCATATCTAGATGAAAATCTCATCAAAAGAGAGTGCAGAGTTGTAGCTGCACATATTCAAAAGATATGTAATATCACAAACATTTAATGTATTAATATCCACATGCATACATTGATATAAATATCAGATTTATATGTATATGCTTGTGAATGGATATATATCATTAAGGAAAGAATTATGTTTACCTAAAAAGCAGCCACTTGAGTTCGTATCATAAGAAACATATTTTACTATAACAAACATTAAGTAGGTAGCTCCAACAAACTGCAACATGGTTACAGCCATTCCGAACCGGGTCCACCATATCCATCGTTTATACCTCACCTGTTCATCACGAAAGGTCAAACAAAGAATAAATTTTATGATACATTACAAGTATCATATAATAAATAAGATACATAAATGAATGACTTAAAAATGTTTCAACTAATAATAAACACAGAAACAATTTCATTCATTATGTTAAGAAAACAAAAGGTTGCCCATTGCAATAACAAACGCCATCCTAGACACATTTAAAGAAAGAATTAGCATTAACTATACTTCAGTAGACTATTTTATTTTATTTTCAGAAAATGGTAGTTCCATGGCCAGATTCTTAAACACAACCCTATTGAATGAAGTATAGATCCTCATTTGATTTTTCCTTTTATGTCTGATAGATGCCGTACTCATTTTTTTCATTTTGCAAGTAAAAACCGACTGCTTAAAAATTATCGGAATTCCTTAGAGAAAAAACAAGGGTGAGATTACTTTGTGAATTTAAAAGACGATCCAGTGTGCTCTCCTAATTGGTCAGAAACCCATTGGACATCCAGCATTGTACCTTGCAACATGCAGTTGCAGTTTCGGCAGCATCGCCCCAAAATTCTTCATGGAATCAATCTTAAGTGTCCCTCTACAATATACTGTTTTATTGTAAATGAGTTCATCCTGTTCAGAAGGATAAACAGTTCCGGCTTTCCGCCAGAATTTCAGGAAACAACCATACATGATTCAGAAAGCTATCAGAGTTCCGCAATAATGTTAAGATGTTAAACAAGACTTCCTTTTCCCCTTTCAATAAAGATGGTTATGAAAATACCAAAAGTCTCATTGGTGGAATGAGCAGAACAGGCAATTCATCATCCTAAAAATAAATTTCCATATGCCAAAATGCATAAATTCTGCATTGGCAATAATTCTCCAATCAATGTCCAAACCAACACACTTTACAAGAGAAGTCATTTATTTTCCATAATTTCTGCACCAACTGAGCAACATTTGTTCAAGCATTATCCAAAACTTAAAGATAGACATTACATGGAAAGCTTGAAAAACAAACAGGGGCAAAACAAAGGTGTGAGAAACTCCAATTACCCGTCTCTCATGGCGGATAACAGCATCGGCCACAGCACTCTCCGCCTGCTGCTCGCTGAGAATCATCGACGCGGTCGCCCCCTGCGCGATCCCAGCCCCAATCATGGACATGATCTTGATGCCTGCCAAAATTGAGACCACTGCAAAGGGCAAACTCTCTCCCCCAGTGCAGCTGAGAAAGACCAAAAGAACCAACAAGCCACCAAGGGAAATCACAACCAAGTTAGAAAACCCCAAAAAGAGGGTGACCCATCTCACGGTTTTCAGCTTCGAGAGCATAATCAGCTTATCCGAAACGAAATTCCCCATGACGCCCCTCCTCCTATTAAGAATCAAGGGGTTTTTTCTGAGGCGAAGGAATCGGGCAGGCTTGATAGGGAAAAGAAGGGCTGGAGAAGGGAAACGGAGCTTCAAATGCATGTTTTTCATTCATTTTGATGACATTTCGCCATG
Source organism: Camphora micrantha (assembly GCA_003546025.1). Classification (NCBI taxonomy): domain Eukaryota; kingdom Viridiplantae; phylum Streptophyta; class Magnoliopsida; order Laurales; family Lauraceae; genus Camphora; species Camphora micrantha. The sequence continues at coordinate 54,232,646 of QPKB01000004.1, read as the reverse complement.
GCTGCGGTGTTTATAGAGATTTTGAAAGGAACCCAGATGGCATTTGGTTGGAAATGACGGATAGGTAGAGAATTTGGCTTCCATGGATGGAAATTCTCGATCTTGTTCAGGCTTTGTATGGAAATGGAGCTTCAAATGCATAACTTTCTGGCATTTTCATGGGATTTGGCCATGATTTGGTGGGTTTCAGAGATTTTTGAAAGGAACCCAGATGAATTGGAAAAGATTTGAGGGGTGATGAATTCGGGCAAAGCAACGAGAGAGGAATTTCAAAGCCTGGAATTTCCGGTTCTGTTGAGGCGCAGATGGCAAAGAACTCGACTTTCTGAGGAGAACATAGTCGCGTGCAAACGGACGGATCATAGATTCCTTCGCGGCTCACAGCTCAAGGTTGAATTTGCACGTACGACAGATCGAATGGTGGTGATGATGATTGATCAAGGGCTGAAGAACTTCACTGCAGATACGCAATGCAGCACGCTGATGAACTGGAGCGAACATTGTGGGGACGCACTTACATGTGTAATAATATTTGTAATACTTTACCAGGTGTGAAATAATTGTAAATCATTCTATAGGGATATTGGGATGTAAATGAGTACCCGATTTTCTGATTACCCGGAGATTCTGATCGGTTAAAAATTGGATCCGGATTCTTATTTAAGCTTCGATAAGTAAATGAGTCCGGCTCCGATTCGATCAAACCCGTGGACCCGAGATCTAATATATTACCTCAATTTTTGAAAATCTCTCTTAAAAATCATTTTTTTTTAATATCATTCTCTACCTAAACTCAGATCCGAATCTAGACCCATCCCATATATGGTTCTGGTTCCGGTTCTGGAACCAAGAAATCAGATCCAAAACGGTTCCGGATCCAGATCCAGTTGCACTTTCTCCATAACGATTCCGGTACTGAAACCAACCCGTTGGTCATTGGACATAAATTATCATATTTGTTGAAATCATCATTTGCACGAATGTAAATGAGTACATTCACAAACTTTTTAAAATCAATGAGGATTTAAAATATAAAACTAAGAGCACATTTGGTAACAAGAAGAAATTTATGAGGAATCTGTGGATCTGATTATTATCCACTGCCCTTGAAAAGGTATTTTTCAAATGAGGATTTATATCGTTGAGGATTTCAGATTGATATGGGTGCATCGATGGAAATAGTTGAGAAAATAAAATTTGATGTTGATGTGCAAATCCATGAAAGTGGGGATTTTAAAATTCTATGGGACGTGGTCAAACTTGCAATTTCTTAAAATGAGGATTCCATTTTCAAACATGAGACTTCCATGACTTTGTGAAAAGCTAAAAAAGATTTCAAAATTTAGTTGTCAAATATAACCTGGATGTCTTTATGCTTATTACTAATACTTGAGTATTGAACAATTCATATTATAAATTGAGAACTCACAAAAGTGCATGAGATTTGATCTATAGGTTGAAATATTTTAGTTCTTCTTTATAAATTCCTCAAAATCTATAAAGATTTAAGATGTGAAATTAAACTACTAGACCAATATAAAGATGATGAATGAGTCGGATTCTCCAAAAGTGCAAAAAAAGAAAAATATAGTTGAAAGAGTTTGAAACCAACAACCTCACCGAGAAGACACTTCTATGATTTATCACAATTTGTACCACAATTTGCTTAAAAAAAATTTGTACCACAATTCTCCTCTTTTGCATATATAACCATTTACATTGCCTTAGATATGTAAATAAGAAGCTAAGCATGGCCTTATTTACTCACATTTTCATGCCCCGTTGCACTTCCTATGCATAAAAGGCTATAAACAAACCTGACCGCACATAACCGTTAAGCACATACATTATTTACTTACATAAATTAATGCAAACAAACAGCCCCTAAAATATACATATTTGCACATAACCATTACACACATACTATATTTACGATTAGGGTTGCAAATCAACATTCGTTTATCCAGAGTTTTTAGAGAAAAATGTTTCTAAAGTGTAAATTTGATTTCATAAAACAAATTCAAAGCATTTCACAGGATTTGGTAAGAAATCGAGTCTATTTTTGGTCTGTACATTTTCCAATGTGAGGACCCGAAACCAGAATCAAATAGGTTTTTGACCATGTTCGAATGACCATATAATATATTGAAGACATAATCTATCTATTGGAGATGAAGTTGGAACTGGATACAATTGATCTTAACATGGATCAAAACTGATAGGTTCTATGGCAGATATAGATCCGAAACCTGATCCATTTGCAACCTTAGTTGTATTAATCATATCTTTATTTTAGCAAGAATGAAAATTGTAATGACTGATGGCAAGTGTCACAGTTCATACTCAATTAGTGGTGTTGACTCGACCCAAAATATTTAATACAAAATGAGCCTAATAGGTTGTTTATGGGACCGAGTCCGGCCTTGTATTACAGGTCCACCAGCTGATCCAAGCATGAATTTAGTAGATGAAATGAGTTTGGATTAAGGGCTTGTTTGGTACCTCAACTCTTTTTTGGATAGACCTATCAAAATAAAGCCATTAAAAACAGATCAATAAAAAAAAAAAGAGAAAAGAATTAAAAGGAGTGTTTTAGTAATGAAAGGATTTACTTAAATAGAGTTTTTTAAATCAACAATTGAAAGATTTTCACAAATTTCTCGAGACCCACAAGTTATGAGGCCTTGAAAACTTACCCTCTAGTCATGTTCAGCCTTCCAAAGAGATCTAAATATTTGGATCTTATGTATGGGGCCCATAGAATCCATAAAATATCATTCCATGGATCACTTTTTCTTTTTTGCAAATATCTCGAGATTGGTGATAATCCAATGACTGAAATTTGGTTCATAGCTGTGCTTGACCTTAAATTTCAACTGTTTGAAGCGTGATTTACTATCCTAGATATAATTAAAAGAATCGAATAACGAGACTGCTCATTGACTAATCCAAAATTCACCATGTTTCATTAATGGTTGCTATTGTTTTGCAAACAATTGAGATTCACAAGGGGCCAACCCTTGGAAATTGACTCCATAGTGGTTTTTAGCCTTCCAAGAAATCTAACAGTTCGGATCTTATGTTTGGGGCCCACAAAATCCAAAAAGTATCATCCCTTCATTTTTTAGACATGTCTCAAGATTAGTGATGATCCAACGACTGAAATTTATTCCCATAGCCATATTTGATCTTTTGAACATTTTTAACAGTTTGGATCAGGATTCACTCTCTTAAATCTAAAGAAAAATTAAAAAACTTAAATTGGGCATTGTGGATCCAGGGACATTGTTCATTCGTATCTATTTTTTTGCCTCTACTTTCCAAATGCATTCAATGATGGTTGTGGAAAAAAAGAAAAAAAAAAAAAAAAAAAAAAAGAGGCATTGTCTCCACTTCTCTACATCGGACAGCGACTGAAACATACTACCAAAAGCCTTTACTCTCAAAATCTCCACCCGCTTTAGAGATTTAGAGAATTAGCAGCAAAAAGTACCCACCATTGGATTGAGTTTCAAAGAAATCTACGGCTAAAAGACCATTAAACATTATGACCAGTAAATCAAGGGCTAGGATGATATAAAAATAATTGTCTTTAAAAATAAAGCCCCTCTCCTCAGTCGAGTTGCCCACAATTTTTACTCAATAAGAGTTGGTCCCTCGAAATTGAGCACACAATCAAAAATATCATGTGCTCAACCTTATTGTTAGACTAACTTTTATTGGAATAAAATTTGAGGAAACCGCTTAAGAGAAGAGCTTTTAATTTGAGTAGCATGGATCTTCCTAGGTTGTTCACCATTTTATAATATTAGTGAATAACTACCAATAACCGCAGGCATCATGGTCCATCAAAAGATTACAAGTCATTAGTCTATAGATCTTCAACCATCTATGTTTATCACTGGTTAGTGGCCCATTAAACAATCACAAGTGATGAATCCGACATTGGCCCTATTTTGATTAGAGTGAGATACAACTCTCCATTCTAAAATAAGGAGTAAATGATTATTTTGAGTAGCTTGGATTCATTATGGTGACCTTTATTATTTTTATATTTTAATTATTCTCAAGGTCTTTATAATTTATCTTTAAATTTAATTGGTGTTTTCAAATTTAAGATCTTTTCTTTGGACATTATTAAAAAAAAAAAAACCCTAAAATAAATAAATAAATATGCTTTTAAATAATAAGTAAAAAAATCAATAAATATGAAAATATTATCAATCTCCTCTGAAAGAGATAGATTCTAACATGGTCGTTGCTAGTTGAATATCCTTGGTCTGTGTCACAGGACTAGAGTTCTGTTCCAAAGTAGGTCAGGATATTGCTATTTGACAAGATGTGGGTCTATTTACAGGCATTTCAATCCTGGACGAAGGGGGGATAGAAAGGTACATGTATGGCTGGACCCATTGACTTCACCCATGTACAAGGTATTGATGGTTAATTTTCAATGAGTGATTCTCCTGACTAGAGTAGAAAATCAAGTAGGGGTGGTCCATCCCCAACCCACATTGGGCCATGGTTTTAGGTCTTCGGTTGCACACAAGCCCATTTTATGGCCAGTGGTCAAATGGTTTACAATTTTTTGGCCTAATGGGTAAATGGGCTAGGCCTTGCTTATTATAATAGAGGCCCGGCTTAACCTAAGACACATTTATCACTGAAGTAGAATATATTGTGCAACTGTGTTGGATCTGAACCGGACATCTTTGCTACAAGCTTATGGGCTGGATCCAACCTTTAATACTGTGCCCAATAATTAAACCAGGTGGGCCTGTACAAGCTTCAGCCTAACCATTACCACTGCTATAATTGGGATTTTAGACCAGAGTGCAATTTGGGAGATGAACAATCAAAGGTGGGTCCCATACTGTGAACAGTTTGAAAGATCAAAGAGCAAAATGGCTGTGGTCAAATTACATGGGGAAGAAAGAAAGCATGACCAATTTGGACTTGAATGAAAAAAGTGGGGGTAAAAAAGCAATTTCAGGAACTGATGTTTGTGGACATTTTACCATGAGTCGTGCTACTTGTCCCGAGTTTTTCCCGGGACATGGCCCGACCCCCATGGGATGGAGTCGTGCATGGGATACATGTGTCCCGAGTTTTTGTTTTACCATGGTAAAATGGGGCCTTTTAGAAGTAGTAGGCAAAGTATTATCATTTTAATGGGCCTTCTCATGCCTGACAACGGACTCGTCCCGGCCCAAAAACTCTATTCGCAGCCCAACTAAGATTCAAATATAACAGAAACAACAACAGTGACAACTATTACTATTATATGTGGAGCCTGATTTCACCCGAACCTTTTCATAATATTACCATATGCTATTATGTAACCCTAGGATAGCGCCATAAAGGTTATATCTTGTATTCTCATCTTCTACCTTTGAGCATAGTGGAATCGGTGTAATGCGTGGACGTACCTCAAAATCGAGAGAATCACGTAAATCTATGTGTGGTCTGCTTGCATCTTTTGTTATTTTCTTCCTAAAAATTACACCATCATTATATTCATTGTTAATTGAAGTGCATGCGTTCATTCCTCTGTGTGGCTCACTTGAGACTAGCACTAATGTGGCAATGATCATTTAATACATCTAAAGATTCAATGATGTAAATCCTTTAATTTACATGATCATTTAATTTAACACTAAATATTTTTCCAACCAATCACAATTTATTTTGGTTAAAACAGACGGGTATGTGTATATGAGTATAAAAGAGAATTTGCTTGAGCGATAGCTCTGAGTCACCTAGCTCACCTATGATCAAGATACCCTCCCTCCACTATTCCTATGAATTGACACGAGCTCAAATTCGACATTTATTCAATCACTACTCATAGTTCAATTAGAATTATTAAGAAGAAAAATAAATTTAATTACTAACAAAACCATTAGACTTGTGGCGTATATAAAAGATTTTTGGTGACCTACTATCTAATGTCGTCGATATTTTCCATCCAAGTCTCAATGAGATCTTTATTATTTAAACTCGTGTCACAGGTGTCATTTGATAAGTCTATCATTTATTTTTATTTGACTTCAAAACGATTTTCAAAGAGTTCACATATGTATTGGGCCCACCTCAGTTGAGCACCAGTGCTCGATCTCGTTCCCCACCCTCTCCCAACTCACCTGCATACGGTGATAGAGGGTCAAATCATCATCATAATCACTTGATCAACACTTAATCATTTTTCACTGTCCAAAAAAGCACACAATTGATCCAACGGTCTAGTCCATTTGAACAAGTGTCAAATCTGGGATTAGTGACTATCAGAGACAGTCTTTGTTTTATGGTCCACTCAAATAGATTATAAGATGGGCCCCAACAACGCTCACCTTTTTGTCAGCGTGGGTACTCAACGAAGGTTTCACCATATATATTGTTATATATTGTTGCCAGGGGTATCCCTATGCTATTTGATTTGATAGGACTATTTTTCCAGGCAAATACATGACCTAACAACAAACATACAAGTTAATGTGGGGAACATATGATGTGGGAGCAAATCGACAACTTATACCAATGAACCAACACCCATATAGCGGGAAATATTAATGTGTATCTGTCACTCACCACATTATGGTGAGAGACAACATAGTGGGGCCACTTTATGATTCATTCAAATCATCCACATATGGAACCGCCTAAATTACAATATATGAATTGAGTTTTCATTAATCTGAATGGATTGGGCCGTTGGATTGAGGGTCAAAATTTTTCTTTAATATAAAATCGTTAAATTTGTGCGTTACGGATGAAGGAATTAGAAACTTGAGATTAACCTCAAACTTAATATATGGTCTCATCTCATATGACTTTTTTCATCCCCCCAAGTCACATGATCAAAGGGGCCCTAGGTGGACCCCATTGAATTTATCCCTCACTATATAGTAAGAGAAGGATGCACATAAATATTGACCCATATAACTATTACTAATATACGAGAAAATCTATTAATCAAATGAGACAAATCCAAAAAAGAAAAATGAAAAGAAGAAGACTTATTTGAAAGAATTTGATAAAGATAGCTCTATTTTAAATTCAATCTCAGTTCTATTTCAAACATCAGCTTCTATTTTACCTTAATTTGGGTAGCCATTTGACTGTTGCGCCCGGAGAATCCGTGATGCATGGACTTTTATATTAAAGCGGTATTGACGAATGACCATTGACTTAGAATCTAAGCATAGGAGTTCTCTGCTGTTTCCTAACCGTCCCACGAGGAAGTCGAGGATTGCTCAAAGTGGCAGTTAGAATTTAGAAACCTCTGACAAATACAAAGATTCGACGGTCAAGATGGCTTATGTGGTGGGCCACACCAGTTAGAATCTAGAAACATCTGACAAATATAAAGATTCAACGGTCAAGATGGCTTATGTGGTGGGCCACACAAAAACCGACCCTCTTATGACCATGCCTAAGACCACACATGCAATGGCTAGGCGATCAAACTCAACTGTCTGGAAGTGGGTCCCACCATATTTATATTGTGCTCACTAGTGACGTAATCTTATTGCCGTGTGTACACGCGTACTGCGCACATTGCGTAAGAGAATTATACGGCGTGTATAGTTTTTTTTTTTTTTTTTTGAAAAAGAGGACAAGATTCTTCCATTATTAAATATAAGGAATCTCTGTCCATTGAGTTCATGAAAATTACAAAAACAGCCCCCGCAGGAAACTCTACAAAGACTGCTGCACGTGTGCCGATTTTTGGATCAGGCCGCGTGGGCCATATTCTATCCCATGCTGAGTCATCTCACAATTACGTGGCGAAAAGACCATGTGATGGTAGAGTAGCGTGAGTATATATATATTGAGAGATTTTACCATGCATATGCCTCCCACTGCATTACGGTGAGAGAAAAATAATAGTCCCACCCTATGATCCATCCAAACTAGATACACATGGAGTATTTGAATTACATCAGATTTATTGAATTTTCACTTATCGAACTGGATTAATTGGACCGATGGATCGAATGTCAGATTCTTTACTTTAATAAAAGTTGTTAAACTTGTGGGTTACATATAAGGGGTTAGAGGCATGCGATTGACCATAAACTTTATATGTGAGCTCATCCAAAATGGCTGTTTCCATTCCCATGGCATCGTGATCAGTGGAGGCCAAGGTGGGATCCATCAAGCTATTTCTCAATGAGCATTGGCCTGGATAAGTTGATTGTAGTTAATAGTAGGTTAAGTCAATGTCACGTCAATGTAAACGCGATGTTCAGTTTGTGGTAAAGTATGGTTTGTGGGTTTTTGTTTTTACAAAGTCATGAAGAGTATAAGAGAGAGTAAAAAAAACGTCAGCATTTCTTCATACTTTTCTATTTGAACTTTACTATACTAGACATTACCTCACTTTTCTGAAAGAAAAATATGTTGGCACTGGGAGACATCAGGAGAAGTGGCTGGTGGCGGAAGGAGCTTTTACTTCCCACAAACACCGAATAATATGGTGAAGGTACCATTGCTGGCAGTTAGTGTTCTATAACACTCGGTTTTTTTTTTTTTTTTACTGAGCTCGTCAAGTGGCCCGGAGAGGAGACTGCAACCCGCCCTACAAAGAATCGATCTCTGGTAGGATGTGTGGGAGTGGGAGTTGCTATCACGACAACTCCCTGTGATTCTCACCACTCTTTTATTTTATCAATTGTAAACAAACATATAAGGTATTATACAAGTTTCTTTCCATTGTTCAAGATCGAATATGTTGAAAATAATATGCATTTTCTAATAATATCTTATTTTGAGCTTTTACAAGTCAGTACTTACCACTCGGTAACCTTGGAAAATCTTCTTAATTTTTATTCTGTGAAATATATAAAAAATAAAAAAACTAAATTTCTTACACTGATATAGAAAAATATAGTCTAAACAAACTCAGTTATTACGCCCAAATATAGTCTAAACAAACTATATTTTTTTTTTCAACCAACATTCAGCTTTAAAAAGAGAAAGAATGTGGATATAAAACTCTTTGGTTGGTTGGATGACATTAATATTAAACTAACATCCGAAATGGCTAGTTTTGAAAATTCCGATTACTTTTTACATAATCTAAAACAGTGATGTAGCCAGAAATTTCTTCTAGAGGAGGCAACTAGTAATAGTTGACCGATAATATATATCTTTTACAAATCATTTAAGTATTTTTTATATTTTAATAACATCCGATGAAAAATCCTAAATATCAAAATGCCTCAGTATTTTCCAAGACATTATTTTGACTACCATTTGAGGCCATTAAAAATATAAAAATGACAGTTTGTAATGAATCCAAACTTTTCAAAATAACCATTTCCCCTTGATTTTAATATTGAGATTTGTATCTCATTCTTATTAAAGTAGGACCCATACTGGATTGATCACTTACAAATCAATCCACCCACTATTGATTAATCAGAATCCATTGATTGGTCACATGTGATCATTCGATGGACCACAATGCTCACACTAAATATTGATGGTCGAGTGGACAAAATTTAAAGTCGTCATTTAGTCAAGAAAAGATAGTTCCTAAGGTGTAGTTCCTAAGGTGTAATTGGTAGACATCATACAAAGTCAAGAGTTTAGATCCTTTTACCGTCTCACAGGACTCTAACCTATTGAATTTATATCTAAATCATTCAAAATAAACTCTATGCCGTTTGATAAAAGTATCTTTCAAATTTTACTCCAATAAAAATTGGCCCCACCGTAAAATTGAGCATATATAATTAAAAATTTCATATGCTAAATCTTAAAGTAGAACAAACTCCTATTGGCATAAAATTTAGCGTTAGTCATTAAAATTGTTAGAAAAGATGTTTACACAAGTACCCTCCAACCCTAACAAACTTTTCTCCTTCTATTGGCATGACTGCTTTAGCTCAAGGTAGTCAGAAATATTAGAGGTTGGCATTATTGCCTTAGATCAGGTAGATAGAAATGTACGATAAAGTTCATTTTCGGTACACCTGTCAAACCCCAACCCAGGATTAACCCAATAGTGTTTGCTTAGTGTGTGCTTAGCCTTGATTTGGGTTTAGTTATCGTGAGTTAGAATGTGATTAGTTTTGGTCGTGGTTATAGCTTTGGGGGAGTTCGAGAACGTTTAGTGTTTATTAGGCTCACTCAGGAAGGCCTGGGTGTACGTGCAAGCGTGGGAAGATTGTGTTTGGTTGTGTGTTAATCGTGATTTTCATCTCATTTGATTGGTTTTATGATTATGTGCAAGTTTCATGTTTAGCTCATTTGTGTTTGAAGCCTAGAAATTCAAGTTTTGGCCAACAGGGTAAAATAGCCTTTTCACACTCAAATCTGGACACGATTTTCGAGGTCCCAAAACCATGTCAAAAATATACTGTTTGAAAACTAGATATTTCGAGGATCGTTTTATCCTTCTTCGTCGACTTCATTCGAGGCCCGCAAGTTCATGTTTTCCTTGATACAAGAATTAGTTCTAATGGGTCCCATCTTGCAAACACTTAACCTCCTTTCCCTTCTCTTCCTCTCCATTCTACAAATCTCTGCAATTTTTCTAAACTTAGGGCTGGGAAAAACCCCTCTTTTCCCCTCTTCTTCTTCCCTTGAATGCTTGAGCTAGGAGACTCCAAATGAAATTCTAAAACCATCATCTTCTTCCTCTCAAGCTAAGCTTTCCATTGATGCAATTTTCTTGAAGTTTCTTGGTGGGAAGGATCTCCATTTTCTTCTTCACTCCTTGTTTGGGCATCTCTAGGTAAGAGCTTCAACCCACCTCTTTAATGGAGTCCTTTCTACTCCCAAAGATTATGTTTTTCTAACTTGTAGCAACCATTTCGAAATGGGTTGTTGGGTTGTGTTTTTGGGTGAGTTTTTGAATGGATTTCATGGGCTTTTGTAGTTCTTGGATTGGCTTTTGGTTGGGAGTGCTTGAAGAAGATCTTGTGTTCATTTGGCTAAGGCAAGTGGTCTTTTTATGTGGATGTACATGTGTGTCTTGGATTTGCATTTGGTATTAAGGTTTTGATTGATTAGGTTTTCATGTTATGATCTTGTTTTAGACAATGCAAGCATATCTAATGTCCTTCCACACTTTCAGAATTTCATATCTTTGAAATGGGTCTTGTTTTGTTGAAGTTTGGATTTGTTTAGAGATGAATGGGTTTCAAGTATTGTGAAATGGGTTCTTTGTTAATGCTTTGATTAAGTTTGAAATGAATGCCCCAATGTGAGCCTTGATAGCATGGTTAATCATGTATTTAGTTTGCTAATTAGAGTGGAAAGATTGTTGAAAAGAAAGGAAGAAAAGAATGGACATGTGGACCATGTAGTAGGAGTGCAATATCTGCACTCAGCGAGCACAGGCAGAAGCCTGTTCGCTCGAGCGAACCATGGGTCCGCTCGAGCGACCAGGCCCCTGCCTGGCATGAGCGCAGGCAGAAGCCTGTTCGCTCGAGCGAACCATGGGTCCGCTCGAGCGACCAGGCCACTGCCTGGTCCGGGCGCAGACAGCAAGCTGTCCGCTCGAGCGACCCCTGGTTCGCTCGAGCGAACTGCCTGCTGCCTGAATTTTTTGGGAAAGAGCCTGTTTAGAAATTTTAACCCATTCATGCACCTTTAAGGATTGGAAAAGAAAAACTAGGCTATGTTGTGGACTTTAACCTGACATTGCGTGATTGGAACTCCAAGATACGAAGCAACTTCGGGGACACCAATTATTAGATTTTAACAACAGAGTTCCAATCACCCAAGAGTCATTGAATAGCCTAAGTACGTACTTGACAAAATTATCGCGTTTTGAACTTTGTTTTGATACTTCAAGTAATATAGTGTACTCGTTTTGAAATCAAGTATTTACAAGATGTGTTTCAAGTATCAAATGGGGATCACTTCTATAAGTTGTGAGCATATATATTATGCATTGTGCTAGTCGTGCCTTGTCTTGTCGTGACAAGTGATTTCCCCCTCTATTTTCGATATGTTTGAATCGTGTTTCGCGTGTTTTGTGCATTCATGAATTCTAGTGAACACCACAGAGCTTGCACTGCCCTTTCAGTCTGATCCACTGTCTGGGGTCCTTAAACATGTGAACTAACTGCAGATTAGTAGTGTATTTATTACACATCGTGCGTGTCCGGTTCCGCGGCCGGAAATCCCGTATGTGTGGGAATCGTGTCGTGCTATATTATGTATATTCGTGCTTGTCGTGCGTGCTTGCTCTTTTCATTATAAATGATAGAGAAAGGATGGGCTCTATGTGGATTTACTATTCATGATATATATATGTATGCATTCATGTTAGTTTGTCTTCGATTTAGAAAGTGTTTGGTAAGTATTGTTTTACGTTCAGCAAAGTATTTCTTTATGTTCTTGATTAAACGATGTTTTACATGCTTTCACTTAAAATGATTTCTTGCCAAACCGTTGTGTTTGATGCTTGTATTATTGGTGTCCAGGTGCAGGAGATCCTCTCTTTGAGGAGGAGTGCCAGGAGGAGGCCGTCGGGCCCAACCTAGCTCGTGAGTGGCAGCCCGATGACGTCATCTAGACGTTGGGGTGGTGCATGAGTTCCGTTGGATCACTTTTTGGGATTTTTGATATACTTTTGGTATTGTATTGGCCTATGTTGGCCTCTTATTGGGAAGTGTAATAACTTAACTTATTTTGTTAACTTTACAACTTGAATTATGGGAATGCCTTGTTATGTTTCACTCTGTTATTATGTCTCGATGTCATTATGTTTCCTATTGTGACATGATATGATAAGATGTGATTTGCCACGCACTTCCGCATACTTGATCGTGTGAGAGGGTTGTTCCATGCGTGTTTGTTTGGAACCCTCACCGCGGGAACCTGTGGGAGGTCTTTAAATCTTTCACAACTTTTAATTAACCGCCGCGGCCTCGGTCCGGGGTCGCGACAACACCCATCATCCACAGTTGACTAACTTATGTAATTGGACAACAGGTTCCACCAAAATGAAACATGTACCTATGGGCAGAATCATAAGAATTGATTCATAGAGGGAAAGTAATGCACCAAAAATATTACAAAATTGTATGTCAAAATATCTATTAATATTTGGGAAGCTTGCTAAATTATAATACAATTTCACATTTTACCTATTGTGTCTGGCAGTTGTCACAATGCACGGTTAAAACAGAACTAGTAAAACTTCAGCTAATCGAGGTACATTAATTATTTATTCATATAAATTAACAACATGAGAAGATTAAAAGTAACTACTAATCTTCCTTACACTCCTTGCTAACCTTGCAGTTTGCAAGCAATCAAGTGGCCCCCAAAAGAGGGAATCCCTCTCCATAAATCCTCTGTTCTACATTACAATATAAATGTAGAAACCTATAACACCCATCACAATCCTTGTGCCTTACAAATTGTCTATTAAACAACAGTGGTTTTTATTTCACCTTCTGATTGGTATATTTCCCAGGAACTCAACTTGCATGCTATAAACTATTACATGAATTACGTATGCCACCAATCTATATTCTTATCTGAAACTTAAAAGGGGGTATCTGAAATCAATCATTCTACCTTTTTGCATCGATAGACATCAAAGATTTAGTTAAGGACTCAGGAAATGGATATGCATTAGCACTTACGTATGCCATTATTCTTCAAGGCTGCTCAAGAGTTTCATTCTCTCATTAAAGTTGAATTGGCCCCATTGGATAACACTTCTAGTAACACAGCATTCTGTTCTGCTTCCTTATATAATTGGTTACGAGGATGAGTACGTATCATGTCACCACTTTTTCTTTTTAAACGAACCATGTCACAAATTTTAAAGTTGCCAATCCACTTGTAGCCAAGTGGTGAGCCATCTTCTTATCTACATAAATAATGCGGGATGTGAATCAATAGGGACTTGGTAGCATGGGTGTTTGGGTGTGTGAGTATGTACCAATGCAAAATAATAATAATAATGTTGAAAAAGTCCCTCATCCTACATCACTAAGTAATGAGTTTGGACGGAGCTTTATATATCTTTTTGGGTCTTCCTCGTATCAGTATAAGCTTTTGCCTTGGTATATGGTATTAGAGTGGGTTCTGGTCGTTGGTACATGGTATCAGAGCGGTTCCGATCGTTCCTATATTCCGGTCGTTCCTGTGTTACTCACGTGACGGTCCTTGTTTGGCCATTCACCTATCAATGTGACAGTCCTTGTTTGGCCATTCACCTATCAATTTAAGTTTTTGGTTGGTACATGGTATCTTACCAATAATAATAATAATAAATACATAAAATGAGATAAAGTTGCCAATTTAGATGTGCTGTCCAACTAGATGTATGTATACATAGAGTGAAATAAAGTTTCCATTGTCATACCTTCTAATCCTTCCTACCCTAGTGACTCGCATGCATCAAGGTGCACCTATCTAAGTTCGATCTGCACCATCAATTAAATGCCAATTGGCTACTTCACTTGGTTATCATATCAATAAACAAACCCTCAAAAGGAGAGAAGAAATCTGTATCTGGTAAGCATCCTAGATTTTGCCTTTTCTTGCTTTCTGACTGAAAAAAATGTGTTCTTTTGAAAGTAGAAGAGGCATCTTCTACCAACCTCTGTTTCACACTATCAGTTCTTATCTCCTTCCTTTCCACATCCAAATCCAATACTAGCTAGTAATATTGACAAGACAGCTAGAAGAGAAGGAGAGAGCACAAAAGGTCAAAAGCACACTTTTCACATCCAACTAAGCCCAAACAAGAACTCAACTAAAGCGTACAAGATCCATAATCCAAAGAAATCAACCAAGCAAGAAAAAATAGAGGAGCTCTATGATTCACCATTTTACCATACATGAATAGGGTAGTCAAAGGTCACTTAAGTTCAATGGTGAAGTATGAAACGACCCCCCGGTAATAACGGCGGATTAAAAAGCTGTGTTCAAATGGATTTTGATTAGATCTAATCAATTAGTCCAAGTCCACCTTCATTTTGTTGGGTTGTTCCGAGACAGTCTTCCTCTAACGTGTCCTTAAAGTTGTTCAAAACACTTTTATTGTTTCTATTTTCAAGAAAAAATGATGGTGCCCTATGAGAGTTATGTAAGTAAAATCATATAGTTTTTTAACATTTTAGGGGATCTATATAAGCTCCATGGGTGTAAAATCATTGTCATTTTGGACAGGAATCATAGACTTCATGGTCGGAGACAAAACAACATGTCTTGTGTTCTGACATGCACACTAGAAAATTCTCAGTCATCGATGTCGGTGCATATAAGGATGCTAGACTGCCAATAGTGTTTTCAACACAATGCCTTGGAATTCCTTGCTTGGATTTAAGTATTGACTCATTGCTCAACACATCATGAGTCCTACCAAAAGTCATTGGTTCCATGGTTCCCTCCCTCCCTCCCTCCCTCCCTCTATTTAATTATATTTTTTTTTTCAGCCACAGAATACTTATTAATGAAGGCTCATATAAATGGATAAAGTTATGCTGCATCTTTTCGTTTGGCCTATTCATTTATTGCTTCAAACACACGCTTTACATGACCCTAACTAGTTGACCAATGGTTTGGGATTATTATGGGAAAGATCTTTTAGATTCTTATAATATTGTTCTACAACAATTAAGTGGTCAAAATCCTTTAATACAACTTAGCATTCATTCAGAATGCTGAAATTTAAAATTTTCAAATGGTCAAATATGACATTTGAAAGGGTTTCTTGTGTTTTAATTCTTACAACCAAACAAGAATTCATACATCTTTCACTGAATCTATCATTATTGAGTTCCTGTACCTATTCTTATATATATATATATATATATATATGAGAGATATTCATATGCATCCATCCACATATGGTAGAGTTGACTTTGTAACACATCCAAACCATCCACACACATGGAACCCCCTTAAGTACACTAGATCAATTGAAATTTTACCTATCTAAATGGATCGGGCTGTTGGATTGATGGTCAAGTCTTTTCCTTTAATATAAAATCATTAAATTTGTGAGCCACGGATAAATGGGTTAGAAGCATGTATTTGACTCTAAATTTAATATATGGTCTCATCCAAGATATTTCTTCCCATCCCCCACAAGTCTCATGATCAGTGGGTCTTTAGGTGGGCCCATTAAGTTTGTCCCTCACCATATGGTGAGGTAAGGATGCATAGGAATATCCCCCTATATGAGTTTTATATATATATATATATATATAAAGAATACTCCTTTTATTTTAATTTTTAACGACTTACACCTTGAATTTATATTAATTTCATCTTAAATTCTCGAGGGTATTTTTCCAGTAAAATCCTCTAAACTTTTAGTCATTTCAATTTTAATTATTTTTCTGAAATTTCGATTCACTGGATGATGACCTATTGGGAGAAGGTGGCTCTCACCCAAGATTACACGAGTATCACCCTGAAAGAAATGGCGACGGAAGAGGCACGTAAAGCTTGCATTTCAAATGGGAGATGCGACTCAAAGCCCTCTCTCTACGCTGCGTGTGTGACAACGAGTGTTTTTTGTTTTTTATGGTAACCGAGTGTTGAAACCAAAATTCTACGTGTGGTAGGTGAGGGTTTGGGGTTTGGCAAGTCAGTCATGGTTTTTGTGTTGTCAAGCTTGCCAACACACTAAGTTTCCTTAAAATCATGAGCAAGAGCAACCACCCACACCACATATATACCTTCCCCTAAATTCAATGTCATGTTACACGAGTGACAACTTTGGGAGAAGGACCGCGCATTCCTATTTCAAAGCAATACCCAGGTAGGCAAGGAGCACAAGACCGCCAAATTAAGGACTAGCAGATTGGGACCACAAAAGCACACTGTATCCATCCCATCTAGTTAGCTAGAGTCCCATTCGTTAGTCCATCGTGATAACAACTTTTCGGTGTTATCCCACCATCGTGCCATGCCGACAGTTATATCTTGAATCGGAGTCTGCTAGATCTCTATTTAGAGGATTGCTTCGTTTGTTTTATAGGGTGATATCTACCTTAATGATTTCTCATAAAGAAGATTTACTCCAATCCATGTTTGGCAAATAGTAGGCAATAGATGGATTTGCATATACTACATCCAAAGGTCACAAGCTTTTTGCAATTTTCTCGTAATTCGGCGCAAGGAATCAAGCCCTAGAACTTCAACCCCCCCTACCGTAGTTTGCCTTCTTGAGATGATGGATGGTTTGGATTTTTATTGTGTGTCCCACAAAAATTTAAAATATTTGTTTTATGTTGTGGACTTCTTTTTCCTTACAAATATCTCAAAATATATAAGAAATCAGCGGTTGAGAATTTAACTTTGAGCTATTTTGGACGTTCCTCGGTCACTGTCACAAACGCGAGGTTGCTGATGTTCATGTGGAAGTCATCACTTGGACATTCAATGGTCAGTACGTTGATTTTAGCCATTTTTCTTATGATCTATGATGATTCAGGATGTCAAATTTCAACACATATCTATTAGAGGCCTTCTGAAAAGACTAGATGGTTCAAATTGTACACAAATTGTCCACAAAAATCCAGATCTCATGATCCAATAGTTTGGACATTTTTGTAAATATCTAAAGATCTATGAAGAATCAACGGCTGATATTTGATGTCATAGTAGTTTTCGATATTCCTAACATGATTGACGGTCTCGGATTGTGGACGTGGGACCCGAAAATGGAGTTTCCAAGCATGTGTTTCGGTAACCCCAAATTACAGTTCGATTAATGTTCATCTGCCTCCCGCATTAACGCAGGCTTCAGCAATTGCGTGGGGGAGGTCTCACCAAGTGTTTCTTTCCTTTTAAAGACTTTTGGGGTATCTTAAGAAATCCTCACAAACGATTGAATCCTTTGCCAAATATGGGTTTTTCATGCTTCTAAGGAAAAACAGGGAGCATTCGACGCCGTAGTCATTTGCCAAACGTGCCCTTAGTCTCACTTCGAATTCATGAGTAGAAATAATGAACTTTACAATGGAGCTCAACTATTGAAAATTTGAATACTCAAAATGAATGATTTGGGATGAGATGTCCAAAACTTCACTCTAAGAGGAGTTGTTGCACAACAAGATTGCGCATATAATTAATAATGCATAAAATAATGTCATTAAATTATTATTCATATGCTCTATCTTATAGTAAGATCAGCTCCTACATTGAAGTAAAAACTTAGAAAATAAATACTTTAAAAGAGAGAGCATTCATTTTTGGTTGACTCTGATTCTCAATTGATGGGTTTGCCCCTAGAGTTTCACTCCTTTCCCTGTTTCTTCAAGTGAGTCACTCATTAAGAGAATACGGTTGGGGTAGATGAGTTGGAATCTCATTGGGGCTCCTTTCACTCATGGCTTCTACCGCTACAGATACGGTAGATGATCCAGATCCTAACATCGTATTTCATGAGTAGAGATCCTAACATTGTATTTCATGAGTAGGCTTTGACCTAGAGGAATTCATGAGTGGGGTAGAATAGAAGTCTATATGGGAGCCTGCCTATTCAAAATCTAAGTCTCAAGATAACAACCCTTCTGGTGGTAGGGATATTCCCAAATTTTATACCAATAGAGTTGGTTGAACTGTGAACTTAACCATTTGATATAAACACATAATAATGAATGCATAAGATTGTGTTGATTCTTAACCCAAAAAAAAAAATAAATTGTGTTGATGACATTTTCTATCAAACGGTCACTATTGCAATGGGACAAGGGCCTGTTTCTTTACTAGAATTCCAGGTGATTGTAATTTTTGAGTAACATCATGTCCGGTTACTTTTCAAAATTCCTTGTTCATTGACAAGAATTTATGAATTCCAATACATAATAAGTCCCAATTGGTCTTCAGGAATTCATAGAATTTCACTTTCTTTATATTTTGGTGGAATTTCAAAATATTCATATCCTTAGGAGGATTTATGAAATCCATTTTGTCTGGAAATTCAAGAATCTCCCACATAAAAATTCCTGAAATTATAGTAAATAAATTTATGATAAAATTTGATACCTTTTCCCACTGTCTATTTTCACTCTAAATTAGGATTTCTGAGACACAGAGGGTCTGGACTCCGGAATAGTCCGGACTAGTATTTCCCATGAACTTGCCACAAAAACAGAAACAATTCGATTGAACTTATCATGTCAATAATACTGGATTGTGGACAGCATGCACTGGAATCTCCTGACCACATGCTTTCCAGAGTTCTCCGTGCCGTGCCCACCGACTGCTGGGTCTACAAAGTATAAAACATGAATGGAACCTTTAAACAGGTCACAGTCACTGTCACAGTCCCCCATGTAGTGCCAATCAAACTTCCACTTCCATAGAATATGGACAGTATCCCCTCCCACATTACGTCCATGGGGTAGTAAAGATTTTGTCCTATGATGTACGGATATTTTAAAATGGACATTATATCGTATCGTATCGTATCGTATTTGATATTTCACTTTTTTTATATAAAATCCGTGTTCCTGCCATGACTATGACGTGTCCTTATCGTATCCATGCCGTATCTATACATCATAGATCTTGGCTTATATATCAAATGTTGGAAATCGTGGAGACTGCCTACTGTGCTGCCTGCATATGTTAGAATAAGTAATCGGTTAACACCAAAGAAAAATCTTGGCCTAAAGTCATAATCCATCATTTTGGGGAGTTCGGATTGAGATCAAACTCCTCAATGGAGAGCTTTGGTCCGCATCTAATCAACTTGTATGGCATATTCTCCCCTCCAGTAGATACAAGCATTCGCAGCAAGTTCATATAATGTTAAATCATCTCAATACACAACAACTTTGTTGAAAACACATCTGATATAAGTAATGTTTGTGAGTCACATTATACATGATCTAAGTCATGAAATTATTGTTGAGTCCATAGTCATCATCTTATCTATATCCTATAATTTGAGTTGATTTAATGTCTCGAGGGACAAGACTAAAAAATTATCCTCCCAACAGAAAAGCTGAAGATCTCTGTGGACTAATGATATTGTTAAATGAATAATTAAGATAATGATTAACATTCTATTTCCAACAAATAATAGATTAATAAATAACATTAAGGTGATTCAGTTGGTACTGCAGAATATAAATAAATATAAGGTATATATATTTGGGAAATATTCAAGTGCATCTATCCCTCACCATGTGTGGTGAGGGACACCCATTTTTGGAGAAGTTTCAAGTACAAAAGGGCTTTTATACTTTTTGAGAATATCCCCTTTTGTACTTAAAACTTCCCAAAAAAGGGTGTCCCTCACCACACATTGTGAGGGATAGATGCACTTGAATACCCCCTATATATTTTGTCAGTAGAAAAAGTATATAAATGAGATAGAGCCTAGTCTATCTATTTTTTCCATTGAAGCAAGATGAGATCAAAAAGGGATATAAAAATAGAATTTGCTTCGTTTAAAGGAAAAAAAGCCATTCAAACTTCTTGTGTAGTAATATATATTATTATAAAGCATACATAAGGATAACTGCACAAACGATCTTATTAGGAAATTGTTCTTAAATGGGGCAAGTGGGGCATGCATGATGACCTCTTTTTATTTTTATTTTAAATTAGTTGGTAATGGAACTAATATTATAGGAACAAAAAAGCTAGCACTACATGTTAAAGGAAAAGAAAGAGGAAAGATACAAAGGCCTTGTACTAAACTCATCATGGAAAGGCACAAAAAAATTAACAATCAACACTACAAAATAACAAAAACCAAGCACTCAACAAAAGAAAAAGGAAAAACACCACCTTAAGGCAGCCAAAATACAAACACATCCCAAGCGAGACTTAGGTCAAAATCAATAAACTTCCACTTACTTTTAATTAGAAAAAACCACTACTAATTAAACCCACTCTTATTAGGGACCAAGTTGGGGTATGTAACCTGTTCAACCTAGCCATATTTATATGATACAGTACCACTTTGATTAGGCCCTTCACAGCTTTAGCTGCTGGATGCACTCTCATGCATGATAGAGGAGGAGAGGGAACTTAGCACATCATCTATTTTAGAAGAAAGAGAGAGGTATCTGATGTTCATAACCATTTCACTTTTTTTGCCAAGAACTGGGCAATTTGTTAAAAAAAAGCAAACAGTTTCTATTTCGTCAGTCCTTTTCATAATCTGATTATCAATCTTTACTTGACCCAGTTTTTTGTGATAGATCAGATCCCTAGTCTCTATTGTATCTTTTACATTCATGACCCCCCCATGGGATATATAGAACTAAAAAACAAGGGTCCTAAATACATAATATCAAAAGACTCATGTTTGTCTGCATAGAATGAATGCATAGGAATTCATGCATGAGTGTTATAAAATGAAGAGCAGCGGTGAATATCCATAAATGGCTCCAAATAATTTCCCCTCTAATGGAATTTGAATTAGCAAATATGGGAAATGAAGGCTCATACAAATATATTAAGACGTGTCAAGCCTATCACTAAGGCGATATGTGATGTGGGACTTTCCAACAATTCTTACATATATCCTTCACAGCTCACTTTGTATCATTCACTCCTCACCCTTTTTAATTTATAATCTTTCCATGAAATTCATTGGAGTATGAAATCCTATGTATTCAATTCCTATTCAATCTAATGTCTTTCTCTGGAGATTTTCTCTCTCATAGAAAATTCCTCCTCGGCCCTTTGCCACCAAACTTTGTCACGTTTTATAAATTGAAAAAAGGTAACAAAAAGCGTGCTGCAGCCGTATAAGATCCGGATTCTTGCGTCACAGGGCACAAGCGTAAAATAACAATAAAGAAAAAGAGCTGATGAGAATATGTGGGTTGATGGTCGAAAGAGAAGGCGTTGGAGAATACCCAGTAATCTTGTCTCTCCAATTTTCTTACCTCCGTAAATCTCCCCCTCTTATGACCACAACCAAACGAGCCGTGCTTTTCCCTTTTTCTTGGGTTTTCTACTGCAAAAACAACAACAACAAGAAGTAGAGAAATCCCAAATAAGAACCGACCACTAAAACAACTCAAAAAACGCTTACAATTCCCAGTCAAATCCTTGCCAAACATGCTTCCCCATTTTATACATTATCATCACATTCCACATCTCATGTATTGTGTCTAATGCATGAAATGTTGAAAATTACTCCACTCCATAAACATATATATATACCACACACCCAATTGCTTCCTTCCCCAAATTTGCACTCTCCCTCCTCGTCCTCCTCCTCCTAGTCCTCTCACTCTGTGCGAATCTATGGCTGCAAGCCTTTCCATGTCGAACCCGACTCGGCTTTCATGCCAAATTCGCTTGAATCATGATAAAAATACTACTCTTGGGCAATTAGCATTGCCCCAGAGGAACAGCCCACAAACCAAACAATCCATTAAGGCGGTTTCGGTTGTGGCACCAGTGGCTGCACCAAAGGCTGAAACTAGTACCCACTTGGCTGAATCGTGGAGAGAGGTTCAAGGGTCATACAATTGGGAAGACCTTCTTGAGCCCTTGCATCCCCTTCTCCGAGACGAGATCGTTCGGTATGGGGAGTTTGTGACTGCTTGCTATAAGGCGTTCAACCTCGACCCCAGCTCGAAGCGCTACTTGAATTGCAAGTATGGGAAGAAGAGTATGATGAGAGAAGTTGGGATGAAGGATTGTGGGTACCAAGTCACCAAGTACATCTATGCCACACCGGATATTAGCATTCCCACGCAGAGTGGGACATGCTGCAGCCGGTGGGTTGGGTACGTCGCGGTCTCATCTGACGAGGAGGTGAGGAGATTGGGAAGAAGAGACATCGTCGTAACGTTTCGGGGGACTGTTACAAACACCGAGTGGATTGCTAATTTCATGAGCTCTTTGACTCCGGCTAGGCTAGACCCTCACAATCCAAGGTCTGAGGTGAAGGTGGAGTCTGGTTTCCTCAGCCTTTACACATCAGATGATAGTTCTTGCAAGTTTAGCAATGGGAGCTGTAGAGAGCAGCTTCTTTCTGAGGTCTCAAGGCTTATAAATGAATACAAGGATGAGGAGCTAAGCATTACTGTTGCAGGACATAGCATGGGAAGTTCTCTAGCTGTGCTTCTTGCATATGATATAGCAGAACTTGGTTTGAACAGAAATGAATCGAATCAAGAAATACCAATAACAGTTTACTCATTTGGAGGGCCTAGGGTTGGCAATTCAAGCTTCAAGGAGAGGTGTGAGGAATTGGGTGTGAAGGTTCTGAGGATAGTGAATGTGAATGACCCCATCACAAAGCTTCCTGGGGTCTTCCTCAATGAGAATTTGAGGGTTTTGGGAGGGAGATATGAGCTCCCATGGAGTTGTTCATGTTATGCGCATGTGGGGGTTGAGGTAGCACTAGATTTTTTTACAGTGCAAAACCCTTCATGTGTTCACGACTTGGAGACCTACATTAACTTGCTGAAATGCCCTAAAATGGTGCAAGTTCAATGGCGTGGTGCTGACCTTCTTCACATGGCGAGGGAGTTCTTGGGCGCGCAGAAGGTGGAAACATGGCCATGGGAACATGCTGCAAGAAATGTGGGAAACCTGGTCCAATCTCTAAGGACATGATTCATTAAAACATATATAGATTAGGATAGATGAACCTCCTAGCCTTGTACATTGGATTCTTTTTTAGGTGGGGAAGTTTAGCTACTATAGGGAATTCATATTAATTTGTACCTTAGATGTAGCAAACTGTATATCAAACTAAGAACTCAAGACTGAGGATACAGGACAATTTCTTGTATCAAACTTTCAGCTTATGTATTTTTTGAATCTTGGATACTATTTTTTTTTATTTTTAAAAAAGAAGTATCTTCCTTCTTGGAATCAATATCTATGAATATTTCAATTTTTAAGCAAGGAAAAAAAAATATCTAAATGTTTCTTAAGAAATCAATTGGAAGGCACATTTCAGATATGTTGCAAGAGTCTGTTGGTTTGACTTTTAGCCTTTTCCATTTTCTCAATGGGACAGTAAGACTACAAATTCTTATTCAAAGCTCATCAGAGAAAGCAACTTGTAAATGGGCTCTTCATTGAGTCCAATGGCCTCCTCGTACGATCTCATTTTGTGACAACGTTTCCTATTGATGACCGAGGTAAATGAGATCAAATGGTCGACTAGAAGGTCTTCTTTCAAAAAAGAAAATTCATACCAGTGATGAGTTTTGAACAAACACCAAAGTCCATGAAGGCATCTACATGAACCTTTATGAAGTCCTATTCCTACAGCAATAGTCATCCTTTTCTACCATGTAGTGTATAATTTGTTGAACTACTGTAGATAACCATTTATGACTTACTACCTAACAAACAACATATTAAGAAAAATTCCTCTGTCAAAATGTTGATCTTGGACTCCAAGAACATGGAACTAGATGATGAAATCTCTTATAGTTACCTTTGTCAAATATATGTATTTCACATGAACTGGGAATGTCCTTCCTTTCCATATTAGTGAACATGTATAGGAACATTCTTCTTTCTTCCTTTCTTATTAGGTGGGTGTGAATTCTAAACTTCTGACCTCAAGGATTCTACAATTGAGGCCATGACCACAAGAGCAAAGGCTCAAGTTCTAAACTTCTAATCTTTCTCACAAGAAAGCTGAAATATTCTTAGAAAAAGAAATTGAACAGGAAAGAAATGCTGGACTAAGTGAACATTAATTTGAATCTCCTCTGAAGCTATATTTATATAACATAGTGCTAACAGTAAGCTAATTAATTGAAACTGTCCGAGAAATGAAGAAATCAATATAAATCCCCACTACTAGTCTGTGCAACAGCTGAAGTCTTTAGAAGATCAAAACTGATAAAATAAAATTAAGTGAAAAACCAAAGAAAATTTTCTACTTGATAAAATCTTTGGTAAGACTTGAACTTCTAAAAAAATCTTTGGATAGACCTTTCACACTACCTACAGTGCATACGCCTACATTCCAGGTTCCTTACCGTTAGTGAAAATTGCTGCAGAGAAGAAGTGGTCATTAAAAGATTAATGAGGTTAACAAAGATACTACAGGCACATGATACATTAGGGCAATTGGATACAGAAGATTAGTGCTAATAGCTCATGCGGAGAATGCCCCTAACAATTAGATCATGAAAAAACACTAGTTGAGCTCGATTTATTTGATTTGGAATGCGACAAGTATTATTGCCTTGTCACATCAATATGGGGAACTGCTTTAAGGGCTTGTTTCTTTACTAGAACTTATAAAATTCCTGTCTGCAGGATTTTGAAATTCTCAAACATGGAGTTCTTGAATGCTCCCTTGCTCTTGAGCATTCAGAAATTCCTAAAAAAAGGGGCTGAAGTTGTTGAAATCCAAAAGGCCATTTGAAATATTTTAAGTGACTGAAATTTTGAAATACTTATAAAGAAACATGACATTTGCAAATACCAGCGGACAAGATGTAACATTATCTCCAAAAAACCCTGACATGGCAAATTCTTGTCAAAAATTCTAGTAAAGAAATAACCCTGAGAGTTCTTTTATATATATAAAAATAAAACTCCTACATGGAAATCTTGTACGGAAAAATACCTCTAAAAAAGCTGAGCATCTTCCTTTATTAGAACTTGAGACTCGAACACAAAAAATCAAAGACAAATGCCAGCGATTTGCCCTTACATGAGTATTAACAATATAGTCTTTTCCTTTGTGGGTGTTGGAGTTCAATCCCACATTAGTCGGTTCTCTAAAGGATGCAGTACCTTAACTGGTAAAAAAATAGAAAATAAATAAAATAAATAACACACATGTAGAGCATAGTGGTAAAAAGTAGATGTAGCGAAAAAAACAAGAAGATCCTAAGAAACATGAGACACCCTATTGATAAGAGTGACTCATCTCACACAACTGTAACAATTCTTGAGCAGGTAGGTTGTCTCAGTGGATGTGTACCACTCACCCAATTAGGAAAAAAAAAATGCAAAGGTCCATGCACGAAGGTTATTTCTTAAAATCTTTTTATGTTTGATTTTGGCATATTTTAAGCCTTTTTTCCATGTTTATCATTGTGCTTTAGAATTTTTAATTCCAAGCAATTAAACAAACCATGATGTGTCAATATTTAGGAGCTTGAGAATGCAAAGCACAGAATGAGGAATGTGATACTTCTGAGGGATAAATGCAGAGTGCCAAATCTAACTTTGATTCTTACCCAAGATCTCTTTGACATGACACCCTTCTTTTGACTACAATTCCTCTCATTTCCACCTGCTTTCTCCTCATTTACCTCACGTGCTTAACTTCTAGCTACTTTCTAATCATGTACCGACACACACAACACTTGAGCTTCTTTTTCTGATGCTTATTGATTTCTTAGTACCCTAAAGCTCTCATTTTTTTCAAGGTGGGTCAGCTGAGGAGTGAACCCACAAAATAACCATGAATTAAATTAGCTTTGTTCACTTCATCTCCGACCATTTGCTGTTTGTTCCCATTCAAGAGTAAAACCAATGAAATGACCTTATGATTTAGTGATGTGGGGATTTCATGCTCTATTTGGAAGATGACACCATTCATGTAAGTCAATTATTATAACATAAAGTTGACAATTATGTCTGCTAATCTAGATTAACATCAATTGATTGATAGAACAACTTATGGGCCCAACTATCCAAACTTGCAGCAGTTAGTTATTTTAAATGATTCGATCGTGAGATATATATAACTTCTTAAAACCGCCGGACAATGTAGATTAGATGGTCATTAACTTTTAATGGCTTGTCCCTTTATTGGGCAATTGTTCATCCATGTGGTGGCCCATCTAGTGAATAATCTGGATCTATATATGATGATAAGGTAAAATCTAATGGTCCAGAAAGCCCCATTTCGTCAAAGGCCAAATAAATCTAGCACACACGGAAAAAAAGGAAAAGAAATGGTTCATTGGATGTTGTCAATCTAATCTGATGCCATGTAATTCACGGTCAGAGAATGTTCTGCGCTATGAATCCAACTATATGGAGCCCACCTGGGCCCTCCTTTGATCATTTCATTCCCTTTGATGTTGTCGTCATCCACTGACTTGGCATCATGACTGATTTTACACTATTAATCCTTCACTGACTGTTGGATTTAATCTAAACTAAAAATAAAAAAGTGCGATTAGGATGTCATTAAACTTTATGGCGATTAAACCAAGGGCTAGGGTTGGGTTTCCCTTGTTCATCGGGAGACCTTTCCATCTGCCCTTCTTTCGCTCATGGACATGTTTCTAAGTGGGTCCTATGAGCTGGACTACATATTAGCAATATGCATCCTGCTTGTAGGAGAACATTGTCCTTGGTAGTCAATGGACAAACGACAAAGTTTCTATTTTTACAATCAATCTCAAGATGTTGGTGTTTTTATTTGGGAATAATTTCTACAAACACTTGATAGGCAATGCGCTTCTCTAACACCAACTACCAACTAAATGCTATGGCAATGCAATTAATACAAACATACATCAAACTACTATCATGTAGAGAAATGAAAATAAGATAAAAAATACACAAGACGAAAGATTCACGTGATTCAATCGCAATGTGTGGCCTACATCCACAGGTTAACACTGCAAAGCTTTTTCTTTAGCTCTAATAGAGATTATAAACTAACTACCAAGCGAAACTCTAGAAAATCACATATAAGTACAAGCTTTTAAAGCTTTCTCTCCTCCCCTTTCTTGGTCTTATTGGGAATATCTTCTCCCTTACCTCCTCTTCTTGGACCTAATTTATATGGCTCGCTAGTTTAGAAATCCTCTTGTGTCTCTTGTGGGGCCTGTGGGTTCAAAAAAGTGGCATAGCATGTGTCCCCGTTTCGAAAAATGCCACATGTATGTTATTCCGCAATAGCAGTGGAGTATCCGCTAATAATATCACAATGTCACAAATCTTGGAGAGATTTTGAAAAATGCTTCAATATTATAGATTAGATGACTGGAAGATCTAATCTAGTAAATTTCCAATCAACCCTAGAAATGTTGTTGGTGGGTTGGTCAATTTAAGAAAGGTTCGGTTCCTAATAAATGTTATCGTTTAGTTGTGCTTCATGTGAACTGCCTGTGCCTTGTTCTCTTCCTCATCTATGGTTTTCTTATTGGTAGCATCTTTTATTTTAAGTCATTGGTATCTTCTTATATGGGCATGATTTTTTCTTTGCCCAAAGCACAAATGAGCGTGGATCTTAGCTTTGAATTGCTCCTCCAAATGTGATGTTACACAAAACCATAGCATAGTAGAAATTTGGGTTTGAAATTGCAAGAGCTTTTTTCTGAAAGGATCTTCTATGATAAATTTACCAAAATAAGTAACTTTAAGTGACAAATCCTCCAATCCTCTCTTCCTTTAATAGAAAAGTCGAACACTCGAGGAAGAAGGAAGAAAATGAAAATGTTATGTCTGCTTAGGGTCAAATGCGACCCTTACTTGTTATATAGCGAGGGTCATAGTCAACCTTCACACAGAAAATGAAGGTCAAACGCAACCACCAAAAATAATAGTGAAAAAAGTTACTTTTTCTGTACATATTCCTTGTTTTGTGCACTATTGGCTAAAGTTCCATATTTAGTGGAATGACCACTTAAAGTTAATTTTTTGGTAAAATCCTCTAAAATATATATAAGTAAAAAAATCAACAAAAAATTGTTTCTTTTACAATAATTAATAATCCTGTGTTTCTATGCAAAAAAGGGTCATTCTACTTATTGAATGTGAGCAGTGATCTGTTTTGTGATGCAGTGATTGCTGCCGTGGGTTCAATGATAGAAAATTCTCTTCCCCATATAATATAAAGAGAAGAGGGACCCCATTAGGCCAGAGCTTGATTTAGGTGTTGCTTAGAGCCTTTCAAGTGGACTATTTATTTCTCCTTTTGCGAACAAGACAAAGAAAAGAGGAGATGGTGGTGCATAATTTCAACTGAGTGTGATGTTTTAGTTCCAAATCATGAAATTAGAAAAAAGAAAAATGAGGAGCATGTGAAAGAGGTGATTGATGGAAGAGAGAGGGCAGGAAATGAGAGATGAAAAAGTAAAAGAGCAGATGGTACAAATGGAGGGTCCAGGGGTCCAATAGTTCAAAGTAGACATGCAGCTACGCGGTGTTATGTGCAAGCGCGGTGGACTGCCTTTTACATGTGGGGACCATGTGGGTGGACCCCACCTTAGATAAGGATTTTAAGAACTGATGGTTCTTATTCAATGATTTTCAGCTGTCCTGATTTAATGAGGTAAAAAACATCGATGGCACGTTCGTGTGGCCACTTATCTGTATAAAAAGAGTCAAAAATTTGTCCGTATTTTTGCACCTAGGTTTTTAGATTTGTTGTAGCCGTTTTTTCCGTAAAGAGAAAAACAAAAATAAGTAAATTTTTTTTTTTTTTTTTTTTGTAATTTCATGGAAAAGTATTTTTAATGGTGGGGCCCAAATGAGATGAGGATTTTAAGAACTAATAGTTCTTATTCCATGATTTTCAGCAGTCGCGATTTAAAGAGGTAATTAAAGACACTTAGGGCACGTTTGTCCCCCAAGAAGTTGGGTTCATGGGGCCCCCATTTTGTCCCCAAAATGGTGGACCCCACTTTAGATAAGGGTTTTAAGAACTAATAGTTTAAATTTTTATGATTTTCGGCAGTCCTGATTTAATTTAGATGCCATTTTACAAGTCTATATTTTGGATGTATTTGAGGTAAATCTGATTTAGATGGATGTTAATTTGTTTGCTCTACACTGGTGGGGAAGTTCTTATGATGATCCAATTAATTTCAAGTCCTTTAGCATTATTTTGAGAAATTACAAAAATGTAAAATTTTCAAACCAGCATAAAACAGGAAAGCAATCCGAAATATTTTAGGCTTTTTTTTTTTTTGGCCCTTTTTACATGTTTGCCCTAATGATCTTTTATTATATATGATAAGTTTGCCTATACTATATTTTTTTTTTGTTACACAATAACTTTGTTCATCTAATCTTTCAGCAAGATAAGTTTGGTTTTTCTAATTAAAGAATACAGACCAAATGGAATCACTCTTACAACTTTGAGGTTGTGGATTTTAGTCATATTACGAATTAATATATATCACATAGAAATATAAAATGGGCAGGTCAAAAGAAAATGTTAGAAATTTATAAAAATGAAAAAAATTATATATTTTCAAAACTTATGCGATACAAATAAACTAAAAAGAAGAAAGATGAGAATGTGATACAAAACAAATGCAATTAAAGGTCTATTCTATTTTTCTTGTTATTTTAAAACCAATTTATCTTCTATCTCTACGGTTGCATGATTAGAACTTAGAAGCATCTACAAAAGGCAAGGATTCAAGGATTGGTACACCCTCGTATTGTAGAAAGTATTCTGACCACAAATTTTATCACAAGACTAGTGATTGCACTATGCAACTGTATTGATAGTTCAGTGGTCAGGCATTCTCGCTGCATATAGAAATCGACCCTTAGTAACTCTAAGGGTTAGGGACCTACGTAGCATATGTGTGTAGGTGCACGAGTATTACTAGAGGAGAAAACCGAGAGAAATTAATTAAAAACTAGAGATGTAATTAACTATAAAACCATTTAATTGAAGAAATATATTTATCAATAAAATCTCTTTTTTTAGGGAGACCTGCTTCACTTGTGCACTCTAACACAGACCCTAAAACAATGCTCTTAAAGAGCCGAGCTACAACTTGAGACATTGAAAATGTCTTATTTAAGTTCCATTTGGCATATCTTTTTTTTATTTTATTTAATTTAAAACTGATCGAGACAAATGCTTGACTACTTTAAATTGTACAGAAAAGTTCTTGTGAATGTATGATCTTTTGCCACTTCTCCAAAAGAAGGTGATTTCGGAGAAAAAAAAAATGAATGTGTAAATTAATTATAATTCTGTTTTTTTTTTTTTTTTCTTTTTTACAAGTTTTCCATGTACATGAAGTTTTCAATTGAAAAGTTTATATGTACTACTTAAAGTACCTTACAATAAGCACTCGAGTATTATTTTTACTGTATGACAAATTTTTTTACTTACTGAATCAAACATGTCAAATAGTCTACTTATAAAAAAAAGTTTAATTATACCAACTCTATTTTAAATAAATCTGAACTAACTATACTACTTCAAACAGATCAAAGTTGTCAAATAGGCCTTTCGTGTCAAAAGAAATTTACTTTTAAGGAGAGAAGTTATTTAGTGAGAAGGACGTGCATCATAGAACGTGGGCCAGTTTGTATGCTTTCAAAAATGAAGATAAAGGTGACTTTATAAAGTAAGCAATAAATAACATTTCCTTTTAGGTAAATATAATTAAAGGAAGATGTGTCTCTATTTCCCTAAGAGAAAATTTTATTTACTACGTACTTATTTTTAAAATTTTACATTTGATTTTAATTATAACCATTTATGCTATGAATCCCATGTATTATAGGGCAAAGCCACTGCAAAATGCAGCGATCTGTATTTTTTTTTTGGTACCCCGGCCAAGGGGATTAAGACCCCAAAGAGAGTTCGCATACATACGGGAAAACAGTTCACTCAAGTGGAAATGAAGCCCGCATACAGGGAAGAAAGCCCACACAAGTGAGAAAAAGAGCACATACAAGCGGGAAAATGTGACATACCTGGGGTTCAAACCCTAGGCAGCCAAGTAAGAACCGACGCTCCTTACCATTCGGGTGAATTGAAGTATAATTAGTGCACTGGTTGAACACATGCGTGGGGCCCACGTTTTGAAAATCCAGACCATTTATCATCTCTAGCACTCATTATATTCTCTATAAGTTAGTCAATTCAATGGTGTCTGTAAGAGCAAAAAAAAAGTAACTCACCAGATTAGGGGGTGCCTTAGAGGACTTACCCAAATGACTGTAGAAAGCCAGGTAGTGGAAGATCTCTTTGGGAAAGATAGCTCGCCGGAGAACCTGAAAAGGGCAGGGGAAGACCGGTCAGAGGACCCTGGCTGTGGCAGCGCAGAGCTCTCCGATGCCTAAGTTAGTGCAGGGCCTGAACTTAAGGTGGAGAAGAAGAGAGGCAGAGTTAGATCGTATCTGTGTGTCTGCATCTGAGTCTCAATTTGTAATGGAGCTTGCTCCTTGTATTTGTAGTGGGAAGAGTTGACTCTTGATATTTGATAATGGGTCTGATGGGACAGGTCTGACTGCTAAGGTCTCATCAGCCCACATTGCATTAAATGTCAGTCACATGGGGTTTGCTCCTGTCTTGCCTTATTGGTAGCAAAGGTCCCATCGGATGCCACGTGTCTGAAGAGGGGAGATGACTGTCAGTGCTTGTCTCGGTTGGCAGTCCGTCATACAGCTCCATCCGAGGTGAAGGTTGACGCTATTGCCGAGGTGCCGAGATGTGCTTCCCCGAGCTGAGACCGAGCAGTGCTACAGGTCGTGGCTGGGAAGCCTGACCGAGGTGGCGTTGGCCGAGGTGACGATACTGGTCCCGGCTTGGCGCCTTAATACTCAAGCCGAGATGCTCGTAGCCGAGATCATCGAAGATTAGGGGGTCTTAAAAATTGCCCCCCACACAATGCCCCCTAGCTCCTGATCTTTTTAGAGTTCACCAACTCTTGGAGGTCGGGAGCTAAGTTTCATGGAGCTAGTTCTCCTCATCGGAGTTAGAATGATCATGTCATATGAAGACGCCTCCTCTGGCACTGTTGCCGAGACCAAGATTGCCGAGCTGGAGCTAGCATCATCTCGATGGGCTCACTGAGTTTTGCAACTAGGCGAGAACTAAAGCTGCCCATGACTGAAGAAGGTGCTGCCACTTTACTAACTTGAATAATACTTTATCTTTGATCACCACAATAGATCTTAGAGATGATAAACAGTCCGGATGTCCAAAACGTGGGCCCTACCCATGTGTTCAGCCGGGGCTCTACACCAGACTTCAATGCAGCAAATGCTGCATTATAATTTTGCCCTGTATTATAAATTTATATAATGCAAACAAACAGACCTCACATGCATCGGGAAAAACACTCTACTATAATTATCGAGTCATGTATCTAAGCAAAGGACTGATGTAATGAATACAACAGTTGGCTTTTGATTTTCTTGCGCAATATTAACTCTATTTCTTCCTCTTTTTAACGTCCATTGGTTTCATGTAATTAAATTCCTCGAAATTTTAAGGAATGCATTTGTAGAAGTGGTTGAAGTTGAAGAAATAAAGATAAGGATTCATAAATAACCGTCAAATACTCGCCTCTTTAATTGAAAATGAATCAAAGGGACATTGGAGATGAATATCCAATCATCACAATAGTAAATTAAGTTTTTGGAAATATAGGTCTCATCTACATTTTTCACCTTGCATTATAAAGGTTTTAGATGACTTTGCCCTCCCTCTTCCCAAAAACTCTCAGTTTTTTGGACTTTCTCCATGCTAGGGAAAATGACAAAACTGACCGGACCTTCTTTTATTGAGGCACCTCCATTCGGTATGAATTTCTCTTTTCCTCTTCCTTTGCCAATTTTTTTGTCATTGCGACTTGTATTGCTCAACTTTATGTGAATAATCCACATTTACATATTGAATTGAAATCTAATATAATGAATATATTGGGAACGGCTGTTCATATGATTAGCTTTGAATAATGAAAGGTGGGCATTGAATAAGATAAATTAATTATTTCGCCGTTTCTTAAACAAACAGTTCTTTTTGTCCATGATCTGAAATGTACATTTTTTGGATCATAATATCAAAAATCATATTAATTGATGGATAATAAGGATGAAAGACTCATAAAATTTCAGTTGTATGTCTTGATTACGATCGATTTGATTACATGAAAATATTTATTAGGAATTATAAGGAACCACTTTACCACTAATTTATTGTCCTGAGTATATAACAGGGCCTATTTATTTGCATGGAATTGGATTCTCCAAGATTTAAGGAAATGAAATTTATTATAATTAAAACATGATTGGGCTAGTTAATTAGTATGGATCCAAAATTTCTAGAAATTCAAAGGAACTCATTATGTCATGAAAGATAGGATCTATTTGTTTGTATAAAATGAAATTCTTATAAATTCAAACGAACTTGTTTTACTGAATCCCCTTATATTGAGAATTTATAACATATTTATTTGCATGCATATAATTCTTAGAAAATCAAAGAAACTCACTTTACCTTGAATTCTTTATTTTGAAAATACAATTGTATATTTTTTCCTACTTTCATGGAATTGATTTGTAGCAAATGTCGTCATTGTCTTGTCATTTAAAATAATTAAAATAAAATCATAAAGTTATTGACCATTTCTTTGATTTACAAATTGAGGTTAATCTTGAATCTAGTATCTATTATAATATGGGATAACTAGCAAATAACTCAATTCAAGATCTACCAGCAACAATACTGCAATAATGTGATATTTTAATATTTTATGATGTAATTAATACTTTATTTTTTTAGTATTTAAATTTAAAAATATTTTATTCTGTACATATCCAAATAAGCTTTGCAATCCAAAATAATATAAGAAAATGCATGTTAGATCACTACTCCTCAACTACATATTAGGGTATACATTTTCATCTAAGTCCATTTACATTGATGCATTTTCAGCCCACAAATGGAATACTATGAGTTTGCTAAAATTCTAAACTCATCCAAAAAATGCAATTTTCTCATGCTAGCCCACACTACGAGTGTTTTAGTCCAAAAATGTCGTAATTCTAGTTGTGGGGAAAATATTCAGACTTTGAAAAGAAAAAGGGAAAAACCATCTCTAGAGATGAGTTATAAGTAAAAACCTTTATATAATGTCATTCTCCTCTCACATCTTTAATGTTTTTTATAGTTTTTTTTTTATTTGTTAAACAATCAAGGGGCCTTGGATCCAAGAGAGAACCCGCACACACAAGAAGACAGCCCACACAAATTTTTCTTATAATTTTTTTTTTTTTTTTTTTTGTTAAACAACCAAGGGGCCTTGGATCCAAGAGAGAACCCGCACATACAAAAAAACAGCCCGCACAAACAGAATAGGAGTCCACATAATTTGAAAGAAAGCTTACACAAGTGGAAAGAGGTAACATATCCAGGATTTAAACCCTAGAC
The DNA here is from genome assembly GCA_003546025.1 of Camphora micrantha. Classification (NCBI taxonomy): domain Eukaryota; kingdom Viridiplantae; phylum Streptophyta; class Magnoliopsida; order Laurales; family Lauraceae; genus Camphora; species Camphora micrantha. The sequence goes on along the minus strand of QPKB01000004.1, from coordinate 54,197,596 downwards.
AGTAATGTGAGAACTGTTACCACTTATCAATGAAATACGTGCCCGTTCTCTAACGTTTCTTATAAAAAAAATTTGTTTTTTGGTAAAAAATATTTCTTATTGTTGGGGCCCATCTAACCACAAATTCCTAATATTTAAATGGCATACAAACAAACAGGAGTGAGTGATTGACTATTTTTCACGGCCACATGACTCTAACTACAAAAAATCTATCCGGGCTGTGGTCCCATGGGATCCAACAGCTCCCATGGGAGTCGTGGGAGTCGTGCCACAGCCCTCGGGACACAAAATCCGGGCTGTTTATCACGGCTGCTCTAACTATAAGTGCGGTGCAGGCGTTCATGATTGCATAACGTCAGTCGCTAGCCTATCTCATTCTCAGCCGCGTGTCAGTGAGTTCAGCTTCAGTGTGAGCTGCACCTCTGCTCATCCTATCTTGCAAATGGGATGGACTTGGCCTCACTTTAAAGCGCTTGGGATGTTGTATCTGGACGCAGACCCGACAACCAAGTGGCCTGGACATGAGCCGCAATGTTGAATTTCGCCCCCTTTCACCCAAATCAGTGGGACTGCATGCTGATTTTAAACTCTCATAATTCCAGCGAAATTCAACATTGCGGCTCATGTCCATGCCACTTGGTTGTTGAGTCTGCGTCCAGATACAGCATCCCAAGCGCTTTAAAGTGAGGCCAAGTCCATCCCATTTACAAGATAAAAAAATCTACATGAACAAAGTTTTATAGCTAGAATTTTAGACAACTCCTATGATATCCCTTGAATATCATGATATTCAAGGGATATCTTGAATATCAAATTTGTCCAGATAACACTACTCTTGCAAAATAGGATGAGCAAAGGTGCAAGTGCAGCTCACACTGAAGGGGCGTCTCCAGTGCAAGTCGCTGCATCATAATAAATGTCTCCTCGTATGAGCAGACGCCACGTTCCACTTTTGTTGTTGGAATGAAAAAACGGATTTCAAGAGTATTTATTGCTTCTTTGAAAATTAGTCATTTCCCAAATTACCCCTTAGTACTTTTATGGCTTTCCCACATAGAGCTCAGTTAATACTTTTATGGCATTCCCACATAGAGCTCAGTTGAAAATAGAAAATGATATAATTTAAAAAAAAAAAAAAAAAAAAGTGATCACACTAAATTGGGGCTATTATCATACAATACCTTTATAAAATAAAATAATGGGCCCAATCTTCTCATGAACTGCTCCATGAAAATATATATATATATATATATATATATTGCTAGCATATTTCAATTGAGGCCTACTGTCTTAGATGTATGACATGGATGCATGGGTGCATAGCCTGGGATAATGGCAATGGTAATAAATTTTGTAGTTTTAGAAAATAATGGGCCCTAATGGGCCCTAGTAGTTCATTTTTTAAAATGGTCTCATATAGTAGTGGGCCCATTAATTTGTGAAATCTTCAAGAATTTTTATTGGAGCCAATCTCTTATGTCATACATCTGAATTAACTACATCATGGATCCAACTCAGGGCCTGTCAAAATCATTCTAAAATAAATTTTGATTTTCTAGAGTTTGATTTCAAAAGAGCACACGTTTGTGAAGTGGGTCCACATCAAATTGTACAATGATGCCTTTTTTCCTAACTAAGGCCCGCATCAGAATGATTTTAAAAATGAAATTGATTTTTGTGTAGTTTAATCTCAAAAGAACACATTTTTAAGCTGGGCCACATCAAATTGGTTTTGCGCAATTTATTTTTGAAAATATCATGTTTGTGAGGCCGGTCCATATTAGATTGATTTTGAAAATCAAACTGCACAATGATAACTTTTTTTTTTTTTTTTTTTTTTTTTTTAAGCCTAGCTCATATTAGAATCCTTTTGAAAATTAAATTGTCTCTCTACAATTTAATTTTCAAAAGAGCACGTTTGTAAGGTAAATTGACGTAAATTGATTTTAAAAATCAGGTTGATTTTGGAAAAAATTATTTTCAAAAGAGTATATTTGTGAGGTGGGCCCACATCAGCTTGATTTTTAAAATTGAGTTGTACAATGATGATATCCCTTTTTCTGAGGTGCACCCACGTCAAAAATTACTCAATTTTCACAAATTGGCACATGATTGAAAAAATAACTATAAAATAATAGCATGTCAATTTGATAGTAGTTGCATCTAAAGCCAAGTGAGAGTTTTTATAATAAATGGTATTTTAGAAAATATAGAAACTAATAATATAAAAGGGCATGTTTGGATGTGTGGTGAAGTGAGGTGAGGTAAAGCCTCCATTATCCAGATAAGAAAAGGACAATGGGTCATATCAAAAGTACATAATTTCAAAATTCGCTCCATCTTCTTATAAAAAAAGTCAGAAAAGCAATCTATTTTCTCCACTTAAAGACAAAAAAGCTCTACTTTTATATGCAAAAAGTCAAAAAGATTCCATACCAAACGACTAAAAATAAAACACCATCATAACACCTTATATTTTATTCTTTCTTGATTTAATGCTTCACCTCACCATACTTCAATTCACCATACATCCAAACAGGCACAAAAAGTATTAGACAGTAAGTCCTGTTTAAAGTGGAGTGAGATTTGTTGTATTAGTAATAGAGGTTACTTTTAAAAATAGCAAAAGATATAAAGATAATTTGAAGAAGAATGTAAAGGGCAGTTTTAGAAGAATATGGTAGCCTGATAAGATTACGTGTCCCAAGAGAAAATTTTGAAACCCTGTTGCACATCACACTTGAAGCGGTGGATACCTATTGGAGGGGGTTAGATGCTGCATCTTGATACAGTGCAGCGTCGCTGAACCGTAGCCCAGCACTTGGGTGAAATTCTGGGTGTAATCGTGGGATCAACCCCCACTTTTAACTTTTATAACATGAACTTTAGCCACTAATTGTAGACATTGTAATATTTAATAAGCACGTGTTTGTGCTTTACACGTAGTTTTTGCAAATCAAATGACTTCTTGAAAACTATTGGACGAAGAGAAAACGAAAGGTAAGAATGGCCATTTACGGTAGTGGTAAGAGTTCTTACCTACCTCCACACGGTTCGTACTTGGCCAGGCATCTGTCCTCACCCGAGGGTGTGCTACCTTAGATTAAGACTTGATTTATGATGAAGATAAGATACGGATCTACGATAATTTAGGATTAGAGGATCACATCTTGTCCCTACTAGAAAAGCAGAGTTACTCTCTACGAAGAATGACTCTGTCAAAATCGTCAATATAAGAAAGATGGGAGCCCTAGATATTATATTGCACTGGGATCTAGATGCAGGAGATCTGTGAAGACTTCCAATCGTGGTACTTAGATCTTTGGCAGCATGTCTAAGTCTTCTGCATCCCATCTATCAAGAGTTTGGTTAATACACTGCAAAAAAATTTGCAGTTCATGTTTGTACTATGGACAGTTTAAACTAACTTGTCTTTTCTACATATATAATGGAATTGAATTGTGGCCCAAATGAAATTCGAGTATATCTAACCCGAATTGCAGAATTCTTTTGGGTAATTTGTTGCATACCCCGAATACAGAATACTGTAGTACTATGTATCATACTACACACACAGAATGCCGTAGCTAGCTGTGTACTGTGTATAATACTATTCACACAGCAGTTATTATAGTGGAAGACAAATTAGAGGAAACTTGAAAGAGTTGAACGAGGTCTTGCTGATTATGTCAGGCATGAAACCAAATTGAGTGACAATCATCCAAGAGGCCAATCAAACAAACATTAGATAACAAAGAAATGATTTTGAAGGGGGCTATGGAATGTATAAGAAGCATTTACAAAGCAATTGAAAACGCAGCCTATGATTCTGACTTAAACTCCATGTGCAATTCCATACCAGGCTAAAAAATAAAAAATTATCAGGTTAGATGATGCAGGCTGTGGTTTGACCCATGTGAAATTGCACCATACTGAACTGAATTGACAATGTTTTGTGCTGTGACAAAAATGTTAGGCCACTGACAAAAATCCTTTTTGGGGCTTGGGATTTGCAGACCATGTACCAAGAATAAGCACCAAAGCCTGTTACTAGACTACATCCAATGGAAAACCAATAAACAATTCAATGAACATGCAAAGATGGAAACTACATACCCTCATCAGTACCAATGAATTCTTGGCGTATCAAGTCTCTCATCAATCCATTCACCGGTTTGCATGCGTGGTTTCATGTGTAATTTTATAAGCAGGCTAGAGGAGAAGGAAACAAATGAAGGAAAATCAATGCCTAAAAAGTGTAGATTTAGCTGTGCCTTTGTGGGGCAGTGTATCTAATGGGGTTTTAGTCTTTGAGCTTCATCTCCTCTCAACAAAACACAACTCATTTTTTTAATTCTTCAAACGTTTAAAACTCTAAAGATGTGAGGAAACCTTTAAAACATGTTCAAATCTCGCTTTGTTTGTTACCAAAATGAGTTTCATGTGGTCATTCGAGCTGATAAGAAGTTAATGCCCTGTGCTCTTAATCTGTAATTGGTGATCAAAAATTGATTAGGAAAGATGGTCACTGTTTCTAACCTTTTGTAGTCTCAACTCACAAATATATAATCATACAGGTCCAAGTTCAGATCACAAATGGGCATAGTCCAATCCACAAATTTCTTGGCAATTTTTATTTTGGACCTGAAATTTTAGGATCCATTAGATGGGGTCCAAAATGGGTCAAGCTTGGTTGGCTAGTTATTCGGCAGAGCTGGACTAGGGTCCGGCTAACAAGACTCACATCCAGTCCTGAACTTAAATTAAAGACCTAAACCTGGATAAAAACTAAGGCGCAAATATGTTACAATTTTATCTGATATGAGGAGTGATTAAATGTAGTTGACTTTACCGGTAAGATTAAGTGAGCTCTAAGTCATACTTAAGTCATTCTCAGTGTGAGGTCTTGGGTTCGAACCCGGCCTCCTCCCTCTTTGCATGTGTGAGTTTTTATTACCTCGCATGTGTGAGTTATGTTTATTCTCCTCACGTATATGAGTTTCCATTGCATGTGTGAGTTGTGTTTATGTCTCGTTGTATGTGTGAGTTTCCATCACCTCATATGTGTGAGTTGTGTCTATGTCTCCTCGCATGTGAGAGTTTCCATCACCTCGCATGTGTGAATGGTATCTACTATCGCTCCTCTCATGTGTGAGTTCCTATCACCTCACATGTGTGAATTGTATCATAAGTCTCAGGGTCCTCCCCCTTCGTCGGGTTAAAAAAAAAAAATTCACACCAATGCACTCTTGATCTACCTTCCAAATATCTGAATCATTTAAAACATGCATGTGCTTGTGTTTATTCGAATGGTTTCATGTCTCAGTTGGATCATGACAAATACAATGATGATACTTGATAGGGACAAAAAGTGATTGAACCCCACAACACTTGTCTATTTTCTGAAAACTATATTCATACAATGGTGTTCATCGTTCTTGTTTCTTTTCTATGTTAAGAAAGTGATTGATTCAAAAGGCCGAAGGACGAAAAAAAAACACCACAAAACAAGCCACCCCGGGGAATTATCATGCCACACCACCTCTTTAATATAAGATTTAGCAAAATTTACCACTAAGTGAGCCCTGCATTCAAAATCCTAGGAATATATAGTTAAACTTGATTTTTCTCAAAATGACGAGCTAACTCCAAAACATCCCTAATACGAGTAGTCAAAGCCCAATCCTGCCACCATTAATGGCTATAATGAACTCAAGTGTATCTGAAAAGAGATGGATCATGTACAAGCCCCAATCCTTAGGCTTTGCATAGGGCGAGGAGAATCACACCCGTTTCAGCCTCCTTGGAGGCTTGGACAAGCGCATATTGGGCCCTCTTGAAGTAGAGATGTAAATGGGTCCCTGATTCTCCAATTACCTAGAGGTTCCGGCCCATTAAAAAACTGGGTCTGGGTCCTTATTTAGGACCCAATAAGTAAATGGGTCCGGATCCACGTCCAGTTCCACATTGGTTTGGACCCATGGACCCAAGACCCTACATCTTATCTTAATTTTCGAAAATCTCACATAAAAATTATGTTTTTTATTATCATTCTCTACATAGACCTGGACCCAGATCCAAACCCGCCCCATATATGGCTCTAGTTCCGGTTCCGGAGCCTAGAAACAGATTCCGGAACGATTCCGGATCCGGATCCGGATCCGGTTTCACATTCTCCTTAACAATTTCGATTTAAGGGTCCATCATGGACCCGGACCGAACCGACCCGTTTACAATCCTATCTTGAAGCCCTTGCACCCAAAAGAGAACCATTCATAAGCATAATAAAATCAAATGCTGAATAACCACTATCTGCCGAAAAGACATCATCCAAGAAAATAATGACCTCATTGGGAATATCCAAAGGATTGGGAATATCCAAAGGTTGAGGATAAGAGCAGGAGGATTCAGTTGGATAATTTAGAGGAGCAACACTGGACGGGGCTCAGAGCATCCTTTTTCTTCTAAAATGAGTTTATGAGGGTTTCACTTAAAAACGGATTCATTCCTCCCTCTCCAAATGTTCCACCATAAGACTAGGGCCCATATCTTCAAGTTTTGGGAAACAGTCAAATGGTTTGGGTGGTTAGACTCAAAATCCTCACAATTCCAATCCAAAGTCCCCCATGGGGATTTCATGAGAGCGAAGCCCCAATTAGGAAGAAAACCAAGTTGCCCTGGCACCATCACACTGGAAACAGGGTCATGCTCCAGGGTTTCTTCCTTATTACCACAACCTGGACATAAGCTATCCACATTACCTATTCTAGGATGTCTCTCTTGAGGAAATTCCAACCGAAAAGAAGGATTCATTGAGGTGAAGGGATTTTCCAGAACTCCTTCCAACAAATGGGTTGGTTGGTTTGTAGGCTTCACTCATCAGGCCCCACTAACCAAAAGGGTATGGATGTTTACAGAATAAAATATTTATAAGTTTAAATATTGTAAGAATAAAATAATATATAATAGAATAATGTAATATTACAATACTTTTGCTGTTTGGCGATTTTTGAAAAATCTTACAGATTTTAAATTGAGTTGTTTGGAAGGTTCTATGATTAAAGTAAATTAAATTATTAGAATAGTTTTTTATTAATTTTTTTAATTTAAATGTAGTTTACCACATCTGGATAAAAAAGTAGTGTGGTAAAATAAAGTTTAACTGCCATGTTTTTATCGTAAGTTACTTTTCTTTTATCACATAAAATCATGGCAAAGTATTGTAAAATAAAGTCGATATAAAAAACAACCACTTTACAACTCTCTCTCCCACTTTGTTTTACCACATACTTCATCTCACCTTACTTTATCTCACCTTTACTATGATATGACATCAATCTTTATTTTACTTTACCACACCTGTAAACAAGTCACTTTTACTTACCATATAAAACTACGAAAAAATGTGATAAAGTAAAGTTAAATAAAAAGAAACTACTTTACCATTCCTTCCCACTTTACTTATCCCACATTTACCTTATCCCACCTTTACCGTGCTATGACATTTACTTTTACTTTACTTTACCATATATGTAAACAAACACACCATGATGGATTCGGTGAACAAAAGATGCCCTTAGTGGAGATGGCTCCACTTTTGGTGTAAGGCCAAATTATCATGTTCTCAACCTCAGTTCTCGGGTTGTAAATTTTAAGGATATCCTCAATGTCCCTCTTGTGATTGAAAATACTATGCAACTTAGTGACATCCCATTCTTTAGGGCATGTTTGGTAACAAAATCTTAGGGGTGTAGAATTCTGATTTCCATGGGATCAAGCAACATCCACGTTTGGGCAGTTTATATCCCCAAGAATTTTGGCTTCTCAAAATCATCACTCGAGCATATTTCAATTTCCACCCCCCTTGCTAGGGGTGCAAATGGGTATCTGATTACCCGATTACCAAGAAGGTCCGACGACCTATTTTAGGTTCTGGGTCTGGAACCTAATTTAGGTTCCGATTAATAAACGGGTCCGGTTCCGGGTCCATATAAGTTCCGACCCATCGACCCGAGACCCGGCATATGAGTCTTTGACATTGCAATTTGTACTTTAAAACCAACTCTTTTTGGGCATTCTTATGTATAATACTGGATGTTGCAGACTTGATGCACTGTTATAAGTTAAATGATATGTTTATTTTAAGAAAAAAAATTAAGAATAAAGAGAAAATTGAATCGATTTTGGAACTGGATTCAAGTCCTTTAGGTGGACCCGGTTCCAAAACAGGAACTGGATCCGGGTTTTCTTATCAAAACCGGGTCCGAAACAAAATAGGTTCTGATTTAAAACCGGATCCGGAACTGAAACTGTTATTTTAAAACGGGTCTAGGTCCGGGTCACTATGGTTCCGATCCGAACAGTCCCGTTTGCAACCCTACCCACGACCCCCTAGATCTTACAAATCCAAGGATTGTATGTGCTAGTTATAAAAGTGGAAATCCTAAATGACCTATTTAAAATGCAAGAGATAAGAGATAAAGTAGGAATTAACAGTGCTAGAAAGTTGTTTCTTAAAAAAAATAAAGTATTTTTTTTCAAACTTTCTTACGTTAGTGGGTTAAGATTTTGATATTCTTTTCCGTGAGAATAAAATTGGAAATAATGATTTATACTAACCAAATATATTTTTGGAAGCCCCATCTCATGAGAACAAGGGAATATCCGAATGGCACGATGCCCAATACAACTTTAGTTTAAGTTTGAAAATTTCTCTATATTTCCTTTATATAATTAGTTTATTTTTCCCTAAAAAATTATGGTGATTTTATCTTAATAATGTATCTCTCAAAACCATTCATGATAACAAAGCTATGGCCTAATAGTGATCTTCCAATCTGCCAGCCATAGCCTAATAATGAACGGTGACCTCCCAGAGGAAAAATTCAAATTTTAGCCACTACCCACTAGATAATGAAATTGTTGGTTGCACTAGAACTCTTGGTCTTGATTCCTACCTCGGCATCAGTTAATGAAATTGTTGGTTACACTAGAACTCTTGGTCTTGTTGATTCCTACCTCGGCATGAGTTGATCATGGGTAGCCAGTTCCATGTAATTAGGCTAAGGTTAATGACAACAAAGCAGAATCTGGTGGTATAAATGATTGTTGCTCATTATTGGGGTACTCGGTACATAGGGAAGCTAGGAAAATCTTGCGGCATACCAACTTTCCAGGAGAGGGCATTTTTGTACTAGTTACTCTAATGCCTTAAATTAAATAATGTACGTGCAACACTTAATGAAGTGTAGCAAAAGCAGACCATATGTTGGAGCATAAATCATTGATGGGCTCTGCCATCAATTATTATAACTTGTCTAACCTGATAGGGTTTTGGATTGGGGGGGAATTTATGTACGGTCACCTACAGTACTCGATTTCTCTCCTTTGTTACCAAAGTTAAACATATTATCCAGACGTTCTCCGTACAGTTCGTACAGCTTCGCAGGCAGAAACTGTATTTTTATTTGCGATATCACAACAACTGTTGCGATACCGTAATTTTTTAGTTGCGATATCGCAATTTATGTTGCGATATCACAAAAAATGAGAGGTTAAAAGTCAACGAATGTATTTCTGTTTATAAGTTTTTTCCATTCCGTTGCTTTTGTCTCAAGTTTTCTACTTCCCTGCTCTTCAAGTGCAGCTCCTGCCACATAACAAGTGATCTTTTGCAATATATAACAAGTGATTTCCTGCCACATTCTCTGCATGTCAACCTTAGGCCATTATCATATATAGTGATTGAATCTCCTGCCACATCTTTGTCTTAGGTATTCATTCCATGTTTTCCACCTTATATGTATCTCCCTCTTATTTATTGTATTATTTTTTTTACTTTTGTGTCTTTTAAAAAAAAAGTTAAAATACAAGGAATACCACTTGTAAAAATATTTGAAATATTTTGTGTAAATATTAATAGTGACCTTAAGTGGGACTTGTGGAACCTCACTTTTTTATGAACATCCTATTGTTGATATATTAAAAAGTCCCCTTGTTCTCATCATGAATTACCAACAATTGGATTTGGGTTGGACGTCCGGTCGCAAAAAACAATGTGGCATGTCTTGTTCATCCCGTCCTATGGTGGGCCCCATCACAAACTCAGAATATCCACTTTGTAAATATATAATGTTATGTCTTTTCTGATTTAAATTACATCCAAAATTTTCAACTTGTGGAGCTGACTAGATTGCTGATTTTAGGCCTACTTAATTAGTTACATGTAAGCCCATATTAGAAGCATTTTTCGGTTCTGGAATGTATGTAGTTGATATAACAACTTCTCCTCTATTTTCATCTTTGTCTTTCAAAGTTTCACATTTGTTAAATATCTCTGCAGCTTTTATTTTCTCTTCTTCATCTCTTCTTTGTTTCCAATTGTTGAAAAGGTCTTATAAATTCCCAACAGAAACGAGGAGGAGGAGAAGAAGAAGAAGAAGAGAGAGAAAGACAGAACGAAATTGAAAACCCACAAACAGAGATAAATAGAGAGAGAAGGTGGTAAAGGAAAGAGAATACCAGATCTCGCTAAAAGAGAGTGGGAAAAACGATTGCCAAGTTCAGCAGGCGCAACTGCAACAATATCAAGCTCGGAACGCCCAGATTTGCGAAACAATGGTGGCCAAAATCCCTAGCCGATGGAGACAATGGCGACGATGAAACTTTGTCGACGTCAAACGGACGTTGGGACCTTGCGTATTTGCAAATAGGTTGGCGAGGGAGAAGGATGGTGAAAATCGGTTAGGGAGAGAGTTACCACATGTGAAAATTAGGGATAGTCGAACAGGGAGAGACAAACAGATAAAAATGTATTTTTTGAGTTGTGATATCGCAACATAAATTGCGATATCGCAACTAAAAAATTGCGGTATCGCAACAATTGTTGTGATATCGTAAATAAAAATGCAGTTTCTGCCTGCGAAGCTGTACGAACTGTACGGAGAACGTCTGGGTAATATGTTCAACTTTGGTAACAAGGAGGAGAAATCGAGTACTGTAGGTGACCGTACAGAAATTTCCCCGTTTGGATTCTCTCAAGTACCAGAGTAATTATGCAAAATAAACCTGCCTAAAGAAAGATATTATATCATGATATCAGAAGCTTTGAATTCCACAGTCACGTGTCAATGAGTGGCTTATCTAGTTCTTCATTATCATCAAAAGACCTTTCTTTTATAATATATATATATATATATATATGAAAAATTTTAAAAACGGCTCACTTTAATAATGTCCCCTTTTCCGCCCCTTCTTTTTTTTTTTTTTTTTTTTCTTCATGGGGGCATGTTGAGTCAATCTATTTTTTTCACGTACACTAACCCCCCGCCCCCAAATGAATAGTTATAAGTCATCCAACTTTTTCTCACCGTTGGATTGAAATCATAATAAAATAATGCCCCTAAAACAATTAAATTTTAAAATCATGGATCAAAAGGTTAGAATGATCTTATTGATTCAAGATTTTGCTTAGATCAAATTCTGTCCCTTAAAAACATGGTCGTAGTTCAGTTACTTGAACGACTTGTTATCATTTAATAAAGGTGGGGCCAAAGATGTGCAGATGGGCCCTAGTGATGGATCAAGACTGGTACTCTAGAGTTCTGAAATGGTGGGCCACCATCATCACGGGATTGAGAGGGCCAGTCCATCAAACAAACACTCACAGTGACGCCCACCTTGATCATTAAGATTGGACTTTAAATTTCCGTAGAATCTATTAGCCAATCATTTAAGAGAATCTATAAAAGATTGGGGCAATTGGGCGGAGGTCCCTAAACATTTGATTTTATGGCCTTATATCCATACTTTCTTTTCATAGTGTGGTAAGTCCTTCTTCCAAATTTGAATATCTAAAATATCCAAATTGCCCTTTCTTTAAAAGCCCTTATCTATTTAAACATAAATCATATCCCATAATTAGTGGGATATGCCATTAACAATGGCCAGCTACTATTTAATTGGCTACGATTAATGAAAATCCCATCAATGAGATTTTGAAATAAATAAAAAAAAAAAAACACAAATAAAACTCAAAAGACACAAATAAAATTCAAAATAATGCAACTAAATTTCAAAAAACGCACATAAATCTCAAAAGAACGCAAATAAATTTAAAATGGCAAAAACAAATTTCAAAAGACATAAATAAAATTCAAAAACACAAATAAGATTTTAAAAATACAAATACATTTGCCAAACTAAGATAAACCAATTTTCCAAATTTCAGAAAAATTTGCAAAACACTCAAGTATTTTTTCCAAGAAATCAGTTAAATTTATTTCGAAACACGCAAATAAATTTTAAAATACACAAATAAAATTAAAAAACACAAATAGGTTTCATAAAACGCAAAGAAATTTTCCAAACAACCCAAAAAGATTTGTTTAAAAACTCAATTAAAATTTTCAAAACAGAGACAGATTTGTCAGAAACTTAGATAAATTTACCAAAAACTCAGAAACTCAGATAAAGATAAATTTGCCAAAAACTTTGATAAATTTTTCAGAAACTCAGATAAATGTGAATTTGCCAAAAACTCAGATAAATTTATCTAAGGCTTTTGGCGGTAGGTCCCTCATCATAAATTTATCTAAGTTTTGGCAGAACTCATACAAAACTCAGATAAATTTGTCACATAAATTTATCTGAGTTTTGGCAAATTTATCTGAGTTTTTGTCCAGATTATTAGAGTTTATGGAAAAAAAATTCTGACTTTTTGGCAAATTTATCTAAGTTTCTTAGAAACTCTGATAAATTTTCTAAACTCAAATAAATTTTGCTACAATTCCAACCAATCGCCTTCTTCCTTTTCAACGTTCTGCAACAGAACTCCGCATGTGCCCAGGCCAGATCCAAGTGCATCCTTCTCCGACGACAATGGCGTAGCGACAATAGAGGAGGCAGTGTGGCGGCAACTTCCTTCTTCAGAACCAGAACCAGAGAGCATCGCTCCTGCTTCTCTTTCGGCCATGGTACGGCGTGGAATGACCAGTGGGAACCCTCCTTCTCTAGAGATGCAAAGATTGGCCAGATACTCTATCACCATTTATTTGCCCTAAAATCCGATCTAAAAAGACTAGATCGTCTTCTCCAAAGGCGATCTTCAAATGGAACTGACCTACTACAGTTCCAAGGCTCAATCACCTTCTTCCTCTTCAGCGTTTTGCAACAGAACTCCGCGGGCACCCACGCTAAATCCAAATGCGTCCTTCACCGACGAAAATGGCATAGCGACTACAGGGGAGGCGATGCAGCGGTGAACCCTCTCTCTTTTTCGTTTATTCTCTGCAAATCCGGCAGTCCTTCTCCTGGTTTCATCAAGAATGGCACTCGGCGATCTTTGTGTCCCCACCAGAGATCAATCCAAACCAAAATGGCACTCTCCTTCTCTATCCAGAACCAGTGTAGAGTCCGGAGCAACTCTATGTTCTTCGATCTGTTCACTACAACAGATTCCAACCAAAATGGCTTGCAAGTCTACTCTCCCTATGCGTTCTCTACAACAATTCCAAAACATAGATAAGCGATCTTCTTCGATCACCAATCGTGGCCCAACTTGAAATGAGGGGGAGAATGAAATATTTACAATTTTGAAATTCAAATTTTTATGCCTAAAAAGCTAAAAGGGCAAATCAATCATGAAAATGTAAGATGTGGCATATATAGGGACCTCTTGCCAAACTATGTACAGTTATATGGACCATAGGCCTTAGAGTAAAAGTCGTTGGACTGGATGCCTTACAAGACCAATATGATGGACTGTTGGCTAATTTACCCTAAAAGATTTACGGTATTAAGAGAATATTTAAGAGAGAGAATGGATGACTAGATTGTCGATGACACGTGTCAAACGTTCATCCTCTAAAAGAGGGGAAAAAAAAACCGAGAGTTTTGTATCTAACTCTTTATAGGGGATTTAATGGAAAAAACCCTCGTAGACAGCCTATTAATTAATTTGACCCTAACAAAAAAGGGTAGACAGAATGAGCCCTCAATTGACGTTTCTTTTTTTTTTTTTTTGTCTTTTAGTGTTATAGTCGATATGACCCTTATACAAAACGCTGCCCCGAAACTTCATTCATCTCTTCTTCTCTCTCTTGTTCTCTGTTGCTTTCTACAACCAATCTCAAATCAATCTCACAACAAAGAAGGAGGAAGAAGGAAAGAGAAAGATGGGTTATTTTTTGATTTGGTGAGAGGGAGAGATATATGTGAAAGTCGAGAGAGAAGCAAGGAGGCCCTGCCGAGAGTGGAGGCAACACGGCGATGCGGATGATGATGGAGGGGTATCCAGCAGGCGCGATAGATAGTAGATGGGTGTGGGATGGGTTCGGAGAGGTATTCGATGAACGAGGGTCTGGCTGCGAGAAAGAAATGGAGAGGGCATGCCGGTGCTGGTCATGGTGGACGTGTGAACGAATGCTGCCTTCGGGGTGCCACGAATGGGAGACAGAGAAGGTGAGAGAGGTGAGACAGCGATCCGGGACGTGTGCAGGCAATGAGGGTGATGATGGAAGGGGCGCGCTTGCGAGTTTTACGCGGTGAGATGGAACGGAGGGGCGGCGTCGCTGGTCCTACGTTGGCGGTCTAATAGATGGGTGCGAGATAGGCGCCATCTTCCCGTGCTCCGGCAGCTGTACAACTTTCCAAACTCTCACGCCCCATTTCCATGGCTCCCTCGCCTTCTCAAAACCCTCACTTTCCTTCAAAGCTTCTATCAGCCCCTCCTTTTCCATAAAATCTTTGATTCCTCCTCTCTCTGTTCAAACTGGCAGAAGAACAATTTTTTCCTCAGCGACATGTTCGCATGGCGAGCAATTTCCGGGTCCGTACTTTCAATTCAATTTTTATGGTTTTGGGTTCTAATGAATGAGTTTTAATTTGAGGTGATGAAGATGGGTGTGAGGTCTCTTGTTCCGGAGTCCGGGCATAATGGTGATTGGGGTTATAATAACGCCTGCGTAAAAGCAAAGAAGATCGCCTGAGGATGATGGGTGGGAGAGGTGCCAAGGAGAGGGTGAGATGCAGGCGCAGTGCAGGAATGGATGGAGGTTGTATCATAAGACCTGTGTTTTTGGATAGTCGACATTGGGGTAGTTTCCATGAAGGTGTTCGATGAAATGACGGAGAGAAAGGATAATGAGATTTCACGCTCATTTCTCTTATTTTTCTCATGGGAAAGAACTCTGCTACTGTTGTGGGGTTTGTCATTCATTAATTTTGTTCACTATGAGATATTGGAGGAGAGGAATTAGAGAACATGGGTGGGGTTTTCATTTCTTGATTTTTGTAATTTTCAACCAGATTTCATGTATATATTTTTTTTAAATGTAAGGTCAAGACACAATGAACTTGTAATGTTGTGAATGGTTTCCCCTTATCTGAGATATTTTAAATATGTTTGAGGTGTTTAAAATGTCCGAACTCTTGAGCTTTTGAAATGTCTGAGTGAAGGGCCGAAATCTTCCCCACCAAAAATTGTGTAAATTTTATTAAACTAAAGTGACTAGAAGGGGCAGAGAGACCTCACATCACAATAGTATGGACATTAACCAAACCTCAAGGTTGGAGCTGCCAAAATATCCATCTTTCTCTACCATGAGATTGGACTAACCCCAAGTTGTATCCCAATATTGATAAATCATCTCATTAATCAATCTTTTCAATCTAATAGTGGGTTGAAAACATCTCATACAAGAGTAGGGCCTTCACTTCAAAGGGCTCTTATTTTCAATACATCGGGCTACAAGACGGATTTCCCCTCCTTCCACTCAGGGAAAGCTCATTAACATGATCGAAGGATCTGGATTCTAATGTTTAAGTTCACACCTTATGATTTAGGACCCGAATTATTAGGCCTTGCTAACATATAGGGTTAGACTTGGATAAGATTTGACCTAGCTCGATCCATGTAACCCTTTTGTGATATAATGCGGTTCGGTTGGGTTACAAAAAACATATGGTTCATCTTTGGGGACACTTTTTTCTTCCATGGGTTATTTATGTTAACAGTGTGCGATTTTTCTATCCATATGGTTCAATCGAAGGGCAACCTAGAATTAAAAGCTAGAGACCAAATTCCCCAGAGTCCATGGTTGCTTTACTAGGCACATTTAACAAGGCCAATGATGCAAACAATTACTCATGCAAACACTATTTGGTACTCTTTTGCAAATTCACTAGTGATTGCATCATATCACTACCTGCCCTTACCAGGGATCTGCAAATCATTAATTGACCCATATACATGTGGCTCGCACTTGAACCCTATCCAGAGTTCAAGTTTTGAATTTTCAACCAACCAGTTGAATCCATAATTTCCAAAAAACTAGTTGCAATTGTCTCGATCCACCAGTTCATGTCCATCACAGTAGTTTAAGGCTCAGTTTAACATGTCCAACTTGATTAATAAATTGGTTAAACTCAAGTTTGTGCATTGAATAGGCAACCCAATCCAAAATTGATGTGATATGATCCATAGCCAACCCTATTTCCATCAGTGGATAAGTCTAGAAGTCTCATTTGTTGCTAGATATTGGTTTTGTCTTACCAAAATTGAATGAACTTGTTGGATGCAAGTCTCACCTTGAGACAATCGTACAACATTAGCTCCTTGACTATGAAGCCCGAGCACACATCTCCATCGTATTTTGGTTTATTGTACATAGATTAATATATTATGATTATGATTGTAAAAAAAAATTGCAACTTGCAGTGGAAATTGTCGTCTGTTTTAAAAAGAATAATCACCTTCTTTATGTGATATGATTGGTGTCGTCTGCCAATTCCATCAAGAAACTCAATTCACTATCTCTCTCTCTCTCTCTCTCTCTCTCTCTCTCTCTCTCTCTAAAATACGAAACTGAAAGAAAAACCCAATTCAAATTATCAATAAACTTTAAAGCCAATTCCACAAAGGCAGAAAACTTCAACCGAGGGTTGTATGCCACCAAGTTGTTTTGGGACCCTAAAAAATGATACCAATGTTTTATAGCAACAATGAAAATGTGAATAGACATGAAGAAATATTAACACATGAACCAGTTGCCAACCCTCAATCATTTTTCACATACATGAAAACCAATTGCCAACCCTCAATCATGTAACATATATAATCAGCAATATTGCTAATTTAAAATGAAAACTTAATGTTTTCTAGCAACAATGAAAATGTGAATAGACATGTAGAAATATTAACACATAAACCAATTGCCAACCCTCAATCACTTTTCACACACATGAAAATCAGTTGCCAACCCTCAATCATGTTACATATATGAGCGGCCATATTGCTAATTTAAAATGAAAACTAGTGTTTTCTTATGGCCATTGATAATGACAAATACTACATTGGAGAAGTCAACACTCATTTTAAATATCTATCTTCTCATGTCCAAAAGCATTGGCCTTCTCATATGCCCATGTCCCCTAGGGTCCATTATAGATTACTCAACATTACATTATCAACTAGCCAATAAGTTTTATGTGTTGTCTAATGAGCTCAATCAAATGACTCAATATTTGGTTCGAGCAGTTTGACGCAGTCACAGTGACATTTCCAAAATTCTGGAAACACAGAACAAATGGAAAAACAAGGAAAAACATGTTTGCTAAGCCATGTTTCGATAGATGAGGAGAAGAAGAACAAATCAGAGCACAACCCAGAGCCATCAAAACAAACCCTATCACAACCCCGATTTCCATTCAAAATCTAGGGCACAAAATAGGAAAAGCAAAGAAGGGATAAACTCACCTCCATGTGAACCACCTTCGAAAAATGGCGCCAAACTACCTGGGACCACTGGGAAGGGGGGCGACGAACGCGTGGAGAAGAAACGGAAAGGGGGAAAAGTATGTCGAAAGGGATGGTCGATAGGAATGGGAAAAGGAGCCTCTTTGAGAAGAATATATTCGAGAAATGGCCTATATCGACCATACCACTAAAAAAAAAAAAACGCACCAGGTGGACCTTATCCGTGTCCATTGTGAAGCTGGCATCTTAAGAGTTGTATGGGGTCCTACAGGGCTCTACAACGTAAATTCCTCGAACTTTTATTTGAGAATTTAGTATAAATTCAAGGCGAAAGTTATCGATATCAAAAGAAAAGACTATTATTTATATGTTTAAGTATATGTATCAAGGATGAAAAAGAAGAAAAAAAAAATTGAACCTAGGTAGGAAAAATTCCTATTGTGCACGCGCTCATATGAGAGCATGCATCAAGATCGTTGTCACCTAAGGCTAGAACTCTCTAAATTGTACTGGGTCCTGGCTCACAAACAACAGCAAGCAATTAATGTTAGAATCCCCACCACATAAAAAGAAAAAAACTTGTAATCTTATCCATGAGACATGCATGGTGCCTAAGCAATACATAACAAACATGTGGGCAAAAACATAGTATTGGGTTGCAAAACCATAGTTATTGGGTTGCCTTTAAGTTCCAGCCCGAATCTTAAACGAAATGCCCAAGTCCGGCTTGGTCCTAGGTCTGGCCCAAGCCCGACCTGTTTAAAATAGGTTTTAGCCAAGCCCGGGCGGATTACTTTTAGTTGTTTTTTTTTTTTTTTTTTTTTAAGAAGCTTCATTGCTTCAATAAAGCATCCTAAGTTGTAGATGAGCAGGTTGGGATGTTGTGCATATGTGGAAGTGTAAGTATTCGATTCCTCATTTTGGTAAAAAATAATCCTTATTTTTGCTTCAAATGTCTCTCATTTGGGCTGGACTGGGCTTCTAGCTTTGTACTAATGAATCCAAGCCCGGCTCGGGTCTCCACAATTCAAGCCCCCCAGTCATGGACAACAGCCTGTTCACTATGGCTGGCCCTACTGTCATAGAGGAGCAAAATGCCTATCTTACAGCTATTCCCTCCGACTCTGAAGCCAGACAAGCAGTTTTCCACCTAAAGAAATCAAGCTCACCAGGCCTAGATGGCTACACATGTAGGTGAATTTTTTTACCTCCACATGGTCCATCATTGCGAAAGATGCCATCTCAGCCATCACTCACTGTTTTATCACAAGCTAGCTTCTTCGATCCTAGAATACATTCTTCATTGCCCTAATCCCAAAGAGCCCCTCCCCCACCACCTTCTCAGAATTTTGCTCAATCAGCCTTCTCAACTTTTCTTTTAAAATTATTACCAAGATCCTTGCTACTAGGCTTTCCACAATTATTCCTTCCCTCATCTCCCAAAACCAAGCCGCCTCTGTTAAGGGAAGATCAATCACCAGCATTCAGCCATGGCCCATGAGCTATTCCAAAAGCTCAATACAAAAATGAAAGTAGCTCCATTTGCTTGCAACTTGATATCACAAAGGCTTTCAATAAGCTTCAATGGGCATCCCTTTTCAAAGCACTGAAATTCTTTAAGTTCTCTAAAGAATGGATGAACATGATCAAAGGATTAATTACAACTTTTAGGGGCTCTATTCTCTAAACAAAAGTCCTTGTGGTTTCTTCCCTTCCACATGTGGTCTACGTCAAGGGGACCCCTTTCTCCTTACCTCTTCATCCTAGCAGAGGAGATTTTGAACCTGAATGTACAAGATCTTCAAGCACATAAATTGATTAGGCATGTCTCCCTTGGTCCAAACGCCCCCCGCCTTCTTTTGTATAATGATGATCTCATGCTCTTTCTTAGAGCCTCTCTCAAAAGCATCCGTTGTATTAAATACCTTACTAGCCAAGTATGAGTCAGTCGTGGACTAAGTTATTAACCTCTCTTAAAGCCACCTCTTCATCAGGAAATGTAATCATCGAAAAAAGAGATCTATCTCGGCCATGATTGATATCCCACTTACCAATCCTCCCACTACTTATTTAGGTACCCCTCTCTTCTTCGAAAGCTCAAGATTCTCCCACTTCACAAAATTGATGGATGCCATTAGAAACAATCTTTCAGGTTGGAAAGCTAAAGCATTGTCTTTTGCAGGGAGATTGACCCTTGTTAGGCATGTTTTGGCAAGTATGCCTCTCCACACATCGCTTTTCACTCCCTTCCCCAAACAAGTGTGCTTACAAATGGAGAGGATTCTAAGGAATTTCTTATGGTTATCGGGTCATTTGAAAACAAAAAAAGAACTTGGTGCATTCGGATCTCATTTGCCTCCCTAAATCAGAAGGCGGGCTGAAAATTTATAGGGTGAGCGAAGTTAATGATGCATGTTAAAACTTGGATGGACAAGAATGACCTCTTCTTCCTTATGGGCCACTTGGTTCAAAGCAAGGTTTTTTTAAGAAAGGCTCTGTTTGGTATAGAAAATGTCCACTTGCAGGCTCATGTATTTGGAAGAGGATTAGAGCTTTAGCCACCTTCCTTCGCCATGGAAACATATGGTCAGCGGGTGATGGAAGGACTATCAACCTTTGGCATGACTATTGGTTGGAACACAATAAAGTGGCATCTAAGTTCCCATAGTTCCTTCCCCACTGATGATTCTGTCTCAATGTTGATTATTGATGGGTGATGGGTGATCCCAAATCATCTCCCCCCAAACCATTAGACAATACTTGCAATCTGCCACCGTCGTCATCATCTCTGCTTCTTTTCAGGCTGATTTTGTTTCTTGGAGACACCTCTCCGTTTACCTTTTGACAATCTAATTGTTGTTTATGTTGGCTCTTCTTTTTTTTTTTTTGGGAGGCATCTCTTCAATTACCTTTTGACAGGATTATATTGTCTCTTCATATCAGGTAAAAATCTTGTAATATCTTCCCTGGGGGCTCCCTGCCTTTGTTTTTTTCCTTTTTTTTCAATACAATTTTACTTTACAGCCTAAAAAAGAATCCAAGCCATACTCATATATTAAAACGTAAGGCTTAGGCTTGGCCAAAAGGGGATTGGGCTCAGGTCAGACTTGGGCTATCCCAGTCCATTTGCTCCCTTTATAAGACCGTCCCATCTGTATTAGCTTTATAACAATTGGTATAAAAAAAAAGGTATTATTTGTTATTTTTTAGGTTTTGTGTTCGGCACTCGTCTAATTCAATATTAGCTTTTTGGGCCGAATTCCTCTAATATTTCTAAAACCTCATCATATATATAAATTAGAGATTATATGTTCTAATTAGATTAGTCAACAATCTTTGACTCTTGATTAGAGATTATAATTTATAATGAAAGAACCTAAAGATATTGACTGACATTTTTCTAAACTAAAGCAAAGTCATAATAATGTTATTGTCTAGAGTTTCCAAAAATACGAAACCTTGCATTGAGGTAACCCAATGCCCTTAACTAATTATTCACTAATTTTTTTTTTGTAGAATTAATCATTTAAGTTACTGACCCTGGCGGACCCGGGATTTTCGTTTAAGGGGGGCTTGAAAAAATAACCTTTTTTATTCAAAATGATAACCTGAAAGATGAGTTTTAGTGACGGCCAAACTAATACGTGTTATCTGAGTTTTAAGAGCTATTATTAAAAGAATCATATTAGTTTTTATACCACCACATGAGAAAGAGTCAACACTATGTCAAGTTCTCTATTCTCGTTCTTCTATCCTTCTTAAACGATGCTCTCCTTTTGAAACAAATGAACCCAAGACAACCATTGGCCCACTCTTCTTAGCCATTGTATATAACTAAATAAAAATAACGAAAATGGCCAAAAGAAAGGTGTTAATCAGTAGGGTTGAACTATAATCCCAAGTATTGTCATACTTAAAATAAAGAAAAATATATTTGCATCCAATATTCAAACCCATTTTAACTTAGGTTGCATTATATTAATAAAAATAAAGTTTGTGTTTGAATCTAAATAGGCTTAGATTTGAGTTTAAAAATAGGCTTGAAAATTCTGCTAGGTTGGCCCCATGAGCTGAATCACATTCCATTGTTAGCCTAAAAAATGAGAAGCAAAGTTGTGTTGGAAACAAAATATTCACTCATCGCCCATCAAGACTTAGGCCTGATTAGTGGGGGTCATATTTTTCAAATGTGCAAAAGATAATCTAATCTAAATGAGCATAGTATGGTAACCATATCCGGCCTGCCTAATGTATCTATTTGCACTATTTTGATTAGTTGAAAACGATTATCACAGATTGTGGGTTTTGAGTAATTTGTGAAAAATATATATAAAAAAGATCCAACCAATAAATCTGTGGGTCACAATTTTATGATCCAAATCATTAACGTTCTCAAACTCATGATAATCATCAATGCGTTCAAGTTCTTATCTTTCACATTTTAATAGATTTTGAGAATTTTCTAAAATACATCCAAATAATCCTAATACATTTAAATTGCTTAATGTACTTTAATAATTTGAAAAGTGAAATGGCAATTTTGAGAAAGATAAAGTTTTGAAAGATCCCAAGTTCTGAATTACTATTTTGAAATGAAAAGAAGAAAAAGAAAAAAGACACTGCTTCGGTTAGGTCTTACAGTGAATCAGAGAGATGTTGAGAGAGACCTTGTGTAGATCTGGAAGTGAGCCACTCAATTTGCGCTCATCTGCAATTGTTTCCTTTCTACTATAGAAAAACATTTTAAAAAAAGTCTTTTCGTGCAAAAAATTGTTTCACCAACGGGTCGAAAATGAGCCGTATAGAAAATCCAAGTGGTTTTTCTCATGTCAGGCAAATGTGCCCCCAAAGACTCCATCTCGGTATGGTGATAGGAGATGGTGTTAGGCAAAATATGAAAATGCAGGGATGAAAATGTTAGATTTTAAGAAATATCTAGATGTTTAGAAGATAAAAATGAACTAGCAAAAGAAAAAAAAACTGGCAATCAGTACACGAAAGCAGAGAAATTGAACAAATAAGGATACCAACCTAGAGAGGAGGGACGGCGGCGGAGCAACAATGCTGATACGGAGTGTGATTTGAGGGTCTTTTCCAGTTTAGGGAATTTTGAGAAGGGGAGAGAGAGATTGGGGAAATAGATGGGGCTGGACAATTTTTTAAGTGGGGGCTGGACTCGTTGAGCTTTAGGGACCTCTTGGGCATTTTTCCAGTTGGGTGGGGGCTTCAGCCCCTAGACCCCTATATGTGTGTCCCCCAGCAGACCCTCTTTGTAAACTGGGAATATGGCACATGGTCTGCATCAGATTGCCGAAGAGATTGTGGAGCCAATGATGGAGAACATAAGTGATGAGCCATCAATGCTTAAAACGACCGCAAAGCAATAAAGCATGAGGCTTGGTTTTAGTGGATGGAACCGTGGCTGCTTAGAGCAGCCATCACCTCTGGAGGAGAAGAAAGACCCATCACCTCTGGAGAAGAAAGACCTGGGGTTGATCCCCTACTCACACAGTTGAAGTCTCAACCTTGTGCTATTGAGGCACTCAGAAGTTAAAAAAACAAAAGCAAAACTACAACAACAACGGAAAAAAAACATCAATTTTCATGTTTCCTGGTCATGACTGAATCTGATAATTAGAATGCAGCATTCAGGAATTTATGAGAATCTTTTATTCATAATGCTTACTAATCATAGCATGATAGTGTGAAAAATCACCTTTGGGTAGGAATCATTTTGACAGTATTCGAAGTTTCTAATCCTGTTTCAGAAATGAGATTTAAGTAGCAATTTGGTTTAACAGCTTCCTCTTGGTTTTAATAAAATTGAGCTGATTTTTCTGAACAAGGATAAACCATGTACTATACAAGTTGCTGATGATGATAACAATAACAAATCCAAGGAGTTTGTTGTCACAATGTCACTACAATGCTTCATTTGAAGTACTTAGCTGATAGTGACTACAGTGCTCCCCTTCACAATTCTGTCTTACAGGTGATACACAGCTTGTCATTGCTACTTAATGAAATTTTTATTTGGGAAAACATGATTATAACTTTTCCTTTTTATATTGAGGATTGTGCCTCTACCTCTCATAAACTTCCTGCAGTTTTCGCTTTTTAAAAAAAAAAAAAGTTACTTGATGAAATTTATGCTAACTATTTGCTGCTGGTGATCAATTCAATTGTGCAAAAAATGGCTAGGACCATGAACATTAAAATTGTTTCTTGAGAATCGAAGATCAAGGACACGCTTGGTTAATGCCAATTGAGTTCCTAAGTATTTGTAGAAATGGGCTTTTACCATCAAAGACGGGGATTTTTAACTGGTCATATTCCCTTCCTGATCTCCACACCTTCACCCTCAGTCAAGACCCTCCGGCCCCTTCCATAAGACCATGATGGAATTCAATTGAAACTTGACAAAATGTGATACATGAATACTGGTCCTCATCCTTTTATCGGTTTTGGATGTCATGATCGATCAAAGTCTAGCTGTTCTAATGCATCACATCAAACACCCATACTAGGATAAAAACCATTCCATAAATCTATACATCAAAGGAAATATTTTAACATAGTAGTGTAGTACTCTTCCCTTGCAAGAGAATCTGCCATTCCATTTGCCTCATAGATGTGTTTGAACATAGCACCTAGCTGGAATGGTTTTGTCATTTAATTTGCGGTCCTGTCTTCCCTCATTCCTTGCTGCTAGCATTCTTCCTATCCATTGTTTGTCACTGGTTGATGCTTAAGATATGGCTAATCTACAGTGCAACCCATACTATGCATGGTCTAGATCATTGATCATCATGGCAAATATCTGAATTCAGTGCATTGGATGTTTAACCTGTGCACAGCTTAGAGCCTCCCATTTTGCATATATATCCTGTTTTTTGTGCTGCAATGTTGTCCGAACATCAGTCAGTTGACTGTTCTCTTCTTAACATGGAATCTCAGCAAGGATGAAAATAGCTGTAGCGGCGGGCGTAGCGGCCCGCCGCCAAAATGCTACAAAGCGGGCGATACGTAGCGGCGTAGCGGTGCGATTTGAAAAAATCACCAAAAAAATCTGAAAAAATTCCAGAAAATCCAGAAAATTGTAAAATGAAAGAAAATGTGGTTCTTTTGCAAAAGTAAGTAAGAAAAGGGGGCGTAGCGGTGCCCTCAATACATGAGGTCCTGTATCGCTGTATAAATAGAAAATAATAGTAATGATGAGTTTTTTCACATGTATTCATGTTTCTTAGTCATGTTAACTTTAAAAGTAATGGAAAGCTCATAAAAAAAATAGAACATGAAATAAAGGCATCAGAATTAAGAAGACTTAAGAGTTAGGTTAGGTCATTAGTCATTACTCATTACTCATTAATGAACATTAAACAATCAAATATCAATACTTCAAAATTCAAGGTTCAAATTCAATCAAGTGGATGAACTATGAAGCATGAAGTGATCAACAATCAACGTTCAACGCCAATTTAGAAATGACAAAGAATAGAGTTAGTGAAGGAAATAAGAATACCTTAATCACCACCAAAACGAACGTCTACCAAGATTCAATGGGCTATGACTATCCTCATCCCCATCATTGTTATCATTTCTAGTGGCACCATATGAAATTTGATATTGATGAGCATTGGGATCCACAAATCTAAAGAAGGCAGCCGCACCCGCATCAAAAGAACTTGGAGGAGGTGGAGGAGGTGGATATCTACCATATTGGGTTTCACCATAGTCACCATATGAGTAGGACCCTGAAGTTGAAGACTGTTCTTCTCCTTGTTGTACTTGACCTGGCTGACCATATGGAAAATAGTCAAAATACTGTGAGGGTCCTTGTCCACTGTAACTAGGGTTCCACGATTCAGCCCATGATGCTGCTTGTTGGCCTCCAATACCTCCACCTTGTTCATTACTACCTCCAGGAGCAGGTGGTCTACGACATCGTTGATAACCACGGTTTCCTTCCATTCTTTCCGAAAAGTCGTGTACCTCCTCTACAGGAATGACATCTTCCTGATCATGTTGGTAGTATTCACTAGTAGCACCTGTCCCACTAGTGTCTCCTGCTCCATCTCCCCCATCTCCTCCACCATGGCTACTCGAAGAGACGGTGGTACTCGTCTTCTCAGAAGATGACATAGCATGAGCAAGTTCTTTCCCTCTTGGTTGTGGTTGCGGGCCTTACGGCTGTGCACTTGAGCCTTCTCCTCCAAATGGGGCACCCTCTGCCCCACCTATATCTTCATCAAGCAAATCTCTAACCTCCTCCTGAAAGTCCGGATCTGAATCTAGCAATGGATCCTCTATCTCGGCTATCCATGGGAGCAAGGGATCGTCCTCTCTAAATATGTGATCCAAACTAATAGGACAATTGTTCGGATCATCTCTTGCCCTCCTTTCTCTTGTTCTGTTTCTCAACTTCAAATTGTAATGGCAATATACAAGCTTGTTGAGTTTTTGCATGGTAAGCCGATTCCTGGACTTTGTGTAGATCAAAGAGAAAGTGCTCCAATTCCTTTCGCAGTTTGATGAAGTTGTAACTTGACTAAGGATGCGAACAGCCGCTTTCCTTAGCATTGGAGTGTAAACAAATAAAATTAGATATTCCTTAGGTCCTTCCAAATTCCAATCAATTGAAAGATAAATAACAAAAGCCTAATAGGTTTGGTGATTGGGTACCAGGTGGCATCTTTCCAATCGCCCTCATTGCAAGAGGGTCTGCGAAGCCTCCTCTCCTTTGTGTGTATGTAGATATCTACAATGTGAAAATTCGGAATAAATCAAGACCTATCTCAAGCATATACATTTGTCATCTCAAATATAAAATTCTCAATCACGAACTCACCTCTTGGATGGCTTCGATTGAATCATCAACTCCCAATAATTTTTTCAACACTTCCCTTAATCCTACCCTCAACTCTGTATCTATTGCATCACTGTGCTGTTGGGCATTGGGGTAGTAGAATTCGGGATTAAGGAAATAACCTACATTGAAAACAGTTGAAATGCAAAATGATTAATTAATTAAACGTCAATCAAAGAGAACTAGATTGATTTAAAAGCATCAAATAGTGATATTGTTATTGAGTACCTGCAGCATGCAATGGATGGTGCAGCTGGTCATTCCACCGGGCATCAATAATTTTTATATATTCTTCATAATATCTAACATCTTCCATGATAGCTTGCTTAGCCCGATCCATTGCTTCGTATATATATCCCATTGTTGGCTTGTCACCATCTACAAGCCGCAACACTTTAACTAAAGGCTCATAAACCTTTAATAAATTAGATACTTTTTTCCAAAATTTATTGTCCCTCATCAAGTTAGGGATCTCAAATTTCGGACCACTTGTTGCATTGCCCCATTTCGAACGAAGTCATTCCTCTGATGCAAACATCTGAATCAGCTCTATTTTAAACCTTACAAGGCTCTCCATCGCAATGAAATGGGTGGCAAACCTAGTTGATCCCGAACGTATCAAGGCATGGTTATTTGTGAATCTTTTCATCAAGTTCAAAAGCCATGAATGATCATAAATAAATCTGGTAATGCCTCTACATGCCTTGATAACTTCAGCAATTTTCTTCTTCTTTCCAATATCTTCCATAATGAGATCTATACAGTGTGCTGCACATGGAGTCCAAAACAGATGAAGTCTTTTATTCTCCAACATCCTACCAGCTACCTTGAAATTGGCGCCATTATCTGTAACTATCTGTACAATATTCTCCTCTCCCACACTATCTACAACCTTATCCATAAGAGTGTATATATATTTAGCTGTCCGTCTATGTTCAGATGCATCCACGGACTTCACAAAGACACACCCAGCAACTGATTGTACTAAAAAGTTTATTAATTGTATTTGTGTGCCGCTGGTCCACCCATCACACATAATAGTAACGTCATTCTGTTGCCACATGGGCCTAAAGTTCTCCACCCATGCCTTTATTTCTTTATATTCTTCTTCGAGATACTTAGTGCCCACATCATAAATAGAGGGCGACTGTATTCCTCGGCCAGCTTCGGCGGCAACATCAAAAATTGTTTGGAAATATGGGGAATCTATTGCTGTAGGCGGTATGTTCTTGTGAATTAGCCATTTTGCTGTAGCTTTGGCTAATCTATCTCTTGCACCCTTCATCACCCCTTTCATAACACTTGATATATTTGGTTGTTTAGCCCCCTCTTTTCTATGTGCTAGAGGATCAATAGAGGGAGGAACTGCTCTTTTAGTAGAAATAACTTCTACATCAACATCCCTTTCCCGAGTGCTAAATGCCCTACGCATGACCCCCGCAAGGCCCTTGCCTCTACTTGGCACAGCAGATGAGCCCCCTGCATCATAATATTTGATGCTTCCAGCAAATGCACGACGTTCGTATTATTCTTGGTGGCTCATAAAGGACTCTCGGCGTGCAGCCTCCATCTGTGCATCCTCATCATCAAAACCTTCATCCCCAAATACATCATAACGGGCAGCATCAACATCTTGCTGCCTCTTTTCTTTTATCTCTATTTTTCTAGCTTTGTTTTGGCCAACCAAAGCTTTCATTTGTCCCCTGATTTCCCTTGGCACTTCGGTACAGCCAGCAACATTGCCAGAAATGTGGCCCAAATGGTGCTTGAATCTTGTAATGCCCCCATTGGTCACTTTCCCACAAAACTTGCATTTGATTTTCAACCTGTTGTTCTCAACTGCCTCACCATAGTTCCATGCGGGATCAATATCACGAGGCATTTTCAAAAATCAATTGGCAAACACAAATGCACAATAGAAGACTGAATACCTATAAATATGAACAAGTAGTATATTAAAAATGAAAAAAACAGAAAAACATGTTAGAGGAAATATATATCTAACACTTAAGAATCATTCTCCTAACATTTGATTGGCATTCAATTACTAAAAATAATTTATTTTTTTTTACAAAAACAAAAAAATCTGAAAATAAAAAAAAGGAAAAAAATTGAAAAACAAGCATTACATGTTGGAATGATCTATGGGAAACATAGATCTATAATCTAGGAGCCCTTTTCAAGACATTTGAATGGCATTCAATTACTAAAAATATTTTTTTTTACAAAAATAAAAAAATCTGAAAATGAAAAAAGGAAAAAAATTGAAAAACAAGCATTATATGTTGGAATGATCTATGGAAACATAGATCTAACAATATGAAGCTATTTTCAAGTTGTTTCATGAGTTTTCCAAAAGTGATAATGTTTTTTTTTTTAAATAACATAAATCCGAAAATAAAAATAACAATATTAAAAAAAAAAACCAAAAGATATGCATGCAAGATCAAAAGGAAGCATGATCTACAATAAAACAAGCCAATGATGCCATTATGTTGTGATTCATAGTAGTTAGAGAGTGAAAATCTCAAAAGTTGAAAAAAATTACATACCTAGATGAAGATTCTTATTTAGAATCTTTAAAATCCTTTGAATAGTTGAATGTTGGTAATTTGGAGGCAAGAAATCTTGAAAAAATCCACTTAAGAGACACTTGGGACCACTTAGGAGGAAGAAATGGGGGAAAACAGCAGCAAGGGGAAGAAGAAATGGGTTTGAAACCCATTTTCGTCAAATAGGGGGGGGGGGGGGGGGGGGGGGGGGTTGGTGGTTTGGGTTTATAACCCCCCCGCCACGTATCGGCCGCGCGTGGCGGCCGATATTTAAATCCATCTGTCTCAGATTACATATAAATAGGGACATCATCCGAATTTACGGCTTGTTCGGAATCAATGGCTTTTGATAGATACTGGAGCAGAATGTCTTATGTCAGAGGCCAATGAAGATAAAACTATTGGAGACAACAGAGAAATGGGTGGAAGATTGGCAGAAAAAGTCACTGATTTCCTTAGAAAGAAAATGGATAAAGCCTCAAAATCTGGAGGCTATAGAAACATAAAGCTCAGTTTTGTAGGGCATTATTCCATAGGAAACATCATTATTAGAAGTGCTTTGTCAGGTATAAATGTGATATGTATCACTTGTTCCTTTTGAGAGTCAAAAAAAGCTAATTTACATGTAAAAATGAAAACAAATGGTTGTTTGTTTCTCTCTCAAATTTTCTATCTCAACTTTGTTACTATTTCGAACGATAGTTTAAGAGTCGAAGACAAAAAGAGAACTGGCATTTTATACTGTTTATTTCCAGTTCCAACCTGACGAGCTTCCCCATGCATTTTCAGGATGGTTATGTTCCTTATCATTCAGCTAGAATTGAACAGTGCCCAGCTTCATCATGGGACTACTCGAAGAAGGGACATTTCTTCACAGATATGCTTAACAACTGCTTGGATCAGATTTGTGCTCACTTTGATCGACACACTTTCATGCGCTGTGATGTCAACTTTGATACCTCTTCTCAGAGTAGGAGCTTCAATACAATAATCGGTCGTGCTTGACAGCCTTCTTCTCTTTAGGCCAAGTCCAATTATGGGTCTTGTGTTTTTATTGGCAGTGGCCCAATCTGTAGCTTTACACACTTTTATTTAATCACTCCGGATGGACACCCATTGTAGAATATACACCACAGCAGGTAGATTTATCACCTTAAATAAATATAAATATTCTTTTTCTTTTTCTTTTTCATTTTTCGAAATGCAACTGTTAGGACTGTCAGAACCAAACGGTTGGCAGAGGGAACAGCATTCTATTTTATTTCCCCCCTTACCAAACATGACTTCAACCCAAAACATCAAGGTTGAAACAACGAGCACCTTCCACCGTACCAGGCTATTGTCATCCTATTGACAACACTACTCTAACCAAAGAACTAGACCATGACCCTCGATCAAGCCAATCATATGTACACACCTTCCAATAATGGTTCTTCACGCACCTATAAGGTGCAAAAATTAACTATGCAATTGTGCGTCAGCTCCATGAGAAGATGAGACGGAACTCGTTGAAGATCTGGACCGGTCATTCACACTTCAGATAGGAACATGGCCAAAATTTGTGCTATGTGAGTCATCTTGATATGGTTTAACAAACCCTTTGAAGTGTCATGCAGTTGTAGTTCCTCAAAGAGAAGATACACAAAAAGTAACTACCAACTAAAATAGCATATATATTAGAGTTTAGAAAGCCATTGATATACTATTTACAAGGCTTGAGGATTTAACCATTTGACAAACCTTTTACGTGTCATGCACTTGTACTCACTCTAAAATGAGATACACAAAACGTAACTATCAATTAAAATAGCATACATATTAGAGTTTGGAAGGCAATTAATGTACTATTTACAAGCCTTGAGGATTTAACCATGTGCAAAAAGTTCATATTCATGAGATGTTGTTAGTTGGCTGATCAAAGATCATGTGGTATGAGGTAAAAATAAAAACGTTGTTTACCATCCCTTTCATGACCCCATTGAAAAAAGGCATGAAGGCAAGTGTGTGGCACAGAGAAAAATGAGAACCATGTTAAACATGCAAAGCATTGCAGAGAACCATGATTCGTTTGAATGTTTGAAGAGAACCATGTTCATCTGGAGTTCTACTAAAGTTTGTAACTGTTTACCATCTTTCTTATCATTGGTAAATCTAGACAACAATTTGAAATTTAACAAACACACAAGCATTAAAAACCTTAAATACCCTTCTCGAGCATGGAGCGGACTCTGGTTGGAAGCCCATACAGCCGAATGAAACCAGCAGCATCTGCCTGATCATATATATGGCCACTCTCAAATGATGAGATGTCCTGCCTATACAAGCTATAGGGGCTTTCCCTGCCAACAGTGGTAACAGACCCCTTATACAGCTTGAGAGTCACAGTTCCTGTGGTGGTCTCAGTGATCTTCTCCATGAATACATCCATGGGCTGACGAAGAGGATCAAACCACCGGCCTGCATAAACAAGCTCAGCATATTTTAGAGCAAGGGAGTCCTTGACTTGCATCGCCTCACGGTCAAGGGTTAGGGACTCGAGTTCGCGGACTGCACTGAAAAGGATTGCCCCACCAGGAGTTTTGTAGTCGCCACGGCTTTTCATTCCAACAAGTCTGTTTTCAACCATGTCAACACAGCCAATGCCATGCCTTCCTCCAATTTCATTGAGCAGAGAAAGGAGCAATGGTGGAGATAGCTCCTTCCCATCGACAGATACAGGGAGGCCTGAAACTATACCAATCTCTATGTATCTGCATGATGTGTGCAGGTAAGAAAGAAAGTTTTAATATATCCATGAAACTAAGAGCAAGAAAAATCCAGTTTCTTAAGCAAGTATGAAAGAGAGTTTCAGTAGGAAAAATTTATATGAATATTATTAATATTTTGTCATACAGAAGCAAAAGAATAATAACCGCTGACTCTATTAGACATGAGAACCACAAAAAATCAACGTTGGAGAAGCATCTAAAAGAACACTAACCAAGTTGGAGGAGCATCTAGTAGTAACTCTTGAAGGTCCACAAACATCACTATGTATTAAGTAAAATGGTTTTGAAGAAGTATAAGGTTTTGGCAAATAAGTAGTACAATGACTCTTAGATTAGCAACAACTTTCACAATAGAATGACGAAAAATCCAAACCCTTAAATAAAGTAGGAAACAAATGTTTAAGATATGGAAAGCTAGGATGTCCTAGTCTTAAATGCCAAAGCATTATTTGTTCATACACAGAATTAAAACTAACACTACTAAGGCCCTGAGCCTTTTTATTACTGGAGGAGTCACCATCAAAGTAGTAAAGTCCATCTATTATCTTAGCACTGCCAATCCTCTTCCCCGAGTTCCGGTCCTGAAATTCACAGTAAGAATCACAGAAAATTACACGACAATTAGAATCTTTTGGTTAGTTTGCTCACAAACAAAAGGTTACAGGCTAGTTTAGGGACATGGAGAACAGATTTAAGATCTATATTCTCAGATAATTTTATCAAACCTTTTCCTACAATAGGTGAGAAACTACGATCTGCAATTTTAATTTTTTCAAGGCCAGAACAAGGTGAGCAAGTGCTAAAAAGATTGGAAAGACTGGTCATATGATCAGAGGTTCCAGAATCGATGATCCATGGAGCAGAATTTAAACAACAAGAAAGGGCATTAAGTGCACTACCTATTTGTGCAAGAGAAACAGTAGGAATACCAAATGAGGAAGTAGATTTTAGTAGCTTCAGAAGGTGATCCATCTGCTCATTGCTGAAGGGACTTGTCTCAGCTTCATTGGCAGTAGGAACCACACGGCTATTTCTGTCACTAGGCTTGTTACTCTTCCAATTCGCTGGTTTTCCATGAATTTTCCAGTAGTTTTCTCGAGTATGGGGTGGTTTGTTGCAGTAGTCGCATCAGACCCGTGGCTTCTCTTCAGATTTTCGCTGAAAATTGACTGCTTTATTAGTAGCAGTCTCGGCAACAACTACGGCAGAACTCTCAACAGGCCCATAGGTAGTCTTCTTCCCCAACATTACATGTCTGCGGCTCTCTTCTTTTCGAACCTCAGCAAACACCTCACCAATTGGAGCAAGTGGAGTCCTGCCAATGATCCGTCCCTGTACTTCATCAAATTCCACGTTAAGCCCAGCCAGGAATTTGTAAATGCGATGAGCTTCCACGGTCTGTCTATAGTGATTGGCATCTTCGGTGGATTTCCATTCATAATCATTGAACAAATCCAAATCCTGCCAAAGGCGCTTCAATGAAATGAAATACTTGGTGATCGAGTCTTCTCCCTACCGAATCTCACCTAGTTTCAGAGTTAATTCGTATACCTGAGACTGATTTCCCAAATCAGAGTACATCTGATTCGCATTGTCCCAGAGCTCTTTGGCCGTGGAGTAGCACATATAGTTGGAGCTGATATCCTCGTCCATGGAGTTCACAAGCCAAGTCATCACCATTGAGTTTTCTGCATCCCAAGTCACGTACGTTGGGTCCTCTGGTGCTGGTGCCTTCTTGTCTCCCGTTAGGTACCCAATCTTTCCCCGCCCTTTGATATACATCCGAACAGACCGGGACCAACGTAAATAATTGTCACCATTGAGGCAAATAGTGGTGATCTGAACAGAGTAAGGATTGGTATTGGAGTGGGTTGCAGGATTGGTTGGCCGGGTTGTGATAGGCGGGCTTGACACAGAGGAAACGTCAGACATGGCTTCTTTCTATGCAGAAAAGAAAGTACGGTTTTTGTTTTTTTTTTTCGAATTTCTTAGGAGGTCTCTGATACCATGTGAGTTTGAAAGAATAAATTCTGTATTAGCTCATTCCTCACAAGTTTACTTAGGTTCTCTTTATAGGAGAAAATCAGGAAAATGATCACAATAGCTAGCTGGCCTAATTAATTTCCTAATTTACAGCATTGACCAATATTCTAATGACAGTAACTATTTACAGCTAATAAAACTCCTAATATTTGGTAATCTTACTACCAAATCTTCCTTTTTCAACATATATATATATATATAATCAATAGACTATTTTGTGATAAATAACAGACTCTATCATGCTGAAATTGTTTCATGAAGTTAACTAAAGAAATAGTTGTGGTCCATTTTTAAAAATATAAATATTGCAAGGTAAACAGAATCCTGTCCATTTGACAAATCCAGCAGCATTTAGTAAATTTCCTTAAATTACCAATAGCAAGGACCGATGGAAGAACAGAGAAAGGAGCTATTAAAACAACAGCGAAATGGGATAGCGTAATTATTGAGTGCTCCACATGAACAAATATTCTAGGATAGAAAGATTACTGGATTCTCAGAATAAGAGCTTTTTACAGAAGCTTTAGCCAGAGAATTAGGGAAAATTTGCCAGTAATATTATCCAGACGAGTCAGTCATTGTCCAGTCATGAAATTAGCTATAGAACAATTGGAAGATCATAAAATCCAATATAATGAATTAATATTGCTATTTTTCAACTATTATCAACTGTCCATTGGCAAGTTACTGACCAGATTGTTGGGATAATTGAAACTTAACAAGGCATATCAGATGAATGTCATTGTCCTATTGTGACTAAAATGTAAATGAATCGGGCAGCTTACTCTGGTGTATCAGGAGCATCTTCTGGGTCAACAGTCATCATGAACATATCCTTACTGGGCTCAACAGCTGGGTCTTCCAAAATGTCACCCTTTAATTTCAAAGAGAGAAAAAGTATAATTTAGCTTATTCACAGTTGTTATATGCATATTGTTAGAAGAATCAGAAAATATTACTTTAGTAATTAGCATTAGTAACTTTATAAGCTTCTTTTGTGTGAACTTGTTGGATC
Organism: Camphora micrantha; assembly: GCA_003546025.1. Lineage (NCBI taxonomy): Eukaryota > Viridiplantae > Streptophyta > Magnoliopsida > Laurales > Lauraceae > Camphora > Camphora micrantha. The sequence continues at coordinate 54,162,597 of QPKB01000004.1, read as the reverse complement.
AACCACATGAACATTCAAAATGGTAGCATAGGAGTCCATGATAAACTCTCATCACTAGTTATATTAGCATGTTAAGTTCATTTGACTTACTTGAAAAAACCATCGATTTTCCGAAAAGTTATATACAGATTTTATTCCATATCTGAGGTGATATCTAATCTACCACATGGATGGATCTTTTTGGTCCGTTTTTACACAGCGTGATCAAATCAGACTATTTTGAAAGAGAAAATACTGTACACAATATAAGGGGTGAAACCTGTAAAATATGCACATTCGTATTGGCACCCCTGATAATTGTGTCATTGTACCTGGGCTGTGAGTGTTCTCAGCCACATGGATAGTTCAATGTGTTCATTAGCACTTGACCCAAGGATGTGGATCATCTAAGGCACATTAGCATGGTGTACTCCTTCACAGTTCTTCATCCTAAACACTAAGGCTGACAGTAATCCTGGTGAGATTTTTATTCTGCAACCTACATCTGAGTTTTTGAATGGAATTCATAATGAGGCATATTAATAAAACTAGAAACCAGGCCATGAAATCTTCATGTTCTAGATCCCAGATTGCATCCAGTGTCACGAATCTCTTTCTCAGGATTTTATCATCTCAGAAACCAATGGGATCTCTTTAAATCATGGAGTTTCTCTGGGGATATAATTGGGAAAATGTGGCAAAAAGCAAAACTGATATTGAATATATATATATATAAAGGAAAGAAATTTCAGGAATGGCCAGGCCATTCCTATCTTAGGAATGGTCCAAGCCCATGGTCTCACTTGCCCATTCTCCCCTTTAAACTGCCATAATTGACACTCATCCAACTTCTCTAGCTCCCAGTTGAACGGGAATATCTTCATACTCATCTATTTGTTGGCTAGGAATAAAACAACTTTGAAGCCCTCAAAAGAGTACCTCCCCAGATCAGTTGGTTTCCATTTTTAGCATAAAGGTGGGGCGTAGGAAACATTTTTTGAACACCTTAAGCCCCCATGCCATGCTTTCAGTTGGGCCCATTTGAATCTCTAATAATTAGAACAAAATAGCATTTAAGAGATCATACAGGAAAAAGATGAAGAAAGATGATAAGGAAAGAAGATGGACTAAGGAGAGAAGAAAAGGAGATGGAGTAATAGTTCGTTCGTCATCCAATACCTATTGCTTAAATACCTTTTCTTGAGAAACGTTCCACATTTACAAAAAACCTTCCTACCTATGATGCACGGATACTTTAAAGTGGGCAACGTATCGTGTCATATGTTCCACATTTACAAAAAATCCGTGTCCCTGCCTATCCTAACCGTATCCTTGCCGTATCTGGGCATCATAGTTCCTAACACTTCGTATTCTACGGAGTGGAGCATTCCTAAGCTAGGAATGGTCTAGCCCTTCCTCAAAATGACTCATAAAGTAATAAATAAAATGATAAATAATTGAGAAATAGAAAGAGGAGAGAGGATTTTCAACCTTCAAGAATTAGGTGATATTTAGACAGTTAATTAAACTTCTAATTATTACGTACTATTAGTATTTTCTTACTAGTAAACTAGAAATGGGTTCATAGAATCATAGCAGGAAAAGCCAAAAAGAACCATCCATCTCTTGGCTAGCTGGCTTGCTAATTTAAAAACATTTAAGATCCTACCCTTATCCACCAAAGAGGAAGAAATCATTAAAAAGGGTGGAGATAAGAAAAAAAAAAAGTTGCAAGTCGTAATAAACGCTTCAGTTAAAAAAAATCATGCAGCCAAATCTTTTTCCATTTCAAGTAGAGAAAATAGGGAAAAGAAAGGAAGAACAGTGGAGAATACATGATAAATTTTTATTTCTTTTTATAAATTTTGTTCTCTGTAGCCGAATTTTCGTCATTAAATATCATGATGTTCCATGATATTTTCACTATATTTTTATTTTTCCCAATATTTAAAATATCACAATGCTAAAAATAATATCATTTGGTATCACAATATTGACAATATTTGGCACAGATTACATCATATAATGAAGACCACAACGGAAATCGTTTTCTAATTAAGGGAGACCATGATACATAAGTACACCTACGAAAGGGCAATACAAAATGTTTAGTATTACGGAAAAGATAATGGTTTGGTAGAAATACCTCATGGCTAAGGTGCCATAGATTCCGGTCTCTGCTGTAAATAGCTTTCATTGTTACTGGGACAGGTACATTGTGTTTCTTTGCGTATTCAATGGCACCTTCTTGTCCTTTAATCTCCCATTCCCTCTATGGAACCACAACATTAAGCTCCGGGTTCAAAGCAAAGAAAGCCAGCTCAAATCTTACCTACAGAGTGAAAAATAAACAACATAAGGTCCAAAGAAACAATGAAACTAGATATGGTCCCTTCAAAATAGACACACATATACCTGATCATTTCCCTTCCCAGTGCATCCATGTGAAACTGCGTCCGCTCCTACTTCTTTAGCAACATCAACCATTGCCTGTAATTCAATAACAGATAGAATCCATTGGCCCATGGCTTTCTTTCATTAATTGAAATGCAAAGTAGCAATAAGAAGCAACTGTAAGGTTGTACAAGTGACAACAATCCAGCTAATCACATGCAGATCAATTCCAAGCAGGCATGGCATTCTTTCAGAAGTGGAAATGTAAAGCAACAGTAAGAAACAAATATGAGGTTTAGGTTATACAAGCAAAAACAACCCAGATAATGACATGTAAATTAAGTCCTAGTGATGGCTGGTGGTCACTCGGATTTTGTCCTTGAGTTTCTCTTTGAATTTTTGTATGTTGGAGTACCAGTCTGTTCAATCTCTGAATTGGATTCGCCAACGAGCTACAATGGCAAGGTGAAAAAATTAAAATACCACCACTCTATAAGCTAATATTACATCTCTAAACATCCTCATCCGTTTTCATTGACTAAAGCATTGCAATTCCTCACTCAAACAGCCAGCCTGACACAAATCTGAACTTTGGTTTGAGTAGACCCTTTTTTGCAGATATGTCACCAAAAAAACACTGGCCAAAACAATTTTTTGAAGAGGAAGAGATGGATTGAAAACTTTTTTTGCACAAAATTGTTGTCCTCTCTCCCTCCCCTCACAACCATTGCACCAAACAAAAGATTTCACGGCTTGCAGAATCCACAACCAAGAGGTCAATGGAAAAAAGTATGCTGAGTGTTCCGCAAGCAGCTGTTTCCAATGTTGCCCTAAGCACCCCAAACCTTTCATGTTATACTTTTGTATTTCCGAGTCCAGCACCTCAAGTCCGTCCTAAATGTATTCATGACTCATGAGCATTATGGCGGTCGTATAATGGGTCATCTTCCTTTTATAGGAAGCTACTGAAATCCTTTTGACTGCTTCAGGCTTCAATTTCCTCCACAATTTCAGGAAACAATGCAAAACTTTAATATAAAAACATAATCCCAAAATTAAAGACATTATTAATTTTCATAAAACAATCAACCAACTCACAAAAGTCTACCATTAAAGAATCTAATGAAATGAAGAATCTAATGAAAAGATAGAGATAACAATACAAAAGTCAGAAAGGAGGAAATGAGAAAGGGACATTCAAATACAACTCAATCCCAAGCTGTGGCATGATCCTGTTCTTTTATTCTTTTCATTGTTCACAGATTCTGTGCATATGGATTGTTCAAAATGTAAAAGATAATCCATCAATCATAAAAGAAACTTCCATCCTTAGTTCAGACTGTATAGCTTCCCAATGTTTTATAAAACCATTGCCAATAACAAATTTTTTTAATGTCTCTGTCATGAGTTTCAGATACGAGGAAAAAGTGGACCATCTTCTAATTCATTGATTGCACCTGCAGCGCTATCATCATTCTTAAAGCAGTTTTAAGTATCTTATCTTCAGTTATGCTGAGATCTTACGAGGTTCTTGTAACAGCTTGACTAATGGAATTGCCAGGAAAGGAAATATTTTATGGTGGCTTTTTTTGGTTGTCAATTGCCATTCAGTGGTCATTGTAGCAAAGCAAAGTACTAGGACTCCGTAGTTAAGCTGAATTCAGCAAGTAGAATAGAGTTGGAGGTAAGAAGATTGTGATATAGATGCTTAACTATCTAGGAACTCATAGGGTATCTCATTTAGACTTGTGGCTCTGTTAGGAGGATTATGCCAACCATCTGTGTTTTCAGATACTGAATTCAGCAAGTAGTATAGAGTTGGAGGCAAGAAAGATTGTGATATCGATGTTTAACCATCAAGGAACTTGTAGCGTACCTCATTTAGACTTGTGTCTCTGTTAGGAGGATTATGCCAACCATCCGTGTTTTTAGATACTGTGGATATTTGATGGCACCAACAGCGAAGCAACATGAAGCAGAACTCAGATTAAAGTGCTGATAAAGGATTTATAGCGGTCAATATTATGGGTCTCTATCCAAGACCATGAAGGCTCGAGGCTTCAAAATTCTTTGTTCCTCCTGTGCAAAAGGTGGTTCTGATGAAGCAAAAGTAACTGCTCAGGTCACAATACTTAATTTGGGCCTATTTGGATAGGCAAAAAATAGAGTAGAGTGAAGTTATATGGGCCCTAACAGTCTAAAATTTCAACTCTATCTCGTTTGGATGAGTCTGGCCAGATAGATGAGATAATGTTGTGAACCACATGTACTCCATTTCACTTCAACTCTAAATACTTCCATTTCCTTGAGTAAAAGTGGATTCTACTCCAAACCTTAACTTCAAAATAAGTATCCAAATGGAGTGAAGTGAATTACTCTAATTTAACTTCAACCTACTTCTCTTCACTCCACTCCACTCCACATGTAAAATCCACTTCATTTTACTCCACTCCTCATTTATCCAAACAGGGACTAAACAAAATGGGTGCAAAGGGTGCAGTTGAAGATGACTCATTATTTGCTATTAATGACTTAACACTTGACTATCTTTGGAGAATGGAATATTGGATAGTGAAGGAGGGGCATTTTCCCATCAACATGTTCTACTCTCAGTAAATTATGCTGTAAACCTTTGATTGATGTCTAAGGCCTCATTTGTTTTTTAATATTTAACCTTTAATGGGTTGTCTAATTTTTACTTATATTGTTTGTGTAATTTTCTAATTTAATAGAATAAATATTGTTGTCTTAAATAATTTAGAGAGAGAGAGAGTGGAACAAGTTGACAAACACCAGTGGATATAATTTGCATGGCCATGAATTCATATTAATCTGTGGCAAGTTCCTCCATAACACCAATCCACTCATAAAAAGACCTGTGAAACTGTGCAAAACACAACAGATAGGCAAGAAATCAAGGCATTTACTAATCAGGCTTTAGAAAACATGGTGTTGGACTAATAATGCTATGCTGTGTAGTGTGTACCACACTCCCAATTTAGCCCACTCCACAACCCCGAATCAGATCGTACAAATGTCAAATGGCACATATAGTTTTTAACACTCAATTCAAATGGGCCACTTGGTTCAAAGCAAGGTTTTTTTAAGAATGGCTCCATTTGGTATAGAAAATGTCCACTTGCATGCTCATGTATTTGGAAGAGGATTAGAGCTTTAGCCACCTTCCTTCGCCATCTTAGTATGGTGATAGGAGATGCTTAGAACGACCGCGAAGACAATGAAGCATGAGGCTTGGTTTTAGTGGATGGAACCGTGGCTGCTCTAAGAATTAAGAGGAGAAGAAAGACCCATCACCTATGGAGAAGAAAGACCTGGAGTTGAGCCACTACTTTCACAGTTGAAGTCTCAACCCTGTGCTATTGAGGCACTCAGAAGGAAAAAAAAAACACTACAACAACAACAACAACGGAAAAAAACACAACAATTTTCATGTTTACTGGTCATGACTGAATCCGATAATTAGAATGCAGCATTCAGGAATTTATGAGAATCTTTTATTCATAATGCTTACTAATCGTAGCATGATAGTGTGAAAAATCACCTTTGGGTAGGAATCATTTTCACAGTATTCAAACTTTCTAATCCGGTTTCAGAAATGAGATTTAAGTAGCAATTTGGTTTAACAGCTTCCTCTTGGTTTTAATAAAATTGAGCTGATTTTTCTGAACAAGTATAAACCATGTATCATACAAGTTGCAATGATGATAACAATAACAAATCCAAGGAATTTGTTGTCACAATGTCACTACAATGCTTCATTTGAAGTACTTAGCTGATAGTGACTACAGTTCTCCCCTTCGCAATTCTGTCTTACAGGTGATACGCAGCTTGTCATTGCTACTTAATGAAATTGTTATTTGGGAAAACATGATTATAACTTTTCCTTTTTATTTTGAGGATTGTGCTTCTATCTTTCATAAACTTCCTGCAGTTTTCGCTTTTTTTAAAAAAAAAATTACTTGATGAAATTTATGCTAACTATTTGCTGCTGGTGATCAATTCGATTGTGTAAAAAATGGCTAGGACCATGAACATTAAAATTGTTTCTTGAGAATCAAAGATCAAGGACACGCTTGGTTAATGCCAATTGAATTCCTAAGTATTTGTAGAAATGGGCTTTTACCATCAAAGAAGGGGATTTTTACTGGTCATATTCCCTTCCTGATCTCCACACCTTCACCCTCAGTCATGACCCCTTCAGCCCCTTCCATAAGACCATGATGGAATTCAATTGAAACTTGACAATTGTACCCCAAGGGGTTATAATAGTCTGCCACTGCAGTTGGGGTTCTTGTAGGTTCTCTAAGCCAGGGGTGTTCATGGGCTGGGCCCAGCAAGGTTGAGGCATATCCAGGCCTGGCCGACTTTAGAAACACAGTCCATGCCAGCCTAACCCCGATAAAAGCCGTAAGTGCATGCCCAAATCATCAAGCCTAAAACATGTTAGCCCCAGGCCTGCACATTTATTCAATTGGGCAGTCTTTCTGTCACTTGTTCAGGCTGGGCTAGATCCGGATTCAAGCTTTCTGTCACTTAAACAAGCCCGGTCCAAATATTAAATGGGGCCAGAATTAGATACAGGCCCCAGCCTGAGTACTAAAAAACCTTAGGTCCAAACTCGGCCCAAAGTGGGCTGGGACTTGTTAAGCTATGTTGGCCTGGTCCATGAGCAACTCTACACTTACGTCTCACAGTAATCCACAGCTAACTGCTAAAGGCCTGCCTCCCTCCATAGCTGTCTTTTCTCAACAATATGGACTGGTAACTACCAGTGCTTCAAACATTGCCATATTTTGAACTAATTGTGATAATATCGTGATTTCTTCTTGAAAAAGTAGCAATATAATTGTGATAATTCAATTTATAATACTAACTACTCAGATATTTAACTTTATTGTAGTTACTTCTGCTTTCATGTGTATCCTGCTAGGTTTTGTTGAAGGTGATACTTACTTCACAGAGGCATTACTTGCTTAAAGCAAGCTCCTAAAATGAGATCTAAATGGTTTTATTTGGCCCTACAACAACTCCTTTTTCTGCTACAAATCCCCTTGTTTTATTGAAATTGATACTTGTAACTTCACACAGCCATGAATTGCTTAAAGCAAGCTCCTAAACCAAAATTCAAATGGTTTTATTTGGCCCTACAGTAACTCCTTCATCTTCTACAAATCCCCCTGCTTTATTTATCCCATTGGTTTGCATTTTTTTGGGGTCATGAATATGCAAATGCAAATAAATTGTACACTGTTCATTACAGAAGCCACTTCATCTTCCAATAATTCTTAATCAGTATTATGAAGTTGCTTTAAAAAGGAGCAGTCAACAAGAGAACAGGCTACAAAAATTTCACACGTCCAAACTTGTTACATGTATCTTATGAACCGAATCTCTCATCCATGATTCCCAAATTTGATGAGGATGCCATTCAATTGTATTAGTCTCATCCAATTCTAAGCAGTTTTAAGAAGTTACTCCAAAATAAAATAAAAAAACATAAATTATAGCTTGCCAACTCTACATCTTGCACTACTTGAGGATCATAACCAAACCTCCACCTCAACAACCACCACATAAAATGCAAAAGAATTTATTGGAGATCTTGCTTGTTTTTCAGGTTGAGACAAGTAACTGAGTAACTGAGTTAGGAAGCAAACAAGTCCCAACTAAAGGCACAGCAAGAATTTAATTTTTCATTGATTAGATTTGGAGGTGGTCATTCATCCAGAATTATCCATAACCAAAAAATAACATTAACACCTGATGCTTGGGGAACATTTAGATAACTAAAGATAAGTGCCAGCATAGACACATGATAAAAACAGAGGGGCTTAATGTTCACATAAAGGAAAATCAGTGGATACCACACCTTCATTGGATCGCAATCATCAATCATGGGGCAGTCTTAATTGTAAGTCTCACAGTGGTTCAATATAGATCATCAAAAGCAGCTGTAGTTTTTTTTTTTTTTTTCAGATCATTTGTGACATGCATCAAATGTAAGTCTCACAGTGGTTCACAAGTTTGTTACAAGTGCAAGAGGGAATGCTCTTTACCATTCATCATCATCAACTCCTCATCTTTTTACATTACAAGAGGTCAAAGTATTTTTCACATAGAGATCATCAAAAGCAATCGACTAACCAAACCCCTCATGAAATGTGGGTACCTTTCTTTCCCAAATTTCATCATCAACCCAGGGCACCATTGAGGACAAAAATCATATCTTGCCTGTTCAAATTTTACATCACTTGTACCGGCCATCCACCAGACCTTCCCACCTTTAGTAATAGGCCCATACCGCCCCCTAACCTTTCTCCATACAAGTAAATACTCCCACTTGTCCACATTCATTTCAGAAATAGCAAGACAACATATTCTATTCACAGGTAATCAATCTGTTTCCATAAAAATGAAGTGGGATCGTGAACTGGAAACAAAGAATTTGATTCTGTCATGGAAGCTTCTGACTGAATATTACAAGCAGAGAAAACAAAAGCAATCAATTTCACCTTCCTCAATATCATTTAATGGGAAACAAACCAAGAAGATAATCAACACAAACATCATCATCAACATCATCATCTTCTTATCATGTTGAATTGTCCCATTAAATTGGGGTCAGCTTAAACAGTCAATTCAATTTATCTAAACAATAATTGCAACAATGTAAATGTCAAAAAAGAAAAAGAATTCCCCACATAGAAAAAAATATAGTTGGAGAAACTCCAGATTCCAATTAAAAATTCCCATTCCAAGTATGACCAATCAACCAATCCAAATATGAAATACCCCCATACCATCACCATCTGATTTGGGGCACACTAACATCCCAGCAAGAAAGGAAAAAAAAAAGAAGAAAACATCCCAAAGAAGTTCTGCACCTCTACCTCATCCTTCCATATCAAAACCTCTGAATCTTGTCCTTCCTCACAAGTGGATTATCTCTAGCGATCTCATCCTTTCCTCTCTTCTTATAATCAAAGGAGCAACCGTGCTCTTCAGCGAAGCGATGAATCGAGCAAAACGTCTGCCCGCATCTGCACTTGAATCCAGTGAGCCCCACACGCTTCCGACATGAATTGCAGCGATTTGCAGGCTGTTGTTTAATGGCTTCTTCTTGCTTCTCCTCCTCAACCTTCTCCTTCTTCTCAACGATGGTAGTAGTAGCAATGGCGTGAGATTTCTCTCGCAAGAAGTCTTTATAACACTTGGAGCAGAGGTTGTAGTTGGAGGCGCTTCCGAAGAACCCACAATTGTTTGCACAGAAAATTGGATCGTTTGGAGATGCAAATGAGTTTCTTGTTTCTTGTTCCATCGCCTAACTCTGAAAGTGAGAATTGATTCTGTTTCTGTTGTGGGGGCTTTGATTTGATTGAGAGGGAGTTGAGGCTTTGAAAAGACGAACGAGGGGAGATTATATATAATGAAATCCTAAAATGTTAGATTTAGAAAGCAGTGATGGAAGCAAAATCCCAACGTTTCAACTTACAAGGAGAAGGCATTAGGATTTAGAAAGGAGTGATGGAAGGGAAATCCCAACGTTACATGGAGGAGGAGTAGTTAGAGTCAAACAGGGAGCCAGATGAAACGATATAAAAAGACCAGCGTTGTTTATATGGACAAAAACATGGGAGAGTTTAGATGGACAAAAACAACCATACTTAACCAAATATCAACCAATCAAAATCAGTTGATTGGTTAACGAGCACAAATGTCACCCAATTGCCCCAAGAATTACTTTGTGGTGTTAATCTTCCCACTAGACATATATGTTAGAAAATCTTGGGTTTTTAAACCCTCTCTGGAGTCAATCTAATTATATTATAAACATCAATCTAAAACAATAGAATTGATAAATGGTATCTAATTGAGCCATCTTGAAACTCTGATCCAACAGAAGGTTAGTCTTCAATGGAGAATCGCAACTCTCTTGTGCTTTGCCTTTTCTTCTTAGGTAAGTAATGGTTGCAGAGAAAACTATCGTAGCAAAGAGAGTTACCGGGTTGTCTTTTATAGGCCCTAAATCTCTCATTCCATCAGGAAGAAAAATAAATTTCATTAGAAGTTGTGGGCACCCCATCACAAAACGGTCCAACATTCTTCCACTTGGTCCATATGACCCCAAAACAAAACAAACAAAAGATTTTGGAAAAACTAATTTCGAAAAACGACCTTGACCGATCATCAACATTTTGAACCCTTCTTCTCCTCCTTTCCTTTCTTTTGCCCCTTCTTCTTTTTCCCCCTTTCCCTTTTTCAGTTCCGCAATTGACGAAATGAAGCATAATGAGAGGGACAATGGCAATTAGGGTTTCTTTCCTTCAATAATCATCAGTTGAACATGTAAAGATTTAAACCGTGCCACCTTATGGGTCTCATAATGGAGCTCACCTACATTAAATCCAAACCGTTCAAAATAACTCCCCCTCCCTCTATTATGCTTTCATTCTAATTGGAAATTGCCCTACCATTAGATTAATCAAACAACTAATTTAAAAAACAAATCAATCTAATAAGAACACATCTCCTTATAAAATAAAATTTGGATGAAAGACCATACAAGAGAAGGACAACTATTTTGAGTGGTTTACATTTTTGTAGGTGGGTCTACTATGAAGACTACAAGATTTCCAAACTATCCTCACTATTTTTTAATTACAACTTACTGAAAGGGCGTAATTATCTTAAATCTAAATCACTCAAAGATAAATGCCCCTTCTTGTCTTGTCTTTTAAATTTTTTTACTCAAATAAAAGTTGGGCCCGGAGAATTAACCACTTATAAAACATCTAGAGTAATGATTCAAATCGTGTAGCATGACCAATTCAATTAGGGCCCAACTATGATTCAAGTAAAATTTTAGAAAGCTATTACAAGAGGTGATAGTTATTTTTAATGGTTAGGAATTTAGATATGGCTACATTAATCAATTTATAAATAATAAGAATGGATACATAGATTATACATTAAAATTTGACATATCTAATAAATTAATGATTAGCTAGTGATACATGATCTTATGACTTAGGGGGACTGGTATTTTGACCTTTAGTTGTTATTAATGGAACAAAAATATTATTTTCCAGCATTTTTTAAAATTCTGAATTTTTTGTAAATTTTTTCAAAAAAAAAAAAAAACTTAATTAAAGAAAAAATTCACACCATAATGGACCGATAACCACAACCGATACCAATACCGTATCGGTTTTTTAGCCGGACCGATACCGCGATTTTGAACCATGGTTCCACCTCTATACGATTAATATCTTTTGTTTTCTTGACTCAAGATTGGCACGTACATGAATAGCTAAATAAAAAAATCCATAGCAATATATATGCATAGGGGGTGTTTGGATAAAAGAAGAACTTAATATCACCAAATTTAAGTTTTGTAAGATTTCATTATCACATAATAAAATGATGTCATATTATAATATTGTGTCACTTAAGGTGTTTGGCAATGTCTACAAATTTCAATATACCTTGAAGTGTTTGGAAATTTATAAAACCTTCACTAGATGATGCATCAAAATAAGAAATAAATAAAGAAATCAGGATGATTGACACAATGGGAACCCACTAACTAATAGTCATACTAGAGTGGTTTAATATTGGTAACCGTGGTAAGGACCATCTAATTAGAAAATTATTAGATTGAATGTTAAAAACCACGAGCAATGTATTTTAATCAATGTGGGTCCACCAAATGTTAATAACCATAATGTAATACATCCAATGGTGATTATAGCAAAGAGCCCTATGAAGTGTTAAACATCATTGAAGAATATTTCATTTATGGAAAATCAATATGGGGCCTATTTGATGTTATAATAATATTAACTAAGCTAATTATAGTAATCACTAGGCGGCCATTAATGTTGGTAATCATGGTAGAAATTGCCTAAAGTGATGTTTGTAGTACCCACCTAATATTTAGTAATCAATAAAAAAACTATGTAATTATGATAGGGTTATGGGACCCACATAAAATTTATACACTAAAGGTCCCATCTAATATTGAGAGTCATACTAGGATTCCTATAGAAACCATCAATATTAAAAAAATGTAGTGGGCCATCTAATATTGAGAGTCATTTTCTTAGCGAAAGATTGTTTTATACAATATATACTTGAATAATATAATATGAAGGATTTTTTTTTTATAAGAAAGTGAGATATTATAGGATACTTTATAAGTTATCCAAACACAAAGTAGGAGAAAATATAGCAAAATCTTTAAAAATATTTGATTTTCAAACACCCCTGAAATGATTTGCAAAAATAATTGCTTAAATGGAAGCAAAGGCGAGCAATTTCAAACTCAGATGAGGAAATTTAAGAACACTAATTAAAAAATGTATTAATAGCTTACAAGAATTATTGCAAAATTGGGCCCTTAGATGAGCAATTTTGAACCCAGATGAGCAATTTTGAGACTAGTACTAATCAATCAATGCATATATGCTTTACTAGAATCATTGTACAAATGGAAGCACAAATGATCAATTTTGAACACATATCCTACAAATTTATAAATACTAATAAATCAATGCATTGATATATGAAAGTCCTTCAACTGCTCATTTCATTACTATAGGAACTGACCCAAAACAAAAATGTCACCCGGACATCGATCTCCTTGAAAAGGACTGAAAAACTACTGAAAATTTATGGGGTGGTCTTTTTTAAAGAGAGAAATCAAAACAAGATATTCATACCAATTAAAAGCATGCTTTCATCAAACTAATAAAAGAAAAAAAAAATCATAAACAAAGAAATAAACAGAAATATTTAGTAGATGCATTAGCAAAAGTGGAGGTTTAATTAGATGCATTAGCAAAAGTGGAGGTTTAAATAAGGTTATCATGAGATAAGATAAGGGCCCGTTTGGATGTCTACATAATAAAATATTTACACATTTAAATATTGCAAAAATAAAATAGTATAGATTATAATAATGCAATATTACAACAGTATAATATTTTGACTATTTAGCAATTTTTGAAGAATATTACATATTTTAAATTGAGCAGTTTGGAATGTGTTATGATTATAATATATTATATTATAAGAATATTTTTTTATTAAATATTTTAATTTATATGTAATTTACCACGTCTAGATAAAAAAGTAATGTGGTAAAGTGAAATTTAACTTTCATGTCTTTACCATAAGTTACTTTTCTTTTATCACATAAAACCATGGTAAAGTATAGTAAAATAAAGTCAATAAAAAAATAACTACTTTATAACTCTCTCTCTCACCGTTTACTTTACCACATATTTCATCTGACCTTATTTTACCTCACATTTTACCATGATATAACATCAATCTTTATTTTACTTTACCACACCCATAAACAAGTCATTTTTTATTTGTCCCATATAAAGCTACGATAAAATGTGATAAAGTAAAGTAAATAAAAGAAACTACTTTACCATTCCTTTCCACTTTCTTCACCATGCACTTTATCTCACCTTTACTTTACCACACATTTACCGTCCTGTGAGATTTTCTTTTACTTTACTTTACCATATATGTAAATGTACACATTATGATGGATTTGGTGAACTAAAGTCTTTATTTTATTCTATTACTTTGTAATAGTCATTTTTAAAGATTCTTATTTTGTAGAAAGTTTTCTACAGGAGGGAGCTGTAGGGGAGAATATTGAGCTTTTTGAAAGAAAAGAATCTTTTCTTTAAATTTTTCTTGAGTTACCAAACGCAAAAGAATTTATTCTTTAAAAAGTGAAAGATTATATTCTATAAAATATTATTTTTTTTTGTGTTTTCTTATGCATCCAAACAGGCCTTAAATAAGGTTATCATGAGATAAATGATGCGTTTTAATGTCGCAGTCGATGAACTTAATTATAAAGATTTGGAAAGAGTTTCCCTCTACTGACTTAGGTAGAAAAGTTTTGAAAATCAATTGTTTTTTTTTTATAATGGTAAATTTTATTATTTCAAAACAGAGAAACAAAAAACAAATCCAAAACCAGCTTACAAACACGAAACAAAAGGAAAAAAAAAAGAAAAAACCAAAAACACAACACCTACTAAAAAACAAAAGAATTAAACATCAAAATCAATAGAGGATCGAATAACTCCCTCCTTTGCAAGATCACCCGCTACTATATTTGCTTCTTTTAAAACATGACGAAAAGTAGCCTTTAACTGTCTGAAAATATCTTGAACCTCCTCCACCCAAGCTGTGAATCTCCAAAGATGAATAGCTAAAAAAGAATCACCTTCAATAATTGCTACTCAACACATTACCACTATAATACCTTATATCACCTTCAATGCCTTCTTAATTTGGTTAGGTAAAACTTCCATAAAAATTAAGCTTAAATAATAATTGTGTGACTTCCCGGAGCTGTCTGAAAATATCTTAAACCTCCTCCACTCAAGCTGTCAATCTCCAAAGATGAATAGCTAAAAAAGAATCACCTTCAATAATTGCTACTCAACACATTACCACTATAATACCTTATATCACCTTCAATGCCTTCTTAAGTTGGTTAGGTAAAACTTCCATCAAAATTAAGCTTAAATAATAATTGTGTGACTTCCCGGAGCTCAAAAAAATAATTGCTTCAAGTCCAATAAAAAACTTGAGTTTTTAATGGGTTTTTCTATTGTTTCAGGTTGTAAAATATGGGCACAGTTGCACATAACTTTATCCTATGATATACTGAATTCAAAGTCATTTTAATATTCCCTATAGTCAAGAGTCTATTTCATTTATTTCTCACTCAGCTTCCTCATGTCATGTTGTAAGATTCCCTCTCTACATCACCTTGCAAGATTCACAATACACCTACAGTACTCCTTTTGTTGGGCGTCTTGACTCACACGGTCTCTTTATATATTGACTATTGAGTCCGGATCGTCGGCTTCCCCACGCAGTGAGGAAAAGCTTCAGAGGATCACTATTCCTCTTTATTGGCCACCTCCGAGGGGAGATTCCTTTGGTCGGTCACCTTTTTTAACCCTCTCTCTCCACTCTCCTGGAGCAGTTGCTCATCTCTCCCTCTTTCAGGCGAAGAGAAAATCTTTATAGCCTCTATCTTTCTAATCATTCCATCATCTACTCGCTATTCCGAGAAATTAGTACCAGGTGAACAAAACATCACATCTCTTGAAGAAGTAGCGACTTCAATATTGATGAAAAAAGTGACCTCCTATTGATAGAAAGTGGTCTTGAAAGACCTGTAAATGGAGTCGGAATAAACCAAAATTCCCGCTTACAAAACACGCCCACAGCTCTTATACCCTACCATCTTCCCTTAAAAAGCCTTTCATTTCAATTCCCACACTTTCAAACCTTAATACACTTATCCTCCCAAAGCCACTCCTGCCATGGACGATGTCTGTGATTCCAAGGACTTCTCCTTCCCAAAGCAAGAGGAGAAGATCCTCCAACTGTGGGAAGACATCAAGGCCTTTGAGAACCAGCTCAAACTGACGGAATCCATGCCGGAATACATCTTCTACGACGGACCTCCCTTCGCCACCGGCCTCCCCCACTACGGCCACATCCTCGCCGGCACCATCAAGGACGTCGTCACCCGCTACCAGACGATGATCGGCCACCACGTCACGCGGCGTTTCGGGTGGGACTGCCACGGCCTCCCCGTCGAGTATGAGATCGATACCAAGCTTGGGATCAAGACGAGGGAGGACGTGCTCGCAATGGGGATCGATAAGTATAATGAGGAGTGCAGAAGCATCGTCACAAGGTATGTTGGAGAGTGGGAGAAGATTGTAATGCGGACGGGGCGGTGGATCGACTTCAGGAATGATTACAAGACGATGGAGCCGTGGTACATGGAAGTGGTGTGGTGGGTCTTTGCTGAGCTTTACAAGAAGGGCCTGGTGTACAGAGGCTTTAAGGTAGGATTCTTATATTTTTTTTATTTTCATTTGTTTATTTATTTTTCAGTATCCACGTGGTATTTTTTTTTTTTCTCTATGTAGATATATTTTCTTTTTATTGATTTTTTTTTCGTTAATACTTTGTGTATTTTAAATGTTTTCAAGCAGAGAAATAAATGCACCTATAAAAAATTTAATTTTTGAAGCTTTGAAATTGAAAGTTGGGATTAATTGACAATATGATATATATATATATATATATATATTTACTAAGTCAACCCAGTGGCTAGAAGAGGAGAGTGTAAACCACCCGGCCACGGATGGATCCCTGGCAGGGGCTATGGGAGTGGGAGTTGCTATCCATAGCAATTCCTTATGATTCCCAACGGAATGATATTTGGCACACCTCGTGCTGTCAACATTTCTATGCATACAAAACCCTTTGTAAATTGGATCATCCTAAGTTGGTCTACACCGGAAATGATGACCTTCTTATAACAAGTGCGTATATGCCGTTGATTGTGAATTTCTAAAGGAATATTGCTTGTAGAGCTACTCTTAGATTTGATATTCACCCCTGAACAGTCAAGTATTTCCCTCTTCCAATATCTTAGGGCAATGTGATATAACACACATTATGGTACGCAATATCCTAGTGTCGTGCATACCACACACATCGTGTTCCACAATTTCCTAGAGCCATGTGTTATCTATCTATCATTATAGAACGAACAACTTTGCATTAAATATTTAAACTTTGACTATTTTGGACAAATGTCAGATCTAAATGCAGTCGTACGGTGAATATCTCATTTATATAGAGAGGGTTTTTTCACAAATAAGAATTATATTGATTAATGAAAAATATTTAAATATTTTTTAAAAAAAGGATATTTTAAGTCTAA
Source organism: Camphora micrantha (assembly GCA_003546025.1). Classification (NCBI taxonomy): domain Eukaryota; kingdom Viridiplantae; phylum Streptophyta; class Magnoliopsida; order Laurales; family Lauraceae; genus Camphora; species Camphora micrantha. The sequence goes on along the minus strand of QPKB01000004.1, from coordinate 54,145,412 downwards.
GGGGTTTGAAATGACAAAATTGCCCATAAATCTCAATGTATATGTCTTTTTAATTTAACCTCTCATTTTTTTCTCTACCATGGCGGTTATATATTAGTGGGGTTTTTTTTTTTTTTTTTCAATGCTAGTGCAACTGTTGTTTTGTTTTGTTTTGTTTTGTTTTTTTTTTTTTTTTTTTGGTTAAAAAGATCAGAGAAGGTTATTTTTATCAAATTAGATTGAAAAGACTTGCCCACGATATTGTTTTAAATGAACCGAAAAGATTCTAAATTAAATAATGACTTGTCTCTTGTTCATCACTGAAAGTATAAAGTTTCAATTCATGTAATCATCCAAACTACCAAGGGCAGACCCACATTATGGCATGTGACTGAGGTCGCACCCGTAGGATTTGGAAAACTCCTATGATGGGTTATTGGTGATATGGCCGACACCCCACCACCTTCAAAATGGATTTTGCCCCACCCTTGAAGCAGAGAAAAAGAGAGAATGAGATGAAGAGAGAGAGAGAGAGAAGAAGAAGAAATAAGGGCGGAAATGGAATCTTTTGAGAAATGGGAGATGGGTTAGAGTTTTGTTATGTGGATGTGCGGTCCACATGTGGTAATCATGACCATAATTGAGATGAGTGAGAGGAAGAGGGGAGAGGAAGAAGGAGAGTAATGAGAAAACTAGGTTTCGATTTGGTGGTGGCAAGGCCGAGTCAAATTCTTTGTTGTAGCTATTATAGAACTTATAGGGCTCCGAGAATCCATTATACAACCAACAAAATGATAGTTTGAATCGGTCAAAATGAATGTCAACCACTCTAATGACATATCATAGAATATCATTTCAATGGAAGTGGGTCACACCATTCAATTGAGCACATGAAAATGAATAGTTAGCATAGAACGCCATCGTGGGGCTGACTTAGAGATAATTTGCACCGTTCAAGAAGAATCTCATATCCTTCCGGGATATATGCTAAAATTTCACAACAATACGAGTGGAGCCTACTGTCCGATTGAGCACATGAATGATTGAATCTTGCAATTGATTATCATCAGCTCCACTCAAACTAAAATCATGAGTCCTCCACATGGACTACCTTTAATGCTCTTTTATCTCTTGGATAAGAACTTCAATAATCTCAAACACTTAAATTGACAAGGCTTAAATACAGACTAGCAACAAAGGCCCATGTAATAGAAATATATTAACTTTTTTGTATTTTATATGAAATATTATCCAAAAGAAAATAAATCTATAATAAACAAGTGCACTCTTTATCATTCTCAGGATTTATTTTAAAAAAGTGAGTTGGTTTAAGAAATGAAAGAGAATTGTTTAATAACTATTGGGAATTTTTGTAGCAAAAGAAAAAAATTTTGATAAAATTTTAACAAACACAAAATGAATTTATTTAAAATTTATAGTTCATACCTTAAAAAAGATTCTAATATGTTTAAAGTAAATATCTATTAGTAAATTAATTAAAATTAATTTATCAAAAGAAGCAAGCTTAAAAATAAAAGAACTTTCTTCATGAATAAATCTTTTTCTCTAAATACTATATTTATTTATTTTAGATAAATCTCCAATGAAGCCTTTATGCATCATCTATTTGCCTAGAGTAAAATTCCAACCCAATGAATTGGGTCTAACGTCACATTATATTGTAAATGGCTCTTTCAAAATGATTAATCTAATGATGGGCCTAACTCCGTTTTTAGTGAAATTTGGATTTAAGCTGGTGTCAGCCCCTTGGATTAGAAACAACCCCCATCCCCAATGCATCAGAAAGAGTTGTTTCAAAATGATTAATCTTAACGTAAACGGCCTAACTCCGTTTCCAGTGACACTCCAACCCAAAAATAAAATAAAATGGAACACCAAGAATAAAAAAAAACAATGTTATTTTCATATTGTAAATGTTTGGCTTTGTTTTCATGCCATTTCTAATTTTGTGTTCAAATCAAGTTGTTGTGCCCAAATTTACTTTAAAGAACTTGTTTGGGAACATTATATTATGTCACTCAAAATTGTCACTCTCTTGAAAATATGTTGTATGAAACTTATTTGACAACATTTTATAAATGTTTTACTTTAAGAAATGAGGAAGAGAATTATAAGATTTACAATGTGGGACCCAATTTTTTTTCCTTTTCTTTTGTGACACTCTATTATTGCATGCATTCAGCTCACCTATAAAAATTACAACCTGATATATATTCTTAAAAATTAGGACATGAATCCCATATTCATAGGATTTACAATGTGGGTTCACCTTTATATGAATTATAATGTTAGGTAAATATGAGACTCACTGTTTAAAATTACAGCGTGATACACATTTTTAGAAATTAGAATATAGGGTCCACATTTATAGGATTTACAATATCGATTTACCTATTTTTATGATTACCATGTGACCCACGTTTAAAAATTCCAAAATTGAATAGTTATTCACGGGCGGGTATTCAAAACGAACGGCTCGTATTTTCATTTAGGTGGGCCCACTGTGTAATCCACCCCTCACGTTCGGGTAGCCAGACCCAGACATCCAACCCACAGCTTAATTTTTTTAATTTGCCCTAAAACCGACGGCTTAATCAGGTAGTGTATATCTTCCATGAAACTGCCCTAGAAACCTTCTCTCTAACAAAACTTCCATTACTCCCATCTGCGCCGACCACATCCATACCTCCATATCTATCTCTGCAACCTCCCAAAACCCTAAACCCTTCTCCTGCCATGGAGGAGGTCTGCGAAGGGGAAGGACTTCTCCTTCCCAAAGCAAGAGGAGAAGATCATCCAAATGTGGGAAGACATCAAGGCCTTTGAGAATCAGCTCAAACGGACGGAATCCATGCCGGAATACATCTTCTACGACGGCCCTCCCTTCGCCACCGGCCTCCCCCACTACGGCCACATCCTCGCCGGCACCATCAAGGACGTCGTCACCCGCTACCAGACTATGATCGGCCACCACGTCACCCGGCGGTTCGGGTGGGACTGCCACGGTCTCCCCGTCGAGTACGAGATCGACATCAAGCTCGGGATCAAGACAAGGGAGGACGTGCTGGCAATGGGGATCGATGTGTATAACGAGGAGTGCAGGAGCATCGTCACGAGGTACGTCGGAGAGTGGGAGAAGATCATTACGCGGACGGGGCGGTGGATCGACTTCAAGAACGATTACAAGACTATGGACCCATCGTACATGGAGGGGGTGTGGTGGGTCTTCGCCCAGCTATATAAGAAGGGCTTGGTGTATAGAGGATTCAAGGTATAAATACATTACATAGGTTTTGTTCCTGGCTGCGCATTTCTGTAATAAATGCGGTTTTTTGTTGGAATTACATTTGCCTCAATGCTATTGAGGTGATTCTGGAACTGTTTTTTCGGTGGGTATATCACTCTTTGAATTGAGATATTATATTGAGGGTCTGTTTGCTTAATTTTTATTGAATTCCTAGGAATTCATTGTTGGGTTGTTGCAGTGGCGGTCCCAGGATTACAATGGTCAATTGACAACGTCAATCATTCTTTAGATATATATATATATATATATATATATATATTTTGCACATTAACAATAGAAAAGGAGAAAAAAGTATTGCATTTAAATAGATTAGTTGTTGATTGTTCTTGTTATATTTTTTTCATATCTAATTTAAAGATAAATTCAATTGCGTTAAAATCATTGCCAACTGCCAATAATCTACATTTATAGCCATGATTTTCAACAACTTTTTATAAGGAATCCTACTACAAACACCAATTTAATATATAAGCCTCGTCAATTCCTCAAAAAATTAGCGCATCAATTAGCAACCACACTATAACAATACTAAATTATACTAAAGAAACTCTAGAGACCCCAAAAAAGTAATAATCATTATATTGTGAAAATTAGTATCTTTTTAGTCTTTATCCTTTTTTTAACCTCCTAATAGAAATTTCCAAAAAAAAAGGAAATTTGGGGAATTATGTATTATGGATTATGAATTAGGGGAATTATGGCTTCAGGGGAATTAGGATTTGGGGATTTAGGTTTGGAATTTGGATTTAGAGATTAAGAGTTCGGATTTAGCACTAATTTCTCAAATTTCATTGATCATAATCTAGGGTTCCATTAGGGGGTTATTTCGAGAGAAGGAGAAGCGGAGTCTTACTAGACACCTCTTTTCCTTGCCTTTGTTTCAAGCAAATGAAAGTCCAATGTTGCTATCTCTCTCATCTCTACAAAGACATCCATCACTCATACAAGGCAAGAGAGACAAACCACGCATAGTTGTTCTTTCAACCACTTGTACTGTGTTGCCGCCAACTCCTAGCTCCACCATATCTTCCCTCAACATCTTTTACAATGGCAGATTTGGAGACGGCCTAGATGATAAAACTAATAAAAAGAGAAACATTATCTAAGAAAGCAAGGTCAAGATCACGTAAAGGTGGAGAAGAGCAAACAACAGTCTTCATCTTTCTCCTTCAATCATAGCATGGAGACGAACTACGTGGTCTTACTCTCCCGTAGAGATTGAAGGAAAAGGGTTTTTTATTTGGGTTCCTTTCCACCAGCGAACAGAAGAAAGGGTCGACTAGGTGGGGCTATCATTTTAACTTACTTGGGTTATAGGTAGGGCCCATTCAAATTTTTATATATTTGGATCTGACCTGGGGCGATCACCCAAGTTTCAGATCAACATGGGTCCGCCCCTGGGTTATTGTGAAATGAGTATTAATTAGAGGAGTGGATGATTATTTGGGGAATTGTGAAAATTGAAGCAGTTTACTTTATACATTCCTTTTTCTAGCCTTTTTTGCCTTGTATGAAGTGTCAGCACTTCATCAATGTTAATTTAAGCAGAAGGGTCCTATGATTCCTACATCCTAAGAGAATCCAAAATACCCAAGTTTTAAGGTGCATTTGTGTGCTCTCCAAACTGCTATTGGTTTGAATGTATGAGTGAATTTTGTCTATTTATAATTATCATCATCAGCGTCATCATCATTATTATTAATCTTGAAGTGGATATTGGTGGAACTTTTTGATCAACATTTGATATATATATATTGATGTACTAGGTAAAACTGGAACCCCAAATTGCTTTGTACGGGTTTTTACTGGTTGTTGTTGTGTGGACTGTGTAATTTGTAATGTTATTTTTGTAGGTTATGCCATACAGCACTGGCTGCAAAACTCCACTTTCAAATTTTGAAGCCGGGTTTGAACTATAAGGTAACCTGCTGGAGTCTCTGCTGAATTTTCTTACCTTGTCTTTGTAAATTGGACAATGACTTTATTTGCATTTTATGGTCTGACTAGTTTATTTTCAACTTTGTAACCTTTTTGTAGGAAGTTTCTGACCCTGCAATCATGGTTTCTTTCCCAATAATTGGTGATCCACATAATGCAGCTCTTGTGGCATGGACGACGACACCGTGGACTCTTCCTAGTAATCTTGCTCTTTGTGTCAATGCAAGTTTTGTCTATGTAAAGGTCAGTTTGATTCATTGATCATTTTCATCATTGATCTAGTTGATGCAAAATAGGCCTAACTACTAGTAATATGAAGCATTGTTAAACAAGAGTAGCTGTATATTATACTCAACAACTAATCTAGTTGTTTTTGCTTATTAATTTAGTCTGAGGTGTGACAAACTGACAATACATATCTTATTCGCATGAATTGTAATCATTGACATGCTTACTTGACTTTATGTCATCAATGGTAAGGCTGGGGACATGATCAGAGTGATACACATGTACATCTTCAGGTTGAAAATATAGTAAAATGCTACTGTTGCAAATCAAAGTCGATTCAGGGAGAAACTAGAAAATCTAAAATGCACAATATGGATTTTGAGGTGCTCAAGTACTAAATCGCTTAAAGATGGGAAGAACTACAAATGGAAATGGTAAAGTACAAAATATGCCCTAGCCACAGCTAACGAATCACATGTAGAGATATTGATAACACACACGGAGTTAATGGTATTTCATAAGTAATTGATTGAGTGTTTTGTGCTTGATTTATGCATTGTCTCATTAGGTGATAACTATTGCAGGTTCTGGGCTGACATAGGAGAGTACGAACAAAAATAGGTAGAAAACATGTAGCTGAGTTAGATAATCCTGACTTGTTCTTAATAATCATTTCAGCACTAGAAATTCTTTGCTAAGTATAGCAAATATGATTAGGGCTAGGTAGGAAAAGTGGAGGGAGCTCTATGCGATTGCTAGTGTCATTTTAACTATAGTGGCATTTTCACCAAACGGCTGCTAGCATGGTTAAACATAGTGCACATGGCGGTTGCATTATCGGCCGTAGCGGTGGAGACCGCTACACTATTTTGAAAATAGTAGTGCCAAGCAATTGTTTTAAAACATTGTCTTTCCTATTTATTCTCCTCAATAGCCTTTCCTAAAGTTATTTCTGCCCTTATATGGTTCCAAATCATTAAAAAAACATGAGATTGATTTCTACCCAAGATTCAACTTTTTTTACTACCAAAACAATTTACCCCGCTATGCCGTTATGTAACGCTAGCTACGTAGTGTTTTGGACATTGGCCGCTACGCACGCTGCAACCACCATTTTGATCCTAGGTTGCTAGATCTCCTATGTTGCATAGAGTTGAATGATGGACAAGGAAAAAAAAATGGAAGGAAGCGAAAGTACATGCTGCGGAGATATTTTTAAACATTAAAGCTATACTGTTTGGAGAAAAACGGCCAACTATCTCTTCTTCTTAACCAAACACCCCAACCCACCCCCCCCCAAAAAAAAAAAAAAAAAAAACAAATGTTCATTTATAGTTGTTTCCTGATTTTGTGCTAGTGAAGCATGATAACACTCAGGGTATAAATATGGCTGAGTGATGCTGGGACACGGTATAAATTTGCCGTGTGCCCGATTTTGTGCTTTTGTGATGCAACAACAAAGTTATATTGGAGATTGACTTGTGGCCCATATGTGGGACCACCCAAAATTACTTAGAGATTTAATTATTTCTAATTTTTTTTAACATCCAATTGTAGTTAGGATTATGTTTCTAATTCGGATAGGATTCTTATTTTTGTTTCCTAGTTTGATTAGGATTGTTTCTTTAGCCCCTTAGTTTCTTTTATTATACATTAAATTTTTTTTTTCTTTTATTATATATGGCATTGTAGAGATCATAATCTCAGATTTGAGGTAATAGAATTATTCCCTTGTGGTTGTGAGATTATCGTTGGAGAGTGTTCTCTTCGTGTGATTGTTTCTGCGGAAACCTTTGATTGTGCTTCGGCAGCTGCGATCATACCCCTAGGATTGCATTAGTTGGTATTAGAGCCGAACAATCCCTCGATCAATCGGCGTGTTACCCATCCATCCATTCTCCAATCCATCCCCACCAATCCGCCCGCTGATCTTCACAGCCACCTACGTCATCTATCCACTGTCTTCCCCGCCGTCCATCGTCCCAAATCCCTGCTTCCTGAAACCTACTCACTGCCAAAATCCCATACCCCATCCCGTACTACCATCTCCAAAAACCAAACCCGTATGCCAAAACCCAACCCAAACCACCACCATCTCAAAACCCCAGCATATCTCCTCCATTGTCCCGAAATCCCAACCCAACCTCTCGCCCTCCTTGCCAAATCGTCCCACCCCATGGTCCAGGAAAAAAAAAAATCCACACGATCCCCAAAGTGCACACCTTTCCCGCAATCCCAACCCCTCCCTGCCACTTTTGAACTGTAGAACCCCCTCTAAAGCCACCACCTCTCCACTGGTGACAAATGGAGGAAAAAAAAAAAAAAAAAAAAAAAAAAAAAAAAAAAAAAAAAAAAAAAAAAAAACAAGAACAGAGAGAGCAAGAGAACGCATGAGGCGGCGAAAAGGGAAGGACGAGTGTACCTAACACCACGCTTTGCCGACCGTTGCTGTCACTCGCCGACTGCGCTCGGGACCGTTGGGTTCTACCTCCGCTGCTTCCGCATCTTCAACTCCACTGAGTAGCCGCAATTCCATTACACCAATCATGGACGAAAATATCAGCCACTACGCATTTGCCGTGGCGGTAGTGGCCACCACGCTATCTGGGAAAAATCGGGTATCGCACCCGTAGCGGCCCGTATGTGTAGTGGCCGATACAGGCCGCCACGTTATAGTGGCGCCGCTACAAACTTGAACAGTAAGGGGAAAAAAAAAAAACCAAACCCTCCTCCCTCCAATCGTTTCTTTGACTAGTAGAAAAGGAAGAAGAAAGGAAAGGAAAAAAAAAGGAAAGAATATGAAAACAGGAAGAAAGGAAGGGAAAAAAATGAAGAAAGGAAGGGAGAGAGATAAAACAGTTTAGAGTTTAGACAACATACCTGGATGTAGTAGAAAACAGCAAGAGGAGGCAGCCGCGGCGGCAGCAGCATGAGGAGGCGGGGTGCTCCTCCTCTTCTTTCTTCTTCTTTTTCTTTTCTTTTCTTTTCCCTCCTTCTCCTTCCCCCTTCTCCCGCTGTCTCTCGATCCTTCCATTCACATGAAATAGGGCACTGGGCAGCATATGGCCCTTCCATCTGTTTCATTTAAGGTAATTTATGGGCCCCAGCCCCACAGTGACCCACTTTATAAAAGGTTTAAGTAAAATATAAATGGCCCCTCAAAAACTATTGTCTTCTTAACTAACCATTGATGGGCTCCACATTGATGCCCAAGTGTTAAATAAAAAGGGCATGTCTTAACCAAATATAATTTAATTGAAATTAGAGCCTTAGCCAAATTTTACTCTAATTCGAAATACGACCCAGTAAAATTTCACTCTAATTGAAAATAGGGCCATAGCAAACTTTGACACTAACTAGAAATGGGCTCCAGCCAAAAGTTTCACATTAATTGGAAATAGGTTTTAGCCAAATTTCAATCTAATAGGAAATACTGAAATAAAGCCTTGGCCAAAGTACACTTTAATAGAAAATGGGCCCTTTTCATTTTAATAGGAAAGTGGCTCTAATCAAATTTAATTTTTAACAGAAAAATCTTTATGAGTTTTTCATTACTTTCTAAGTTAGCATGACTAACAAACATGAATATGTGTGAAAAAACTAATCACTACTATTATTTTCTATTTATATAGCGATATAGGACTTCATATATTGAGTACACCGCTACGCCCTCGTTCCTTACTTTTGCAAAAGAAACATATTTCTTTCATTTTACAATTTTCTGGATTTTTTTGGAAATTTTTTCAAATATTTTGGGCAATTTTTTCAAATCGCAGCCCCGCTTTGTAGCGACTTGCCGCCACCGTTATTTTCATCCTTGACACCAATCAAACCCTATCTTCATCGACGTTTGCCAAGGTCCAGGTCCTCTACCAGTGTCGAGCTTCCTCCCCCCTACTCTTCTTCTCCGTTGAAGCACATCACATCAAATAAGAAGTCGATTCCCCATTCCTATTTTGTTCTTTCTGCACAAAGCCCAAATTGAGTCAGGGAGATGGAGGAAACGGCCTAACGCATACATTCCTGTGACATGTGCTGAGTTTACTTCAGGTCAGGCTTGGGTCAAGTTGACTCGACCTGACCCAAAGCCGCAGAAACAACCCAATGGAAAGGGGTCTTGCAGCAAGGATCTGATATTAGCAACAGTGGTCTTTTGACTAGGCACAACAACAGATTGACCAGATCAACGGTTAGGATTTGTTCTCGCAATATCAGAGCCAACTGCGGTCAAATTTTGGATTTGTTTTCTTCTTCGTGTTCGTGAGTAGCAGATCTACCCATCAGGCCAATCAATTTTTTTATTGCATTAAAAAAATGGTGGTTTATAAGAAGACGGTAGAAGTTGAGTCTTCCTCCACAAACATGAAGGACTTGACTAGAACCATTGCGGAGTTATCAAAAAATGTTAATAAACTCTGCAATGATGGCTCAAATCCAACAAAGTCTTGCAAGGATGGAAACCCGATTAGCCAATTTAGAAACTAATCACCGAAGTGATGGAAAAAAATATTTGGAATCAACGAGATCCATAGGTGGTCAATGGAAATTGCGACGTGATGCTTCAGCATAACGTTTTTAGGGTTGATTGTGATGGAGGCCGCAATTTTGAACCATGGTTTACGCCACGGAATTTGTGGGTGCCGGGTTTTTGGGCGTGACATAAGCTCACTTTAACTCTTAATAGAACATTGATTGTTGGGTTTTCCTTTTATTTTTGTTTTTTCTGAGATTTGGCTGCTTTTATGTTTTTTTTATTGGAGGGGCAAAGAGGAATAAGGAAAATAGAAAAAGGAAAAAAAATAGGCTTTGTATTATGCTTTTCCCACTTGCCACAAAATCTAAAAAGGGCTTTTGGTAAGCGAAGTGGATCGAGATTTGCTTTTCCTGAAGTGCTTTTTGGGCCTTTACTTTTAAAAAACCTTTTGAAAATCCAATAAATCATACTCTCTTTTAAGGGCTTTTTAAAATCCAAAGACCCAAAAGCACATTCAAGAAGTCCAACAAAAACATGCCCTGCGTCATTCACATAGAAGGGAAGAGTTTTGCATCTTCCCAAGAATCTAGTTTCTAAGGAAATGTCTTCAGATAACAATTTGTGGAATTTTTATGCAGGTTTTACCATTCAAAAGAAAAAAAAAGGGTTTTAGAGATAAACAACTAGCAACGATTGAGCATCAGATTAGAGCGTTCATGCGATTACAGGAATCTTTTCTTTTACCACAATAGGCAAAACTAACCATTTAACATTGATGGTTTGGATTCTTATTTATTTATTTATTTAAGGTGAACAAAAATCCCTGACTAGTTTGCTTTTCATAGTAATGTTGTTATCTTCTTTTTCAAAAAAAAGAAGTAATGTTGTTATCTTAAACTGATTCAACTATGGACATATATAATGTATAATATCTATGACATATTTGTGTATGCCAATGATATTCTTCATATGATTGTATGCTAGATTTGTTTCTCATTGTATTGTTGTTGCTGTGGATGGAAAATGGATGGACTTTGAATAGTTGTTTTTTCTCTTTTCTATAGATTTTTAGTATTCTTCATATAAAATGAAAATGAAAATCCTGCAATCCAAGACGCGATTCCAAATTCTATTCAATTCTATCACTTTATCAATTTGCGATATTATATCAGTTTTCAGAACAAGAGAGCGCATGCTAACAGGGGTTCTCTTGACGTAAATAATTTGGAATGAGTACATAAGAAAGAACTTTATAGTAGCTCCAATAGAAGATAAAATCTGTCGGTGTTGTTTGAAATGGTTTGGGCACATATACAGAAGCCTGAAATAGCCATTCTTCGACATATTTGATTTCAGCTCATGTTCTTTGCGTATCAAATGTGTTATAGACTGTACTCAACAAAGTGTGTTGCGGTTGAGACATTGAGTTGGTTGAAACAGCATGCCTTGCCAAATATAATTTTCAGATGAATAGATATATCCTAACCTAACATCTCTAAGTGCTTTGGTTTGTCTAAAATTATGCATTGCTTTAAGTTTCTTGATAATCTCACACTGGAACAGGTTCAAGACAAGTTGACTGGTGCAACGTACATTGTTGCAGAATCTCGAATGTCTGTGCTTCCAAGTAAAAAATCTAAATCTGATGCATCAAATGGACCTGCCCAAGATGCGAAACCTACGAGCAAGGGGTCTTCAAAGGAAAAGGTCAAGGGTGGAAAGGACACTGGATCATATGAGTTGTTGGAAAAAGTTTCAGGTTCTTCCCTTGTGGGGATGAAGTAAGCTCTTATCTTTTTGTTCTTTTCCAGTGTTGTTATTCAATAATTGGATATCTTTAAAGGATCTGGCAGTATCAATATGGGACCCATTAGCGTTATCCTGGTTGATGTAAATTTGTAGCTCCCTTACCTCTGAGGCTCAGCAGTGGTAGGGGTTAAGAAAGGTCACGTCATGGACTTGGATTGGCTAAAATAAGTTACTCCAGATTATCCTACCCCATGATTTTTAATGGCCTCAAAAGGTTCTGTTCATTATACATTTTGTAAGATCCAATCCAAAAGCCATTACTTATAAAAGCCATTACTTATCAAATGAGTGGCAAATTGGTGTAAATATAATTAGGGATGCCAATGGACCTCTGATTCACTGGTTACCTGAGGGTTTTGACTTCAGAAATCTGTTTATAGACTACGTTTTTGGACCTGATTGATGCTTGGGCTGACTTTCGTGCATATCTAAATATCCTGTTACCCGAGCGAGATGTATATTATATCATATATTATACAATATCTATATGAATAAATATTGTATTATTATATTTTTTTTACAGTCCTTGAACAACTAAGTTGTTTGGTATAAGGTGGTAGAGGCTTAATGATGCAATCATAGGCACAGTTGTGGTTCCCAAGGAACAATCTCACGTGGAAGACACTCTCCAACGATAAACCCACAAAAGGGAAAATTCTATTAACTCAAATCTTTGAGATCATTGATCTCTACAATGCTATATTTATGATAAAAGGAACTTAAGCCCTAAGAAACAATCCTAATCAAACTAGAAAACAAATAATAATTCTATCTAAATTAGAAACAAACTAATCCTAAATGCAATTTCTTAAATAAAAATTAGAAACTAATAACAATAAAGAATTCCAAATCTTGCTTGGGTCCCACAGTCTTGCCCCAATGGCTAGATAGTGCTGCTGCATCATTCTCCCCAGGTTGGAAAAGAGTTCGACCTCGAACTCGGCTCTTCTTCGTGATGTTACTTCTGTAGATAGTGTGCACATGAAGCGCTTCCTTAGTGAGACGAGAATTGGAACCATGCTTTGGTGGTGTCGGCTTCATAGGACGGAGTGTGACTTGCTTTTCACCATGCAGGAAAGTATATATGTTGTCACGCATGCCATTAGTTCCATTCTTATCATACATCTATGGGCGACCTAACAAGATATCACAACTATCCATGGGTATCACATTACAGTACACAGTATCTGTATAATCTACACCACTAGAAAATGTAACTTGACATGCGTACTGGACTTGTACTTTATCACCTGTCATTAACCATCTAGCAAAATAAGGACGATGATGCTTCCGAACTTTCAGCTGTAAACGATTCACAAAAGCTTGGGATATGATATTCTGACAACTGTCTCCATCAATGACGACTGTGCATTCTTTACCATTGACTATTCTTTTGGAGCGGAAAATATTTTCTCGCAGCCATTTCTTCTCAGTAGTCAATGTAGGTTCTTGGATGATCATGAGAGACTCAAGACCCTCCTCAGGCGGAATGTCCACAATTTCCTCGGTGTCATTCTCTTGAGGATCATCGGGAACATCTTTCACATCACTTTCATTTTCAATGAGGTGGATATGTTTTGGACATTCTGCTGCACAATGCCCTTGTTGTTTACAATTAAAACATGTGAGCCTATTATGACCTTTGGGCTTGTTAAAAACTTTCTCCGATGATATACACGGTTTAGAACCTGCAACGGAGGAATTCTTCTGCATAACCCATTTAGCTGCATTAAGTTTTTGGGCTTGATGATTTGCAATTCCCTCAGCCTTGATAGCATGCTGAATAATCTTATCAACATTATCAAAATGCTTGAATGCGAGGATATCTTGAATGTCAAGTGTAAGCCCATTAAAGTATCTGTCAATTAAGACCTCATCATCTTCATTCAAACCACAACGGGCTTGCATCGTCATAAACTCCTCAGAATACTCTACAATTGTCTTAGATCCTTGTTTCAAGTATTGAAAACGAGAACGCAGATCTCTGGAGTAATTGACAGGTAGGAACTTTTGCTTCAACAGATTTTTCATCTCGGCCCAGGTGTCAACATAATCAATTTGTTGATATCTCTTCTTTTGCGACTCGGCCCACCATACCAAACCAAACCAAACCAAACCAAACCAAGCCTTTTCCCACTAGGTGGGGTCGGCTATATGGATTTGACCAAGGATGAAAATAGCGGTGGCGGCGGGCGTAGCGGCCCGCCGCCAAAACGATACGAAGCGGGCGATACGTAGCGTAGCGGGGATACGTAGCAGCGTAGCGGCGCGATTTGAAAAAAACGTGCAAAAATTCTGAAAAAATCACAGAAAATCCAGAATATTGGAAAATGATAGAAAATGTATTTTTTTTACAAAAGTAACTAAGATAAGGGGGCGTAGCGGTTCCTTCATTGTACAAGTTCTTATATCGCTGTATGAATAGAAAAGAGTAGGAATAATTTTATTTTATTTTTCCACATGTATTCATGTTTGTAATCAAACAGTGTCATAAAAATATTATCATCATTATTGCTTAGGATATCACATTTCTGAGTTGAATTTTGAAATGTGTATATATATAGTTTAAAATTTTCTGATAAAGAAAAATTTGATCAGGGCTCTATTTCCTATCAGAGTAAAATTAATTTCGGCCACTATGTCCTGTTAGAGGTAAATTTGGTTAGAGTCCTATTTCCTATTAAAATGAAATTTGGTTGAGCCCTATTTCCTACTAGAGAAAATTTTGCTAGAGCTTCAATTAGTGTGAAATTGGCCATGGCCCTATTCCGATTAGAGTGAATTTTGATTGGTCTCTATGTCTAATTAGAGTAAAATTTTGCTAAGCCCCTAATTTTTATTTATTTGGCTAAGCCATGATTTTTTTTAATTTTAATATTTAGAACCCATTGTGGAGCCTACCAATGGTAATAATATTGGGTGCATCAGCTTTATTTTTTCTGAGGGCTAATTGAGTTTATTTATCACTTTGATAAGGTGAGCCACTGTGGGCCCATTTAATCTTTAGCTACAGCTTTCATAAGGTGAGGCCCAATGTGGGCCCATTTTTATTTACCCAACTGGCTAAATAAAGGACCGAAGAGGGTTTTTTGCCCTACTTGCATCTCCCGAAACAGAAGGATCGAGAAAGAGGAAGAAGAAAAGAAGAAGAGGGGAAGGAAAAGAGAAGAAAGAAGAAGAAGGAGAAGAAGAAAAGTGGTGCTGGGTGCTGTGGTGCTGCCGCTGCTCATGCTCCTACCGTGCTGCTGCTGCCACGCTGCTGCTGCCGCTGCTCCTGCTCCTGCGGTGCTGCCGCTGCTCCAGCTGCTGCTATGCTGCTGCTCCTGCTCCTGCGGTGCTGCCGCTGCTCCAGCTGCTGCTATGCTGCTGCTGCTAATTCCAATTCCAGGTATGTTTCTCCATCTGCTGCCTTTTTTTTTTTTTTTTTTTTCATTTCTTCATCTTCCTGTCAAACAGAGTTTTCGTTTTTTTTTTTTTTTTTTTTTAACATTTCAGTTCTGCATGCTAGTAAGGAAGAAGAAACATGTTGATATTTTCCCTTTCTTTCATTGCTTTTTTTCTACAACAACGTCTGATCTCTCTGCTCTCTCTGGGATTTTTTTTATTTTTTGGGCAGACTAGTCATAGCGGCCGCCACGTTTCGTGGCGGCATGTATCGCCCGCTACACATGGGTAGCGGCCGCTACGGGCGCCACAAGGTGCGATACCCGATAAATTCTTTGTAGCGTGGCGGGCTCGGCCGCCACGGCCGATATATCGGCCGCTACGCTACATAGCGGCCGATATTTTCATCCCTGGATTTGACGACGCCAATCAAATCTGTTTAGGGCCATGTCCTCCGTTAGATCCATGTAGGCAATGCCATGTTTAATAGTTTCTTCCCAACTTCTCTTGGGTCTCCCTCTCCCTTTCCTACTCTTGATAATCTCCATGCTTTCACACCTTTTAACAGGTGCCTTCGTTGGACGCCTTCTAACATGGCCAAACCATCTCAGTCGATTTTCTCTCATTTTATCTTTAATCGGTGCTATTCCTACTTTGCCCCTAATCTCCTTGTTCCTAATCCTATCTCTCCTTGTGATCCCGCACATCTATCTTAGTATTCTCATCTCCGTAACTTCCATCTTCTTAACATGAGTATGCTTTACTGCCCAACACTCTGATCCATATAACAACTCTGGGCGTACCACCACCTTATAATACTTTCCTTTAACCTTGAGGGGAACTTTTCGATCACACAAGACGCTCGAGGCACTCCTCCATTTGGTGCATCCGGCTTGAATCCTGTGACTTATATCAGTATCAATCCCTCCATCCTGTTGCACCATAGATCCAAGGTATCTGAAGTTTTCTTTCTCTACAATCTTTTGTGTGCCCAAACTTACTTCTATGTTACTAGGTGTCCTATTTTGACTAAACTTGCATTCCATATATTCCGTCTTACATCGACTTAGCCTAAACCCTTTAGTCTCTAACGTTTTCCGCCATAATTCTAGCTTAGCATTCACTCCTTCTCTCGTCTCATCCACTAAAACTATGTCATCTGCAAATAGCATACACCACGGCACCTTATCCTGGGTATGTCTTGTAATCTCATCCATAACTAGGGCAAACAAGTACGTGCTTAACGCTGAACCTTGGTGTAGACCAATCATGATAGGAAACTCTTTAGTCTCGTCGCCAGTCGTTCTTATAGATGTCACGACTCTATCATACATATCCTTTATTGCCGCAATATATGCGACGCGCTTTTTTCTTTTCCAGTACTCTCCACAGAATCTCCCTAGGAACCCGGTCATAGGCCTTCTCCAAGTCAATGAACACCATATGTAAATCTCTCTGACCTTCTCTATATTGTTCCATTAACCTTCTCAGGAGAAAGATAGCCTACATGGTTGATCTCCCAAGCATGAAACCAAATTGATTCTCTGAAACGTTTGTTGTTCTTCTTAGTCTTCTCTCAATAACTCTCTCCCATAATTTTATCGTATGGCTCATCAATTTAATCCAGCGGTATTTCGCACAGTTCTGAATATCTCCTTTGTTCTTGTTTATGGGTATAAGAATATTTTTCCTCCATGCATCAGGCATCTTCTTGCTCTTTAGCACTACATTAAAAAGCTTTGTCAACCAACTTATGCCATCCTCCCCCAAGCACCTCCAGACCTCAATAGGGATACCATCTGTCCCAACCGCTTTCCCATTCTTCATCTTTTTCAATACTTCTTTAACTTCTTCCCTACTGGTTCTCCTATAGAACATATGATTCGATTCTTCCCTAGAAATGGTAAGCTGCCCCAATTGTATGTCACTACTATGGATGAAAATACGTAGCGGCTGCTATATCGGCCACTATCTCGGCCGTAGTGGCCGCCACCGCTATGCTACGACTGATTTATCGGCCGTTGCACCCGTAGCGGCCGCCACGTCCGCTACGGGGTGAGAAAAATTCCTACTTTCCAAATTTTTTTAAAATGCATAATAAGACTTATTTCTTTTCTTCTTCTCTCCATATAACATTTCTACACAACTCTTCTACCCTTTTATGTTTAAAAAAAACACCAAAAAGCACATGATCTCGCCGAATTACAGTCGATACAGAGAGTTCTTCTCAATGATTATTCTCTAAGTACATCCAATTAGACACCCCCTTTGGTAGATGTATTTTTTTCTCTAGGTAATCTTAAGTCTTGACTTCATGACATAGTTTTTTCTTTTATAAGCTTTTCATTAGTTTTTAAGTTAGCATAACTAAGCAACATGAACACATGTGAAAAAAATGATCATTACTAGTATTTTCTATTTATATAGCGATACAGGACCTCATACAGTGAGGGGACCGCTACGCCCCCATTACCTTAGTTACTTTTGCACAAAAAAAAAAAAAAAAAAAAAAAAAAAAAAAACATTTTCTCTCATTTTCCAATATTCTAGATTTTCTAGAAATTTTTCATATTTTTTTGACGATTTTTGCAAATCGCTACGCCGCTAAGTAGCGCCGCTACGCTACGTAGCGTTTTGGCTGCAGGCCGCTACGCCCGCCGCTACCGCTATTTTCATCCTTGGTCACTACTACTGCTTTCGTTTTCATTAAATAACTTCTAGAAGTAGCTCTTCCAACGCTCCTTTATCTCCTCTTCCTTTACTAATACTTTTTCGTCCTCATCCTTAATGCATTTAATTTGGTTTAAGTCCATGGTCCGCCTATCTCTGGCTTTAGCAAGCTTGAATATCTCTCTTTCGCCTGCCTTAGTGTCAAGTCGCCTATATAGCTCCTCCAATGCCTTTGCCTTGGCCTCACTACTTTTGGTGGTTTCTTGTTTTGCTTCTTTATACCTCTCCAAGTTCGCTCCATTTCGATCCTTTTGCCAAGTTTTAAAGCACTCTCTTTTAACTCTTATCTTGTCTTGGACGGCCTCGCTCCACGACCATGCTTCTTTCTGTGCCAGAGCACCCCCTTTGGATTTTCCTAAGACTTCTTTCCCTACCCTCCTAATACACTCTGCTACCTTATCCCACATAATATTTTGCACTCTCATTTACCGCCCAAACGTCTTCCTCTAGTACTCTTTCCGTTAATGCTAGTTGCTTGTCACCTTTCAAGTTCCACCATTTAGTCCTTGAGCATCTAATTGAACTTCTTTTTTCTAGTCCACCTTTGTAGCTGCACATCTATGATCAACAACCTATGTTGGGAAGTCAAGCTCTCCCCCGGTATAACCTTGCAATCTTTACAAGCTAAGCGGTCTCTTTTCCTAGTTAAGAAGAAGTCAATTTGTGTCCTTGAGGAGCCACTCAATTCACTAAATGCTCCTCTCTCTTCCTAAAAATGGTGTTAGTTACCATGAGATCATAAGCCACTGCAAACTCCAAAATATCCTTCCCTTCTTCATTTCTATTACCGTATCCATGTCTCCTGTGTACTCTTATATATCCATCTACGTCGCGTCCTACATGACCGTTCAGATCTCCTCTTATGAAGACCATCTCGCCTTGAGGGTATCTCTAGTATTACTCCTTCCAAGTCTTCCAAAAACTTCTCCTTATGTCCATCTCCTAAGCTCACCTGGGAGGCATAAGCACTAATAACGTTCACTATCTCTTCTCCTAATACTAACTTAATTGCAATAATTCTATCTCCAGAGCGCTTTACATTAACTATATCTTCCTTTAAGTCCTTGCTTACCACTATGCCGACCCCATTCCTCGATTTATTAAGTCCTGTATACCATAACTCATACCCAGTCCTCTTAATCTCTTTAGCTTTCTGTCCCACCCATGTTGTCTCTTGCAAGCAAGCAATTGTGATTCGTCTCCTTTCCATTGTATCCACCACTTCCATAAGTTTCCTAGTTAGGCTCCCAATGTTCCAAGTACCTAATCTCAGCCTTCTATTGGACTAGCTTCCTTACCCCCCACACTTGTCCAATAAAGTGTGAGGACCCTTGCCTATTTAGCACTGCACCTGGGCGCCGATGCAGCAGTCCTTGCTCACTTATCACTGTACTCGGACCATATAGCGCGTCGCTAAGTAGGGGACGTCTCGACGAAATTTCATTAGGTCTCAAATCCATAAAGAAATCCGACTGAGTATTGTGCTGGCTGTCAGCTACCTAATGCACAACCCTCCTCCTTTGTCCGGGCTTGGGACCAGCTATGTCAAGGATACCCCAACATAGGTGAAGTTAACTCTGCCCACCATATCGCAGCATAATTGCGAAATCGAGTTGCCACCAGTGTAATTTTATGACCATCCGTCATTGGTTTATGTGCAAAAATATTTTCTATGCACACTAACCAATCCAAGAACTCATCTTGGTTTCAATTTCCCATCATATTCGGGAATCACAAGTTTAATACCCAAATCACGATCAACATTGACGGCATGTGGATCTCGTTGATTTCGATTATGTCTTTCATCATCTCGATGATCATCCTCACGCCGATTAGTTTCTAAAGTAGTTAATTGGGTTTCAATCCATGCAAGACAGCAAGAGTATCTTGCATTTGAACCATCAGTGAGGATAGTTGATTAACAGTTACTGATAATTCCGCTACGGATCCCCTTAGATCATCATCATTATGGGAGGAAGACTTCACTTCTACTTGCTTCTTGGGAGGCATCTTTGTGTAAAGCAAATTTAAAATTTATGACATACCTGATGTGTAGATCTGCTCGTCCCGATCAAGCTGGCGAAAACGGATTTGAAATTGGACGGTGGATGACACTAATATCGCGACGATAAATCTATGCCCTTAATTTGGTCAAATCTGGTTATGAACCAAAAACTGATGACGTCAGTTAGTGAGGTAGATCAATATGGGCTTCCGATAGTTGGGTCGGATATCACCAGAACTAACCCGAACTAAAACCCAATTATCCAAGAGTCCTGGAAAGTGTCGAGACACGTGTACCACTCAGTACTCAGGATGTTCCCCTTCTCGTTTTCTTTTTCTCCTTTCTTTATGCTATGAAGGTGCGGGAACTCCTTGAGTGAGGCTTCAACGAAGATTACGGTGCAGCGATGTGAGGAAGTGGCTGACGGTTCGACTGGATAAAGATATCTTGGCACACGGTGTGGATGGCTGGCAGTGGAGTGGAGCAGCGGCGACGACGGTGCCAGGTTCTTCTCCTTCCTCTTCTTTTGTTCTTCGTCTCTTCTGTTCTGTTCGTCTTCTTCTGATTTTTTTTTTTTTTTGTCTTTTATCTCTCCTCTGGGTATGGTAAGGGAATCGATTGGGTGTGGGGTCCAGGTAGAGATGGAGGGGTTTGGTGGTTTCGTTCTGAGGATTTGAGTTGTGGTGACGGGAGGCTTCTGGTGGTTTTCGGTGATGCAGAGACGAGAGGGAGGGTTTGATTAGGGTAGCAGGTTCTGGAGGATCCGGCTGAATGAGTTGAGAGGAGTCTTTGGCAGCGGCTAGGGCTGGATTGGCTTCCGGCAGTGGGAGGGTGACGTGGAAGATGAACGGGATAAACGGATGGGTGGGGATGGACGATGGATAGGGGTAATCACGCTGACGATCAGGGATTGTTCGGCTTTGATACCAATTGATGCAATCTTAGGGTTAGGATGCAAGTGCCAGGGCACAATTGGGGTTCCCAAGGAACAATCTCACGTGGAAGACACTCTCCAATGATAAACCCACAAGGGGAAAATTCTATTGACTCAAATCTCTGAGATCTTTGATCTCTATAATGCTATATTTTTAATAAAAGAAACTTAAGCCCAAAACTAGGAAACAAATAATAATTCTATTCAAATTAGAAACAAACTAATCCTAAATGCAATTTCTTGAGTAAAAATTGGAAACTAATAACAATAAAGAATTCCTAATCTTGCTTGGGTCCCACAATTGGACCATGAGTCTTGCCCCAACGGCTAGATAGTGCTGCTGCATCACTTAACCTTGTGACTGCAGTCACTGCACTGTCATAGTCACAAGTTGGGTCCTTTTGCTGTGTATTTTTTCTTCTGTATATGAAGGTTTTGAGTTAGGCCAGGAGTCTGTTCTGTCTCTAGTGTGGTCCATTGGAGTTGAACCTGGGTCTAAGAATATTACATTTGATTAGGTCTGTGTCTTGATCTGGGTCCTTGAGAAATTTAATGGTGGGGTAGTGCATATGAAGGGCCTGGATTGATCATAGCTGCACCTAATTCCCCAGCATAAAATGTGAAACAAGAAGAGTTACATCAGCTTAGTTATAGCTTATCATTTGGAATTACTTCGAAGTGTTTAGGGCTAAATCCAGGAAAAAAAAGTAGATTTCTTTTCTTTTCATGCATGGAATGCTATCAAGAATCTTGTTACTAAACTTGCTTTATAAGATGTTCTCTTAGTCTTAATATCTGAAACTGTTTGTGCTCTTCTTTGAATTTTTTTTTTTTAAATTTTCTTTTCTTTTCTACTGCATATGGTGTGATACAAAGAATGAATCATATACATGCTTATTTCTGGTAATTGCCTTCTGTTGATCCATTGTGCCATATTTGTATGATCAAAATCCATTCATATTGACCATTGATCGATCATTGTGTGAAAAGTTGAATATATCTCAATAGTTTCATTTGCTTGCATTTCTTTTCTTTTCTTTTTTTTTGAAAGTGATATGTATCTCAGTAGTTAATCCTATTTTTAATAATTCAATCAAACCAACAATGTGGACCACTTTCATTGGAATGAAATTTAGCCCAGTGAGTATTCATGGCAGGTGTGTGATCCAAATGGTTGGATCAAGCTAAGGTGAGCCCCACTTGGGTCAATAGATGCACATGGGAACTGCCATGCAGATTGTGGATGCCAGCATGTGATCATTTCTTGTGATACAAATCCTAATATGAATGAGAATTATCGCAGTCCGTTAACAAAATTTTGACATTTGAGACAGTTGTAAAAGCTTTCATAGTCATGGAAATGGAAGAATACTGTGAAATTCTGTCCTTCAATTCCTCAAAATGGTCGTCAAACAACTTAAAAGTTTGCCAGCGAGATGATCTTTGGGATGAATCTCGTAATGATTGTTCAACCGTTAATGGACAAATTCTTGGACATTTTTGAAGAGTGAGAAGATATCAGACAAGTTTCTGGCATTCCTTTTCTATTTTTAAACCTAAATCCTTATCACGCATGTTATATATTTTACCAATTTAATTACAATGTTTTTTATCTGTCACTTGTTAGAATGTTTCGTTATCTAAGTAGGAATTGTTTATTACTGCAGGTATGTGCCATTGTTTGATTTTTTCCAGGAGTATTCTGATGCAGCATTTCGGGTTGTGTCAGACAATTATGTTACTGATGATAGTGGGACTGGGGTGGTTCATTGTGCTCCTGCCTTTGGTGAAGATGATTATCGCGTCTGCACTACTTCGAACATAATCCAGAAGGTTGTTTTCATGCATGCTACTTGTCCTTATTTTTGTTAGTTAAACAGAAATAAAATATGAACTATTGGACACCTCACTACATCTTAGGGAATATCATCCTCAGCCTTATCCCAGCTATGTTGAAGTTGGCTACATGAATTTCGTTTCTCCATTCCAATCCATCTTGAGCCAAATCCTCAGACAAGTTGAACTTCTTCAGATCTATTTTTACTACTTCCATCCTACGTCCTCTTTGGCCTACCCTTTCCCTTGGTGGTACATCAACTTGCATAGCCAAACTTTTACTAGCTCACTACATCTTAGGGAACCATTTTGTGAATTTTCTGTGGAATTGCAAATTCTCCCTTCTTTCCGCTACATTCGGGACTTTGGAACACATGCACCCCCCCTCACACCCATGTCCCAACCGGCTGATATACAGCTTGGGATGCCAATTCTCCATTTTAGATGTTCCCCTTTTATAACAGCTGCAACACATCTGTATTATTCACTTTCTGATGGAGCCCAAGAGGGGCTGCCCAAAATGTGGTTTTGGTTTATGATCCAAATCCATGCGGAGCCCAAATGCAAGCTGTTTCTATCTTAGAATCTTATCATGTTTGTTCAAAAAATCAAACCTTATCATGATTTGGAGAGAGGACAGGTCAAAGGAATTTGCTTTATCCTTTGTTACTAAAATTTATAAAGAAGGTAAGGTTAACGATATGGAGTGATTTTCTCAATCCCTAGAGGGTTAGGATGTGTTTAGGAATTCTGAAAAGCACTTATTTCATGTTTTATAGGTTATTTAGCTTTTAGAGTGTTTGGTAAACATCTATTTGCATTTCTCATTTGATTAGCAGTTAGAGCTTCAACCTCTAAAAAAATTAAGGGGACCCTTTTTTAATTGGAGTTTTTTCATCTAAAGAGGTAAGAGGCGGAACTAGAGTTTTTGTTTGATTGTTTTAACTAATGGGGCCCATTTAAGGATCAACCCAATCACTTCAGGAGCAAGGAAATATGCGCATTACGACTTATTCACATACAAAATCTAAACAAAATTTTGAGAATGACAGAAAGTTCCTCTTCAGTAATCTTTAATTTGTATGTTCAGCTAACACCCTACTGCCAAATAAGAGCTTTTGTCTTAGAATGTTAACCATATAGACTGATTGTAAATTAGAACTTAAAAATTATAGCTTTTTTTATTTTTTTGAATGTTAATTAGAGCCATTTGTTGTAGACCCAATATACCTTAGCTTTTATTAGGTTATACTAGAGTTTCCCAACAGGCCCTTACCACAAGGGGATGGACTGTCTTCAGGGCACTCAATGAAATAAAATAGTTCTCTTTTTGCGGGTTGAATATATATTTGTGTGATTGTGTGAGACCAAGATGCGCGAATGTGCTTATGTTTTAACCGTGGGCTTGGAGAGTGATCAATATTATTGGTTACTTTTCCCTCTGTGCTGCCTCACTTTCACTTTAACATCCACAGTTTCTTCCTGTTCTATTGACTTGACAACCATTCTATTTGCAACTTGCTGCAAGCTGTGTCGCCAATTTCACTTGCCCAAAGTGGCACTCATCTTTTCTCCCATTTTCCTTCATGGCTAAGTAATAGCCGGCATTGCTTCCTGTCAGCATATTCCTAAATCCAATTGGCAGAGGTTAGCGTGGGCCATGCACTGAAGACGCAGTTGTCCTTTATAGCCTGATTGTCCTTGAGGCATTTTTGGTGTGAAGCTCATTCTTTATATAGTGCCACTGTACTTAAAGGCCTCTGCTAAAGCCCTCACCTCTATCCCGCTTGGAGTGGATCAGCTTATTTGGTATTGTCATTACTACTGTTGCTGCTGCTCATGCTACAACTACTGACATATTGAAAATCATATATACTGGAGGAGTTTTGAGCAAAGCTGTCAGTTTCGTTTTGGATCCTGCTTTAGTTAGCCTTGTGGTGGAACATTTTGGTTGTTTCAGTATTCCGTTCCAGAAAAAAATAAAGTTTTTTTTTTTTAATAAATAGTAAAATAATAAAAATTGAATAAATTAGGAAGTATTTAGGCTTAAACTGTCTTAAAATATGGCCTATTTTACCTATGTGCTACATATTTATGGGTACAATGAACATGCCATTGATGTTTCTAATTTGAGAGACAATCAAATTGAATACATGGGAATTATTAACTCAAAGTCAAATGAGCTCCATGAAAGACTTCTAACGAGGTGAGGGTTGAAGGATATGAGGTGAGGAGGGAAGGGAATAACGTAGAGATATAGATGAGACATTGACTTTCGTAGGCATTAAAATTGAATTACTAGGGTGATGACTGGGCATTTATTTGTTACCTTCCCTCGATTCAACTTTTAGTAAAGGGGAGATAATTTGATGGGCATTTTTGGACGCTTTTGGATAATCACCTTTGGCCTTCATTTTTAACCACAGATGGCATGAATTATCACAATTCCTTTGTTATCGTAATGCAACAAACAAGCCCATAGTGTTCTCAAAAGTTAAGTCTCAACTCATTGTCTTTTTAATCCATCCCCATTCCATACGTGCAAATTAAAATTAGGTAAGAAATCCCAATTACAAACAATATTCAGTAATTGTAACATCTTCTTTTTAATCTCCCAACCCTATAGTGCTTTGTCCATCCCTGATCCAATTCTGGTCCAACTTCATCATTAAATCATCCTCTTTGTTTGAATTTGGCTGCTCTACTGCTTTCCCTAAAGAGGTCATTTCAGTCGATAGTGTTGTTTATTCAACAATCCACTCATCCAATATATCAATGTTTGCTTAACTTATGGGATCACTTGAAGATCACACATTCACACCTTTCTTATCTTGTTCCAATTGTTAACAATATGCAACATATGGCCCCCAGTTATGCATAATCATGTATCTCATGGTTCCATTGGAATAAATTAAACTAAACCCATGAACAGTTATGATGCAGTAGCACACGGTTGCCAAGACTCATGGTCCAATTGTGGGACCCAATCAAGAGTTAGAATTCTTTATTATTATTAACTTCTAATTTTTATAAGAAGTACCTTTAGCAATAGCTAATTTTGCAAGAATATTATGGTTTCCTACGTATGATTTCTTACAAAAGTTCGTACCAACTTTGTGAGCTCACAGAGATTAGAATTGCTTATGAAGTTCCCTGTGTAGATGAGATTGTCTTCATCGAGTGATTGTTCCTTGATGATGCATCCTAACCCTAGGATTGCAGTTATATATGTACCTTTGCAAAGCTTCAAATTAATGCACGTATGCACACGATTCGTTCAGCTGACATGATGATGCTATCTAGAGGGAGCGATTGTTCAGTGCATATGCTTCTCTCTCTCTCTCTCTCAAAAACATGCACACATATAGGCAGGGCCCGCCCAGATCACGGCCTGCACGGGCCACGGGCCGGGCTGGCCTGGGCGTGCTCGGCATGCCTCTTTAGTTTTTTTTTTTTGATTAATTTTTTTTGCCTTTTCGGTATTAAAATTAAAAATTAGAACACAAGCACGGAGAATGACATATATTTAAGTGGTTCAGTCAAACTCGATATACTCCACTGAGAAGAGAACCATTTGGATCTTAACTTTTTGAAAGTTTGTAAATAGGATTACCTTCAAAAGTCAAAACCTTACAATCTTTTTAGAGAATAAAAATAATCCTCAATGATCTTATTCTTCTACCATATTTATTTTTACAATTTAAGTTCACCACTTGCTTTTACAACTCTAAACTTCATGGATGGGAATTGGGAACCAATCAAATTCTTTCTTAATTGTCTACCTGGTGCCATTTTTGGAATTGGAACTATACTATTACACCATTAGTTTAATGCTCTGATATAGTGCTCATGCTGTGCCTGTGTGCAGAACCAACTATACCAGATATGATTGAACAATTGATATTGATATTTAAACGATGAAAAAACGTCTTCATTAACAGTACAAGCCATCTATTAAATTTGTAGATTTTGCTCCCAATTTAATATATTTTTCTTGGTGGTGTGTTAGTCATAATGTCACATTAATCATTATTAACGAATTAGCACATATTAAAATCATTGGAATGGACTCCTGTATCAATCTCTACCGCAAAATCATTGTCAGAGTTTTTTTTTTCAGAGATTTTTTTTTTTTTTAAATGTTTGAGACATATGCTTGTCAGAGACTAACCATCTGTTGCTCATGTTTGTGTGATGGAGGTGCTTATGTTTTAGTTGCACCAAACAATTTTGGAGTCATCCTGGGGTGTATATTCCATCTGTTTCACCTTTTCTCTGTACCATGGCCACCAACCATTTTTTTGGTGGTTCCTACTGAAGATGAGGTCCACTGTGGAACTATTTGATCTTAAACCATTTGATCACTTGTCTTGTTTTGGATGGTCAATTTTCCTTCCAATCTGGAAAAATTGAGGCCTGAGGGCATTTTTGACATTTAAATCCAGTCATATCAATGGTCTAAAACACTAAACTTGGGAGCTTCTATATAGGCACATCAAAATATTTTACAATTGGTGCATCGGCCTTTTCTTATCTTGCGGGTCCCAATTTGAGCTATGGTCCAATCTTCATTATCCTACAATCAATAAATCTTGACCAATTGACAAATACTTACCATTGATTGTGTACCCTTTGATCCCTGCCAATCTAAACTGTTATCAAAAGTGTCTGATAAGTGCCATGGGCTGTGCCATGCCTGGTGGGCCGACCGCTATGGATAGGTTGGCCCATAGTGGGCTGTGCCAGTTCCCTTGGCCCAGCACGGCCCATGGCACTGGCCGGGCCGTGCCGTGCCGTGGGCCGTTGACCTGCCCGGCCCGGCCCGGCCCATTTGACGTCCCTACACACATATCTTCATAGACACAAATACACACATATAGAGCTATAGTCTCCTGCACTAAAGTTGTATGAGCAACTTGCATGGCACTATGTGGCCCAAATCAGGCCACCTCTAATCAAAAGAATTTGGGGGACGGGGGACGGAAAGGTTTATGCATGGATAGGGGATGCACTGAAAGATGAACTTATTGGATTCTGTTTGGTGTGGTTTTAACTGTAATGCGAATTATAGGCTGAAGAGTGCTAGATGTACCAAAATCTGAGTCTTAAACAAATCAGTCACTGATACAACAATCTAACCAGGAATATCCAGGCGCACAAACCAACTTGTGGCCTGACCAAGCCCGGGAAGAATTCACTCGAAGCAGCTGTTGTAACTCGAAGAAGCAATCACACATACGATATGGGGTTGACACTAGTTCTGCTAAGAAAAATTCAGCAAAGCATGTTGTTCTTCCTGTTTACATTTACACATGCACAATGTGCTAGTTAACTTAGAAATGTTGAGGACCTAGACCACATTTCAACTTAAATGACAAATGAAAAGAAATGGATGCTGAACACAACCAAGAAGTGCAAAACCCAACAAAGATATCCTATATTGATCATTCTGCCTTATTCTTATCAAAGGAAGATGGTCATCATTGTCCCACAACAAAGTACTCAGCTACTGTCTACCCATATACACATGCACAATGATTTGGAAGCAGCTGCAGCCCTAGATACGATCGAGTCTGTTGATCTGACTCTAAACAATGATAAGATGTTTTAGTCACCACCATACATAACTGAAAGTAAAAGACTTTATATTCCTGAAGTTCTTGCTTTTCTGAACTCAAAAGTCAAACCAAATCCCTAAATGAGCTGACTGTCCCAGCTATATAGGCTGTCATGTGTATCCATGTTGCCCATAACGTGTGGACCAAAGGCCCATTGTGGCCTTAGGTGCTTATGCGTATGTCTTGTGCCCATTGGCTCAATCTAGGCCTGTCAGTCTGGCCCTCTGATGAGGGGCCTGGCCTGGACCACCAAAACCCGCAAAAAATGCGGCTTTTTTTTTCTTCCCTTTCATACATCCTGAGGGTGGGGTAGGGCTTGATTTTGAGAAGTCTGCCACTTCGAGGGCCATGAAAAAAAAACCACAGATTATGGACATGAGAGTATCGATGGAAAATAAGAAGAGGCAGATTAAAATATACTAATGTTCCAGCAAATGAGCCAAAAGTTTGATGCCTTGTAGATGATCTAGAGAGACTTCTCAAATTGAATTATTGTAATATGTTGATCAACAGCCTTTACAGATAGTAGGATAAGAACATCAATCGATCGAATGTCTGATCAACCGTCTTCCAATCTTGTAGACCTTTTGTCCTCTTCCATCCATGTTGTTGCCTAGGGATGAAAATGGGCATCCTGAAGGATTTGACCTGAAAAATCGGGTATTTATGGGGTCTAGGCCGTTTTATGGAACTGAAATAAATGAGTTAGTTCTGTGTTACTGATGTAGCCAAATATAAATCCTTAATTGAATAGCAACCCATACATGCAACCTTAGACCAAATCAACAGTAACTAAGTAAGAGAACAAGGATATAAAAGGGATTACCCACTGCTATTAGTGAATAAACCTGATTGATGTCTTCTTCAATCCCAAGGAGAGTATCTCAATCCCAATGGAGAAGAGAGCGTAGAGAAAGCTGAATCTGTCTGACTGTTTTTCACAGTCAACTGCTACTTTTATATACAGTTCACTAAAACCGCACAAAACCCTACTATCTGTTTCTATATTACTTTCCTACTATGATTAGTAGTCTTAATCATATTTTTTGGAGCAAAACAAAAAAACAATTACTGATCAGAAGTAAAGAAATTTGCATAAAACTATATTCAGGTTGTTCCTGCAGTCTTGTAGGAGATTGGCTGTGGGCCCCACATGGCCCACTTTTAGGTGATAGGACTCCAACAATCTGAAAGGGTACTCTTAAGGGCGACCCTTTTGGTGTTGATTTCAGGTGGATTGGGCTTGGAATAGCCCACCAAGTCAGTGCTCCAAACTGCTGCATGTGCTGCCCCCTTTCCATGCTTCAGAATTTTCTAAAAGTCGCATATAAGTAATAAGCCCCTGTTGTTTCTGCTTCTGCTGAAACAGTCCCTGTGGTTCTCTTTTAAGTTAGAATATGGACTGTTTGGGCCCCAATTTTCCACCAATTTTCCAATCAATTATTGTCGGGACACTTGCGGGCCTCCTTAGGACGTCCAAACTGCTCCATATAAGCTTCAGCCATTGCAAAAATGTGATCTACACAGTTCTTCATCAGTTACCACCATATATATTATACAAGTTTAGAACAACAATCCCGTTTGAGCAGCTTTAGTCAATCACAGGCCCACATGAGTTAAACCTGGTTGGCATTTGTCATCAACACCAAATTGTTGATATCATAAGACCATTTGTCATATATATATATATATATATATATAATATAATCGTAACATATATTTTAAGCATTTATGTCTTAATTTTGGCTAAGGTTTATACCATAATTTGGGCCTGACCTGGTTCCAGTCTTTAATTTAAAGGTTATTGGGTAAGGGTCTTGTACCCTGGACATCTGTTGGGAGTGGGTCCTTTTCTAGCAATTCAGTTCTTGGTTTTAGTATACTATGGACTCACATCCTTATAACAAGAAATTATCCTAGCAGAAAGGTTGCTATTATTCAATTACTTGTATGCCTGTGAGGCCCACTTTTACCCACTCTTGCCCTTTATCCATGATTTTGTAGTATGCTGAAATTACCAGTTATAAATTGCATTGGTTAGCATCAGGCTGACTATTGGTGGTTGTCTTGAATATATATATTCTTTTGGCCCTGGCTTGGTCTTGGTCCTTGAGGCTAGGGTAGGGCCTTAGCTATTGCAGGCCCGGCAAGGGCTCTGTCCTGACCTAATCCTGGCCCACCACTTGGCCCTTTGGCAGCCCAAGCTCGATCAAACCTCATATACTTCAATGCAAGCACAATAACATGGTATTTAAACTTCTATCACCTTCTTCCACATCAATCTTTACGTTTATTTGGCAGCTTATTAATGAGTGATCCCCCAAGGATTCATAAAAGGTATCTAGAATGAATTTGTTCTAACTTGTACCTTGAGTTGTTTTTCAATTGTTAAGTATTTGTTGTATTACAACCTTATTTCATTGCTCTTAATGCGCTCAATTTGTCTATGCAATAATTTGTTCATGGTTCAGTAATTTAAGAAAAATTTCTTTGTATTCTTATTTTCTATTGCATGCCTTTTGAATTGCACCCTTTATGAAACGTGTCCCACTCTTGACATTTATTTATTTATTTTGTATCGGTTTGTGTCAGGGTGAGGATCTAATAGTAGCGGTTGATGATGATGGATGCTTTACTGATAAAATATCTGAATTTAAAGGGCGTTATGTCAAGGATGCTGATAAGGATATTGTAAATGTTGTGAAGGTATGAAGAAAATATCTGATTATTTATTGAATCTAACATTGCTTACTTTTTTTTTTTTTTCTTTTTTGATTAGTTTCAACATTGGATAAGCTTGTGACGATATTATTATTATTATTATTGATATACTGAAAAGCTAGAATTTTGGGGAAAAGGCCTACTAGTTAAATGCGCTCAAAATTAGCATTTGAACCTTATGTAGGTGCATGCTTAGTGGATCCGACAATTGGGAGGATGAGTTGGTTTAATAAATAAATAATATAGTGTCACAATATGAGGTAGATAAGTGTTTTTTTGGAACAATACATGGGATTTTTGTTTGTTAACACAATAGGATCAATACAAGGTGGGCAAGCGGAGACAAATTAGTGGGGTGCTATGCAATCTTCAACTGGAGATTTGAGTAAAGTGGAATTTTTTATGAAATGATATCTAAACCTTTGTTTATGGATTCGAATGTTGTCAATGAAGAACTTAGATGAAGCTAAATTACTTGTGACTGAGATGCATATACCATGGGAGGAGCCCAATGGTTAGCATCTGGAAGTTCAAGGCTCCTCCTAGGGTTGTAGTTTTTGGATGGCTTGTTCTAAGGAAAAGAATCCTCACAGTGGACAATCTAAGGCAGAGAGGAATAGTTGTTGTCAATGGATGCCCAATGTGTTTAAGCGAAGAGGAAACCGTGGATAATCTGCTTTTGAATTGTAATGCTGCTCATCTGCTTTGGAGGTCAGTGATGGATTGTTTTGGGTGTAATTGAGTTTTTCCAAATTGTATTGTGGAGCTATTCCAAGCTTGGAGGACTCCGGTCCGATCGCACAGGGGAAAGGACATGTGGCGTCTGACTTACCTTGCAGTCATTTGGACAATTTGGAAGGAAAGAAATTTACGGTGCTTTGAGGGGAAGTCCAACAATGTTGGTTCTTTAATAGAAAAAATCAAGCTCTTGGTTGCATCTTGGGTGATGATCGATCAACATTTTAAACCCTTCTCAGTGGATCAAATTATGCTTAACTGGTTGGAAGTGGCTTTCTCCTAAGGATGGTTCTTATCCAGTCTCTTTACTTGGTGTGTGTGGTTTTTTAGGCGGTTTCTGTGTGGGTTCTTGATGTCCCTTTAGTGTTTATCCCTTTGGGGTTGTTTCTCTTTTTGGTGTTAGCTTGTGCTTGCTTTTAATGAAAGTAACCATTAAAAAAGAAGAAGAAGATAATTTAGAGTTACAGGAAAGGATAAACTTATGAATGACTGCATGGAAACTTATGGGTAGCTCTTATAGATGAGAAATAAAGGAACGCAATTTTTGATGATTTGTGCATGTACACAGAAGATCTTAAGCAGGCCTAGAATGATGTATTAAATGGTTACAAGTTAAAGGAACTAAGGGAAGGAAGAGAATAAAAATGATTGTTGGAAGAAATAGTAAATATTAAATAATAACAGGATGAATTGTAGTCTGGAGGTGGGGTTATGGAGAAGCCGACCCAATATCATCATTTATTTAAATACCGAAACCAAGGTTGAACCACATGATTGGACGGTTTGGTGCAAAGTGCAAACCGGTTCAACCAATGGTTTAACTGGGTCCGACAGTTATCTCATAATTTAAAACAAAATGAGTAGAAAATAAAAATATTGAAATCTGTTGTATCAGTCAAAACCTACTGTGGTTTCTTTTATTTTTATTTTACGGGTTTAAATAATTTTGATAGATTCCTGACCATTGGAAGGGTTTTGGTTTGACCTAAACATCAAAAGAATCAGTTTAGGTCGAGCTTTTCGATCCAATTTTAAGAACATCACTCAGGTAGATACGATTGGTGTTTCAAAAACTGGCCAGGACATTGAATCAATGAAACTTATGGTTCGGTTGAACCGGTTCCAACTGGTAGTTTTAGAAGTTGCATTTTGAGTCATTATTGTTTAAATTGAAACTAGTTGAAACAGAATGGTTCTAGAAGTTTCATCTTAAATTCTTAAGTACTATTTCAAAGTTAGTTTGTCATTTTTTTTTTTTTCCAATTTTACTCAATTGCCAGCTCTTAAATATGTAGCAAGTTATTGATTTGAACATCTTGATAGTGAAACTGCATGGTTCACATTGTTCAATTAAGGTAAGCGGTTTTGGTCAACTTAACTGCTACATGTAGTGTTTCCATTTCAGTCTGGTCGAACTGACCATGCCCTTTGTTTTTCAGCATTGAATGGGATAAGGCATCTATTCCTATTGAGGATAGGATAGAAGATGTGAAATGTGTGTAAAGAAAACCAAATTTTATCATAAAATAAAGAAATGTTTTAATATGTGTAATTTTGTGCTTATATTTTTGCAATTGCTTTAGTTTCCTAGAAAATCATGTAAATAATAGATAGAGAGGAAAATGTTGCACGCGGCGATGTCACCAGTGGATGGTTTAAAGAAAAATGGTAGGGAGGAAGAGTAATGCACTTGTAGGATGATGGAATAAAGTGAGTATTGGGAGGTCAATTTTTGGACTAAGGCAATTGCATTTTTACTTAGTCTTTATTAAAGAGTGACAGACATCTTCATCTTTGAGTTAGGCACCACAAGACATCTTGAGGCAAATGTCAAAAGGATTTAAGAGGCTTCTCTTTCATTCTGCTTCTAGAGCAGGGAAGCGGCATAGGCGGAGACCATAATTAGATTGGTGATTGAATTACTGAAGGAAGGAAATTTTATATAATTTTCTCTAAGATTGGGTTTAAGTAAACAATGGCCTTGGAAACATCATTTAGGATTCCAGTGCAGGCGATACCAATGATAATTGGTGGTAATCACCACCCTACGAAGCTAATAATTGAGGACCATTTACAAAGGGTCATCCATTCCATGGCTTTTATTCTCTCCAATTGATTATGGCGTGCTTTCTATGAGGCCTTTTTGGTTGTTGGCTTCTATTAGAGCACACTTGTTTAAGACGATGATTTTACAAAACAGAGGAAAATGGCTCAAATTGTCCACATGGCCCAATTTTCTGATGTTGTGGGACACATTTCTGCATGGATATTTTTTTTAAATTTCATTTTTCACATAAAGAAGAAACCGAACCTAATGGTGCCTGTAGAGAGTTGGATTGCACACCTAAAAGAAGAGGAAATCTGTGAAGCACCGGTATCCTTGTGCTATCCAAATGCACCCTTACTGCTTTTCTTGAACCCTTTTGGTTGAGGCCATTTTGGCTGTCAATTTTGTCAATGCTTGTTAGGGGTAGCAAATGGGTCGGGTTGGGTCAAAGCAAGTTAATAGGCGGGGTCCATAGTTTGGAAACTCTATATCCGACCCATTATTAGAATGGGTCAGATTTCCCCAACCGGCACCCAAGGCGGTTCAATATGGCCTGACCCGCATTGACCCGCATAACCTTCCAACTGGTTGGTTCGACCCAGTTAACCCTAACAAAATCGTTGATGCTGCCAGGAAAATCATGAAGGTTTGAAACTTGAAGTGGAAAGTACGTGGGGCTGTGGGAATAGAAAGTGGAGACTCCTACACATTATATTTCTAATACGTAGGTTTTGGAAATTAACATAAACCTAAGGGGAGTATATGTGGGTTAACCCTAACACTACCCCTTTTTTTGTGGGTCAGGAAAAATATGACCTGTATTTTATGTTGGTCAGGTTAGGCAGTTCAAATATGGGTCATGTTAGTAGGTCAGATCAAGTTTTGCCACCGCTTATTGATCCTTGTGTATTTTTTTTCTTTTTTTGTTCATATAGCTTTATGACAGCAGAATCTTGAAAGTGCCCATGCACAGACATTACTTTTGCATTGAATGAAACCATTGTTGGCTTTAAAAAACACATTTTTTTGCCATTAAAAAAAAAACATTTTTACTGGTTCCTTCTAAAAAAAATTGCAAAATAAAATCTATGAGGGAATCATCCAGAAAGATAGTAAGGTTGCAAGGGAGAAGCTTGGCGTTGGAACCATAGGGCTCTCATATGGGAGATGAGAAAAGAATGTTTACCCCAAAAATATGAGAATTCGTCAATGCATCTTCTGAACAATGGCAAGTTTGGTTGGAGAAGGGGAAACCTCATTCATTTTGGAGAATATTATGAAGAACTTCCACGTAACTAGTCTTGGCATCAGAAACTGAGGCCGTAGGATGTGACACAGTAACACAGAAGGAAGGCATAACCTTTATCTATCCCTTTCTGTTCTTAGCCCATGCTCATGTTTTCATATAATTCCTAGTTTCTTATTAAAATTTGTCTATCATTTAAAAGAAGTGAACATCTATAATTATGCAATTACTTTGTAATGTTGTACTATGATGGTGTTGAGTAGTTTTCCTTATTTAGTCTACTTGTACTATGATGATTGAGTAGTTTTCATTCTTTAGTCTATTCTATTTCAATATACTGAAGTATTTATGATCAGGCAAAAGGAAGGCTTGTTCATTCAGACAGAGTTACACATTCTTATCCTTTCTGTTGGAGGTCCGACAAACCTCTTCTCTACAGAGCAGTTCCAAGCTGGTATGTGAAGGCTACTGTATACATGTTTTTCTTCCTTTAATCTATCTCCAAATTTATCTTTTGCTATCCATTAATAATATTTGTAGGATAATATAATTATGGTTTGTTTTATCTGAAACATGATAAAATATATATATATTTTTAATCCCCTTTTAGATTTTTTTTTATCCTTATTTGTTTATTGAGTTTGTTATACTGCATTTTATGAGACCTGCTTATTTTATATATAGCTCTTTTAACATGAAGGCCTATCTGATTTTTTAGGATTTTTAAGTAAGCTGATATTAATGTCCTTTAGTTTTTAGACTCTGACTGTGATATAAAATTTCTATCATTGTGTGGTCCACTAGTGTGAATTAGTCATCACCAGAATTCATGTTGTAGATGTGCCAAAAGTTTTATGCTGGCTGTCAACTTGACACGACCGCCCTCCTTTATTTGGGCTTGGCACCGGTAAACTGGCAGAGTTACTAGTGCGAGTATCTATGGATCTTATATATTACCTAATGAATACTTGATGTCATAATTTAGGTTGCCACTTCCCCGCATGTTCTCCTAATGTCATCTCCAAAACGTGGAAGAACCAGGAATTTTGACTTGGGGGGCTATTATGTAAGACTCTAAAAGTCTCATGGGGCCTCCAAATCACAGTCTTTAGTCCTAGAAATTGCTCTGAAATGATTCTTTCAACACTTCTAAATCTAATTAAATTAATTGGATTTTTTCTTTTGGTTTGTGTGTGTGGTTGGATGGTTTTTTTGTTGGCTTGGAGGATAAAGGCGGGTTGAGTTAGTACAAGTAGGTCCAGCGTTTCGTAATTTGGCCTGGAACCCATGAGTCTTTTTATATGTAGGGGTCCTTACAATCAATGGATTGAATCAAATCAATTAAATATAAATATGGGACAAGGGGAGGATAAAGCCAGTGCCAAGGTAAAAATAGGCAGGTGCAAAGTTTCCTAGTTTGGGTTAGGAACCCACGAGTATTTTTTTATTTATTTTATATGTAAGGGTTCCTCACAATTCAATGGATTGAATCAAATCAATTAAGTTAAAATATGGGACAGGACAGAAGTGAATTGGTTGTTGCATTCCATTTTCGTTTCCATGTCAAATCAACAGGAACAATGATCCTCTATCCGTATCATAATGAAAAGAATACTCCAACACATCCACGTAGAATATAGTAAATCTTGAGATGGAAATCCTGAACCTTTGGAAATCTGTTTCATGTAGCTTGGCAAATTTGAGTCATGGTTACAGGGCCCTTTACCTGTGAGACTTATTATTGCTCATGCAATTTGGGATCCTCATTATGGTCAACTGGCTGTAGAATCCTTTACGTAGCGGCCACTATTTTGAACCATGATCCTCTATCCATATCATAATGAAAAGAATACTCCAACACAGCCACGTAGAATATAGTGAGGAGGAAAGCTTTTGGCCAAGTGAATTTCGAGTACTTTGTTGTTTATCAGTGTTGGTACACAATCCGTTAATGCGCCATAGTGGAGCTCTTAAATAAACTCGCGCACTCAATCTCATACTGACAAGTCCATGCCAGGTGAGCAGCAGCACCAGTACACAGAGTGTATGGGATATTTAATAAAAGAACCGGTGCGTTCCGGGACGTGACTCTATACGATATTTAATAAAAGAACCGCTGCTGGGATGCGACTCGACCTGGACCTAGCTGGCATCAAGTCGACTTGTTTGAGTTGAACCGGTGCCATCCGGGATTTTAAACCATGCTGGAAGTCCTATATGATGTGGTTTGGTGCCTTTTCGTTTTGGTTATGGAAAGTGATGGTCACTTTATTCAGTACGAATCCTGATGATTGTCTTGTAAGATACTTGATTCTGAAGGGATGATCGTTTCTTTCTTCCCTTTTGTCATAAAACATGTGCGTGGGACATTAACCTCATGTTCTTTGCTCTTGCATGAAGTTAAAACTATAGTTCATTTAAAAAAAAAGAAAAACATAGGTGTGAAATTCGGGTCGGTTCAGCTGAATTTGCCGAATAATTTTGGTTTGGTCAGTGGACTGAACTGAATAATCCCAATGAAAAATTTGGTTTGGATTTTGGATCGTTTCAGCCAAATTCTGAAATCTCGTTTTGTTTCAGCCAAAATCCAAAATTTCATATTTCACCCAAAATGTCCAGGAAAATAAAAAGGAAAACACAAAGTGAGAGGGTTTGGTTGTGACTGAGAGAGAGAGAGAGATGCATCCACTGCTGTCTCCGTTACTTGCCATTACTGTGGCCTCCTCGTCTTTCTATTTCCTCTGTGAACCTGGGGCAACTTTTATGGTAAGGGCTATGGCGAAATTCTTTTATTTCCTGGAAGACTAAAAGTAAATTATAAAAGGGCGAAATGGGCCCCGGACGACAACTTTTATATAAAGGTTGGGGCGAATTTTAGTTTCATGAGCTTATTTTCTTAAAAAAAAAGAATTATTTTAGTTTCATGGGCTCTCCAGTGGAGCCCACCTATTTAATTCTGACCATTTAAAACTAAATATCCCACTTATATATGGGTCGAGCCAAACTTCACCATAACCTAAACCAAGTCTGACTCTAATAGCCAATGAACCCTAGCCAAATTTCACTATAATAAAAAATAGGATCCTGGCCAAATTTCACTTTAATGGAAAATAGGGGACTAGCCATCTTTCTCTCTATTAAGAAATAGGGTCGTACCCAAATTTCACTCCAATAGAAAATAGACCTAAGCCAAATTTCACTCTAATAGTAAATAGGGCCCCGGCCAAATTTTATTGTAATAGGAAATTGGGCCTACCCAAAATTCACTCCAATAGGAAATAGTGCCCTAGCCAAATTTCACTTTATATTTTTATGTTATCTTAAAATTTTATATTTATGTTGAAAAACTTTCTATTTGTATATACTTTTTATTTTTTAATATATTTTCCAAAATGTAACTCCAAAACATTTCACCAAAATTCTGAATTGGCTGACACATTTCGGTTTGGAGGCCAAACCAAAATGGGCCCTGAAACGAATTTGACAACTGTGGTCATAAACCCAAGTGAACCTTAAGAATCACAAGTGAATTACCAACCTAATTGAAATCCCAATAATTTTCATTAATGAATCTGTCACTTTTCTATTTTCCATTTTATCTTATGGTGAGTCTCACTTCTGTGGGCGAATTATAATTGTTAGCTGCTTAATCTATATGGCTGGCATAAGCAATGTATTTTAGCATGGAAGAATTATTTTAGCTTTTATCATATGCCTGAGAATTTTTTGTGATACCTTTCAGGTGGTTACTTGTCATGTTTTCTCAAACTAAGTTCTGCCTTTTTGAGAGGCACATGGAATGATTACTAACCCAGAATTTAAATGATTAATGCGTTGCTTTGTTTTTCCTCTAGACTTCTCTTATGATACCATAACCAATTTGAGTTTTTAACCTTTTGCGTAGGTTTGTTGCTGTGGAAGAGATTAAAGAGCAATTGCTAGAGAGTAATAAGCAAACTTACTGGGTTCCTGATTATGTTAAGGTTTATAATCTTTCTCTTATCGTACCTACTGTTAGTTTTTCTTCTGCAGTTAAATAACCCCCTTCTTTTGGTCGATTTTAATTATTTAATATATATTCTATCTGTAGTTTCTGAAAGCGTATTTCAAAGCTTTTACAAACCTACTTAAATAAACTTCATCGTTTTAACAAGAATATTGGCTTGTATCCATCAAATCTATAATTCTTTTTACATTTAAATATTTCCTGTCTCAAGTTGTTGCCATCGCATGGGCCTACGGCCTACCTATTTCGTCTCTAAAGTTCTCAGGATCTTGAGTATGATATGCTATTACATGAGCAAGTATCATGCAGTTACCCCTATGCGTATAGGGAGTCTTAGATCATTACTTTTCATGCAGCTATTTAACATTGAACATAAAACTGGAGTCAATTGCAATAAGGTGCTTTAGGGCCTCAGGCTTTACTTTGTGCCTTAATGAATAAAGGCACATCCAATTAGTTCACTCTGAATGGTTCATTCTACACTCTCAGAAGCTCTATCTGGACTTGATTGGTTGGCTGTATTGTCAACTTTAATTTTTTCTATCTTTTTTCTGTGTCATGGCTCATGCCTCATTTGTTTTGGATCAGAAAATGCTAAATGATACATGTAAAGGACACTATTGATTGTATTTGATATGACAATGTATGTCTAGGATGTGAGAATTTTAGTTATTTATCTTTACCGTTAACATCCCAAGGTTAGTTGCATGTGGCAATTGCGGGGGATATGGTTTTACTTATTAATGGCTTTAACCTTGTTTTGTCAATTAGGATTGGGTATTGAAACTTGGAAACTATTTATTTTACTACTTGAATATCGTAAATTTTTTATGTATGGTTGTGTAAAGCATGATAAGCGATTCCATTTTGTTCAACATGTGTTGTTTATACTTATAATCTGTTTTATCCCTAGCTGCATATCTCACATGTAATATTATTGTGTTTTGGAGCCTGTCTTTAGTTATGTATGCACAAACACTTAATGTGATGTAATCTCTTCATAAATCTTTACTTTATAGTTATTATTCTTGTTTTTGATGATAACTTATCTTTGCTTTATTTGTTACTATGATAACAGGAAAAGCGTTTTCACAATTGGCTGGAAAATGCTAGAGACTGGGCTGTTAGCCGAAGTAGATTTTGGGGTACTCCACTTCCCCTGTGGATCAGTGATGATGGCGAGGAGAAGCTAGTTATTGATTCAATTGATAAACTAGAAAAACTTTCCGGTGTCAAGGTTAGTTGTTTGATCTGGTTCATTAATTTTTTTTTTTTCTCTTGAATCAATTTGTCTGTGCGTGTGCGCCCACGTGCTTGTGTGATGATTTCAATGACCAAGGTTCTTTTAGTCTTTTTGTATATGGAAGCAATTTTAATGCCCTAGCGATGGGAAGGAAGATGCATTCCTCATGAAGGGTGCATATAGGTCACTCTTTTATGTATGCATTCCGTTTCTTACTTTTTTCTTTTTTCCTTATTGATCTCTCTATTGCTTTCTACTTTCATTTCACAACTTTACTTTGTGATGCTGTAACGTTTATTTCCTTATGGGTATGGATGTGGAATATAGGTGCTGTAATGCTTTTCAATTATGGAATTAGTGATGAATCTAGGCCTTGTCACAATCCCACAATATGAATCTCTTAAGTCTGAATTGTGTGTATCAATGGAAGAACATCTCTTCCACTAGCTTAGGGATCAACCAACAACACCATTCAAAAGAAAAAAGGGGATCTACCAACAACAATCAGATTTGTTGTCCCTCTTGAAGATTTAACAAAAGGCTAGGTTCAAAGGTGTTTCCAACCAAAACTAAGATGTGTGGAATTGGAAAACTTAAAGATTCAGATTTGTTTGAACAATTCCTGCAGTTAATATATCCAAATAAGCAATAAGCAAACTCAAGATAGGAAATATAGGCTAGAAACTCAAAGGGGATTGTTCGAATGGTTCATAAGCCTAGGTATAGAGTTGGGCTGAGCAAGATATGGCCCAATAAGGGTTCAGTTGGGTTTGTGTGGGCTGGGATTAGGTTCGGCCTGGTCTGGTTGGGTGGGTGTGGGGTTTGGCTATGGTATGTGATAGATGTGGGGTTTTGGCAGGGTTGATTTGATAGAATGTGAGGTTCAGGTGTTCAGCTAGGGCATTTGTTGTTTGGAATGGATGAACTAATGTGGTTTGGTCTTGGATAAGATGTGGCTGAATGGGGTTGAGTTTTGTGATGGTTGGCTAAGGGATTTGGACTTCCAAAAGTGTTCGGCTGGCTTGGATCTGGTAGGAATGAAGTTCGGTCAAAGGTGTTTGGTTTACATGATGTATGGATAGGGTTTGGTAATGGTTGTTGCATGGCCAAGGAGAATTGGGGTTTGGTGGGCTGGTTTGATGGAGAAGATGGTTCTTGGGAGAGAAAACAACTAACCTCTTTGAGAAGAAAA
Source organism: Camphora micrantha (assembly GCA_003546025.1). Lineage (NCBI taxonomy): Eukaryota > Viridiplantae > Streptophyta > Magnoliopsida > Laurales > Lauraceae > Camphora > Camphora micrantha. The sequence continues at coordinate 54,103,956 of QPKB01000004.1, read as the reverse complement.
GGAGGAGGAGCAGAAAATGAACAGAAGTTACCAGTGTTTCACACCCAATGGCATTACACTAGTCCTTTCGCAGGAGAGAAAGCCGAATCTTTCTCCATTGATCATTAAACTCGAAAGCAAGGCAATACATCAATATATAAGGAAAAAAAAAAAAAAAAAAAAAAAAAACAAAAAAATAAGAACTCTAAAACTAATCTCAACCATAAAAACACTTTCATGGTCAACATTAAAACACTTAAATAAAACCTATGCACCCTACTTGCATAACTCAACAAAAAATCCAAATAATTAAAACAAATAAAACAAGAAACATGAATGGGTCCCTCTTGATCTTTTGTGCTTCACCTTCTTGCTTGTCCCTCCCATGTGGCACATCCAATGTGGGGTCTTCCTGAGTTTGCCATATGGGGTCTTCAGCTTGGTCATATGTTAGATCTGACTAGATCCAACCATTGATATTTGTTGGAATCATGATGGATCTTCACTAGAATCACGACGTGGCACCAGGCAATGGTCATCCAACCACAATGAAGTCTGTGCATGAGTCTTTTTCTTCCTCCTCTGGTAGACTTTGTGAGGAGGAGCTCTGATATCCTCATCAGAATTCCAGCTCTCTCTCTCTCTCTCTATATATATATATGTATGTATGTATATGTATTAATATATGTATGTATATAGTTTGCTTTTAAGAACTCTACTTTTGTTTTCACTAATCATTTGCCACTTCTAGGACGAAAGTTATTTTGAATACTAAAGTCATTTTATCCAATTGCTAAATCCCATAAATTGATTAAATATGCTTAATTGAGTTGATTCATGTTTGCAGTTGCTTCCTGTACATAAATAAAAAAATTAAAGAGTAAAACATGCATTATCTTTTATTAAAATAAGGCATTATCTTTGAATTCTCCTTTTAATAAATGATTGACAACAAGCTGTAGCAAAGTTGGAAGGTGCTCATTATCACAATCTTGAGGTTGCAGGTTTGAGTCATGTTACCAATATAAACCAATGGAAATTAAAAGTTTACACAAATTGGTCTCTATTTTTCCTTAGTCTTTTCAATTTTATATACACTAAATTGAGGGCCTCGCTCTGCCTCTTGCCTTTAACACTAGGCTTCAAGAAGACGAGTCCCACCTTGATTGAGATGCTTTTCCATTATCACTGTTGCCCTTGAATAGATTTTTTAATGATAATGCATTGTTTATGTTTACATTTTCAAAAAAGGCACCAGACTAAATAATAACAAGGATATTTATCTTGTTTCTATGAATATTTACAACTTGATTGAGAGGTTATTAATGATCTTCTTTAAAGAGAGTAATTTATTTATGTCTGTGCGGTTGTCTTTTTGTTTTTTTATTTTTTAATAATGTGATCACTCTCTGTGAACAGGTTACTGATCTGCATCGCCACAAGATTGATCATATCACTATTCCATCCCAGCGTGGTCCTGAATTTGGTGTGCTTCGACGTGTCGATGATGTAAGCTGAACACTTTTTTTTTTTCTTTAATTCATATAAGGAAGCTTTCATTAAAGAACTTCAGTTGTGTACACAAGGGAAAGATGGAAAACTGTACAGTATAAGGGCACTATACTTTGAAAAAAAAAAAAAAAACCATTAAAAAATTGCCCCTATTGTCACATAGAAATCTGTAAAAGGAAAGATCATGAAATTTTATTATGAATGTTATCTGCACCCTGTTCAGACAGGAAATCTGCATTCTCTTTATAATTTTTATATAAACAATTTGAAAGCCACAGATGTTTGCATAGATCTCTGTTTTTCCTCAAAATGATGTTAGGCCTACATGGACCACTACTATGACTCCCGACTTGTTGCATTTCGTTTATACCCGAGGAAAAAAAAATAAAAAAATTCATTGCATTTCTATGATCACCTTCCACCATAAATTGATCCTGGAGCTTTTCTTTGAAGAGCCTGAGTCCTTCCTTTATCGCCAAGGTTTTAACCTCATTGCATCCTTTTAAGGTCCACTGAGTCTGATAAGGTGCATAATGCTAACCCATATTCATTTCTCAGTACTACTCCATGCCTTTATTACCCAGTTTCCCTCTTGTCACTCCATCCATGTTGAATTTGAGCTATGTGATTGGAGATGGTTCCCAATGTGCTTGTGGTTTATATCTTATTCTCCTCCATCCATCAAAGCCTGCCACTTACATGTGATATCTGGACATGTGATTCCTTTAAATTTTCTTGATGTTGCAGCTCGATTTGCAATTCTGGTTTTAACTAGCACCGCCGTTTCCTTAGTGACACCTTGGTTATAGTGAATTTCATTCTTCCTCCTTTTCCAGGTAGACCTTATAAGCTCGAGGTACCATCTCCCACAATAATCTGTTCCTCTTCTGAAGGGCCCAAACGCTGCAAGACAAGCAAACTTGTGTTGACTTTAGTTATTCCAGGTAGTCTGAAAGTGAAAATTCTTCCCCAAACCTTGGATGAAAAATCATAACCAGAAACAAGTGATCAATAGCTTCATGCTTTATTCTATAGAATGAACAAATGGCGGAGGTGTCTGGTGGCACAACCCCTATGCTGCAGGACATCAATGGTGGGAACTTTTCTTGATAGAGCCAGCCAGCAGAATGCTTGCTTTCCCACTCGAGTTTTCGCACCAAATGAGAAAGTAGAGAGTGAAACATAATAGGAGGGGCTGTGGATTCGAGGAAGGCTTTTTATAACAAAATAGGTAGCTGTAGATCCTCTCAACATTTTCTAGTTTTTTGGGATTGGAGAGTAACATGGGGGGCTTTATATGTAAATTGTAGTTAATATATTTTCGTACATAGAAACAGTATATATATACCATCCTGTCATATCTTATTTTCCTTTTATGTATGTTTGTCATTGATAGTTGAGATTTGTGGAAGGATCTTGTCTAGAACTATCCCCACCATGCCCCTTGATCGTACTCTCTTATCCGGAATATTCCCGCAATTGAAATCATCATTAATGAGCAATAATTAATTTACATATATCTCCGAAGTGATGGACTCCAACATAGTTTTCCCTTCCAAATGTTGAATACAATATTTAATTGCGTATAATATTGGTCCTGATCTCATGTTCTCATACTCCATGTTCTTAGTAAAGTTGGTGGGCTTTCTTATATTGGTAGTTAAAATTGAGAGTTTGGTATGGACTTTTGGGCCTTTTTACTTTTGCCGTTTAAGGAAGAAATGTTGTGTTACTTGCTCACTGAAATCCCATTTCCTAGTTGAGTGTCACATGTCAAACTATGTAGACGCACGCATATACTAGTGCACACCTCTTTTCCATGCACAGCCGTGTGCACCTTATAGTTGGGACCACTTGATGGCACTTGATGGTCATCCGAAGAGACCACACACAGGGACTGCCCCACCAAACTACAACCACCCCTTATGATCACCAAACCCCTAGATTTGCTCCCATCCGAATGCACTGGACCATCAAATTGACTGTGCACCCCTTTTTCAACCGTGAAAATTTGTGGACCATTGATCAAGGGGTTAGGATGATCAAATGAGCTCCCATAACCATACACCATTAGGCGCCACCCAAATCTTGCCATGCCCCAGTCCTATGAGAGACACCCAAATCTTGCCATGCCCCCAGTCATATATATATATATATATATATATATAGAGAGAGAGAGAGAGAGAGAGAGAGAGAGTAGTCATCCAGTGATCGACTCATGCACTGTATGACTGTGCTTGCCTCCATGGGGCACCACCTAGGACTGGGACTAGGGGGATTGAAAGATCTCCCTTGGCCCTTCATCTCTGCAAAAAATAGCCCCATACCCAACCCCTATCATGTCCATCTGGGCCCCACAAATTTAACGATGTATAGTCCATTCGGATGGGTATGCAGTTGATCCAATGGTGTATAGTACATCAGATGGGTGCAAAGGTGGGCCCCATGTGAAATTCAGGGTGTGTGTGTGTAGCCCATTTGGATGGACCATTAGGGGGGCCCCACCCCCGGTGTCTTGCACACCAGGCTCACGTGATAAGCAGCGTGTGTGTATTATATGAAAGTTTTGCTAAGAGGTCCCCCATGAGAGGTAACCTTTATAGTTTATACCCATGACAAATCCAACCTATGCAATCACCTTTTGGCCCCTATGAATTACCACTCACCTTAATTTGGCACTAACCTGAATAATAATCACATCGTATTCAGATTAGTGCCAAATTAGGGTGAGTGCTAATTCATGGTGGGTCAGTGATTTTAAGTATGATCAATTGTCCTAACTCCTTGATTCATGGCCCTCAAGTTTAACGGTTTTATAAGGCACAACTTTTTTGGATTTTAATCAGGTGGTGAGTCCTACTCTGATTGGTTTGTCAAACATTGGGCATGTGGCATTCGGAGTAGGAGGAAGAGAAGGAAAGGGTGGGGGGGTGGTGAGAGGGATTGGACCACAAGTTGTCGCATGGTGTGAGACATCCGCACAGTAGCACTGGCATAATTACCTTGGACACACAGAAGAATTGCGAGCCCTCGGATATAACACCCTTTTAAGCACCTTCATGATCTTGGACCTCCTATGATCAATCTGAATGGGACACACACAGCTGCCTCCCTGAATGTCATCGATCCCATGGTTTCCAACCGATTCGAATGGCACCGTTGGATTGAAAAGAAAAAAGTGATGTATTCTATAACCATTAAACTTGAGGGCCACTAGATTATGCGGTTAAGATGATCTGCTGGACTTGAGACTTTACGCATAGGTGGTTCACATTCGTATCTTTCGATCTCCACTTTCCCATGAATTGACATGGCCCCAGATGGGCCCCACAAGGGTGTGTATGTATAGCTTAAATGACCATGTGTGCACTTGAAAATATCTCTCTGTCTCTGTTAGTTATCAAGTGCACACCCGTGCACACCTCATAGTGGGGCCCACCTGATGGTCCATCCAAGTGGACCCCCCTTCCCTCTGTCAGTCACCGGTCACTGTGTTTGCACCCTAGACAGTTGGATCGACTGTGCACCCATTTTAGACGGTGAAATTTTGTGTGCCATGGTTGAAAGTGTTAGGATGATCAGATGGGGTTGATTTGTTGTAGATAGGAGGGCCCCAACCAGATCCTTAAGTCCAGTCCAACAACTTCCACCACTGGGCTTCCATGTGCTCCTCATCCACCTGTGAATTTATATATATACACACACACTCACACATGAGAAATTCTCTTGTGAGAACCGTGCTCACCATATTACAGCGAAAATTTCCAATGGGCATAACTTATGATCCATCTGAACCAATCCACATTTGGCCCATCGCCCGCACCGCCCCCAACCTCCTCTCCTCTCTCATCCCCTTCTCTCTTAATTACACTAGATCCCATGGGTTTGCACCCATCTGAATGGTCTGGGCGTTGGATAGAGGGTCAAATTTCTAATTTGATATAATGCTGTTAAACTTGTGGGCCACAAATCAAGGGTTAGAGGCATCAGATTAGCTTCAAACTGCAAATTTAGAGTGGTCCCACTTGGATCTTCCTATCTCCCCAGTGTTCCATGATCTTTGGGGCCCCAAGTGAGCCATGCTAGGTGGTGCTCGCGGTACTCCTATGAGCATAGTTCTCATTGGAGGGAGGGAGCACATGAACATTTCTTATATGTATGTATGTGTATTTATAAATAGTGAGACCTTGATGGGAATTTTTTTTTTTTTTTGGGTCCATTGAATCTGGGTGTTTGATGCTTGCACAACAGCAGCCAAAGACATCTTGATAGTTCCTGCGAGCCATCAAACATCCCAGTTAAATAAAACCATCCATTTGATGCCCCATAAGAGAGAAATTTGAGAAGGGATTCACAGCTGGCAGTAAAATTGGATCAGATATTTGGGCAGATCTCTCAATAGCATGAACAAGGAAGAACAGTGAAAGAATCCCCATACACTGATTGATCATAAAGTGAAACTGAGAATTTTTAGGAATTGGATTACTTTCTATGAATCTTGATGTCCCATGAAGGGAGGGGTTAGGCTGAAGAGTAAATGAATGGAAGTAGTAAGGACTAAGGATAGATTTGAAGAGTCCAAACTACCCGAGGATTTGGATCAAGGTAGATTGGAATGGAGATGGAAATAGAAATCATGTAGCCAGTCCCAACTTGGTTGGGACAAGGCTTTGATGATGATGATGATGACCATAAGATCTTCAGTCGATCACTGAAGTGTGACCCTAAGGTTTCGAATGTATTTCAATGATTTTCAACATCTTCAAACAATCAAATGAATTTCGGTGATATTTTGATACCAAGTTTGTTTAATTAGATCTAGGACAAGAACTGTAATAAAAGAGGGTAAAAACAAGAAGTTTGGTATATTTGGAAAAAAACTATTAGAGTGCCAAAAATGGATATTATTGCAGCTAATTAGGCAAACCACATTTAAACTCCTAACCCTCTCAATTTACTACTAGTGCATCTTATGTGGTTTTTGTTCCAGGTGACCTAAATTTGCTTAGTGGATCAAAATAATCTTGAATCTACTGACACCTGGCCCACGTTGTTTCTGTCTCGAAATGACCATATAGGGATTTTATACCGTCCTTTACGTTTCTTTTAAGGCTATTACTTAGACATGTGGTCTTTGTCTACTACAATTATGGAGTGTGGGTTGATTAAGAATGCAGTTCTTGGTTCATATGTGCGTACTGAATGGTTTCTATCGATGCAGGTGTTTGATTGTTGGTTTGAGAGTGGGGCCATGCCTTACGCTTATATCCATTATCCATTTGAGAATACTGAACTCTTTGAGAATAATTTTCCTGGACATTTTGTGGCTGAAGGGCTTGATCAAACTCGTGGATGGTTAGTTTCTTAGCATTTTCATCTGTTTCTAAGTTCACTGCTTTCTTTTTTTTTTCAATGTAAATAATTGCTTGCATCTATTCGTACAATTGTTGTCAGCATGAATTGTCAAACTGTAGATGTTTTCACTTTGCACGTATTGACGCCTGTATAGCGTTTCAATTCTAGTCATTTCATTTTTGTGTATACCTTTAGCTTGGTTGCCTGCTAAAATCTTGAACAGCATCAAAGGTTGAATGATTTTGAAGAAAGTAAAAGGCAAACTTCATTAAGATGATGGAACAGGAATTATAAGGCCATAGTGATTGAATGAGCTGTTCAAAAAACAAGGAAGATCTAGAAAGCCTTTCTGCGGCCAGTGAGATTAGAATGAAGTTTCTCTCCTTTGACTTGGGCCTAGAGTGGGTCCTTCAGATTTAAGGCTAGATTTTATTCAGCTGACTTGCATCTGGACTTGTTCAGATTTGAGGTCTAGCATGGACCTGACCCACTTACATCCATAAGTCCAAGTAATTTTCTTATTATAACTAGTGAGGTGCACACAGGGAAATAATCATACAATTTCAGCAGACATCCTAGCAAAAATTTCAGGAGTCCAAGAGTGTTGGAATCTTCTAAATAGAATTCAGCAGATATCATGCATAATATTTTGTCACCAAAATTTTATAGCTTCTCAAATGATTTTCAATTCAGAAATCCAAATATCCCAAAACATGTATGTATCGGCCACTAAATCGGTCTAGCATGGGTCCTTCTTAGAAAATATCGGCACCCTCTCGCCCGTTTCATTGCTTCTCAGTTCCATTTCAGGAAAAAAAAAAAAACGAAGAGAGAGAGAGAGAGAGAGAGAGAGAGAGAGAGAGAGAGAGAGAGAGAGAGAGAATTGCAGAAGACTTACCTGGATGTGGTAGCATCGCTCTAGCAGACACTGGACGCTCCTACTTCTCCTCCTCCTCCTCCTTTCCCTCTTCTCAATCTCTCTCGATGCTTCTGTTTTGGGTGAAAGCTAGGGTAGCACGATGGGCAGTCTTATGGGCCCACCTGATGAAAGGCATAAATAAAAACTAAATGAGCCATTAAAATAACATTTAAAAAACCATTAAAAAAACACATTAAGAAAATGACTTAAAAACCATTGAAAAACAAATCCATTCAAGAAAAACAACCATTAAAAGTCATTAAAGAATTATTCAAAAAAATCATCTATTTTTTTTAAACCACTAAAAAAGACCATTAAAAAGGCCATTCAAAAAAAATTAAATGGGCCTATCCAAAAGAAGAAAAGCTGAAGAACTTGCAGTCTTTTTAACCACGGGTGGGCTCCATAATGAGGTCCAGATTTTAAAATAAAAAAGTCATGCCTTAGCCAAATATTTTTTAATTGAAATTAATGCATATGTCAAAATTCACTCTAATTGGAAATAGGGCCATAGCCAACTTTCATAGTTCACACAACTGAAAATATGACTAGTGGCACTACAAATGATAACACCGCTGGGATGAGGATAGTGATGTCATATATCCAGTCTTAAGTCTTGACTTGATGACATGATGTTTTTAATTTTTAATTTTTATTTTTATGAGCTTCCATTAGTTTCTAAGTTAGCGTTACTAAGCAACATGAAATACATGTGAATAAAATAACCATTACTATTATTTTCTATTCATACAGCGATACATGATCTTATACAATGAGGGGACCGCTACTCCCCCTTATCTTAGTTACTTTTGCAAAAAAAAAAAAAAAAAAAAAACCCACATTTTCTTTCATTTTCCATTATTCTAGATTTTCTGAAAATTTTTTCAGATTTTTTCAAATCCCACTGCTACGCCACTATGTAGCGTTTTATCAATTGGCCGCTACGCCCACTGCTACCACTATTTTCATCTGTGTCCCAAAATCCAATCAAGTTCGGATCCTAGCGAGCCCTTATTCCACTGACCCAAAGAATCAAATACCCCGATGGCATTGAAGACTCTCTGGAACTCATCAAACTCAAATAGTATGGCTTTTTTTTTCTTATCTGAATTAATAGAGAGATTCCCTGCTAAATAGGAATTAGCCACTAGAGAAAAATTCTCGACCAACATTAGGGTTGTGTGCTAGTCACAAGTCTATTGTCTTTCTCTATTATTTCTTTTTGAAACATGTGTGTGGCCCATTTGTTGGCTTGTGGACCTCAATGTATTCTTCCTGGATCTGCGACATTTTTTTTTGTGTGTTAAAAATCCCTGCATTGTAACTGTAGCATGTCCCAGTCATGTTGATGCTGCACTTGGAAATTGTAGTACATGACTCCTAAGCATGACTAGCTGGTGTTCTTCTTCTTCTTCTTCTTCTTTCCTGCTTTTTTCATTCCATGTGAGTCTGTCTTGTATTTTTAGGAGGTCCACCCAAATGTCCCCGCACTTTAAGTTTCATGATTCATCTAAAGTGCTTTTTTTTTTTTTTTTTTTTTTAACCAAAGCAATATTTGTCATTATATATGTTTGCAGGTTCTACACTCTAATGGTTCTGTCTACAGCATTGTTTGGAAAACCTGCATTTCGAAATCTCATTTGCAATGGCCTTGTCCTAGCTGAAGATGGAAAGAAAATGAGTAAACGGTTGAAGAACTATCCTTCACCTATGGAAGTTATAGGTGATTATGGGGCTGTAAGTTGTTGGTCTCGAACATTGATCATCTTGTTCTGTGTCCTTCTCCAAAAGTTTATTGTACTTGGCAGTTGGCATCATGACCTTTTTGATGGACACTGATTTTATTGCTTGCTTTTATTCCACTAATTTCTATATTTTTCATGTAAAACTATACAACCCAGCCTCTAACAACGTTCAGTTAAATCAACCAAACTTTTTCTATGATGGAATCTTAATGGTTGACCCAAACTAGTGAACTGCTTGGATCATTGATAAATGTATCCTGTCCCTCTTGTAGGAACTGAATGAGCAAACTGTGGTTGGTCATGGTCTGAGCAGTTATTATAGGTGCAGCTAAATGCCATTCAAAAGGCTGCATCTGCTGTATCTGCATGCTTTTTTTTTTTTTTTGACTCTTTGACCATCTCTGATGTGAAATTCATATCCTGCTTTGTAAGATACTCCCTGATTATTGTTTCTTTTGTACAGGATGCATTGCGCTTGTACCTCATCAATTCACCAGTTGTGCGTGCAGAGCCTCTACGGTTTAAAAAGGATGGAGTGTACAGTGTTGTAAGTAAATTTTGCTCTTTATCTTTTGTATGTAGTGTGTGCGGTGGGTTGCGGATCTCATGCTTTCCATTCATGGTTGTCTATTTCATTTTGGTCTGGCCTCTGAAATGAAATATTTTTGCTTTTCAATTTCGGCAAAACTTTTCAGAAAAATAAAAAATATATATATATAGATAGAAAAATAGAAAAAAATATTAAGTTTAAAAATATCATATAAGTTTGGAAAGACCCATCATAAGCAGGACATTTAATTTGAAAATATCATGTAACACTAGCACTGTTGTACTGCAGTTGGTCAGGAGTAATGTTTTTAAACTTTAGAGTTGGGTTGACCGCTGACCTTTGAGTAGGGTACACTAATATCTTTACTGTTCTGGATCAAATCTCAAGATGAAGTCTCGAAACTCTATTTTTCCAGCTTTCTTTATTATTCGGAAGACTCGAGACTCCCAAGAGTCTCTATTCTCAAATCTTTCTCAGACAGGAGTAATGTTTTTAAACTTTTGAGTTGGGTTGACCGCCGACCTTTGCGTAGGGTACACTCATTTCTTTACTGTTTTGGATTAAATATCAAGATGAAGTCTTGAAACTCTATTTTTCCAGCTTTCTTTATTATTCGGAAGACTCGAGACTCCCAAGAGTCTCTATTCTCAAATCTTTCTCAAAGAGGAAGAGATAGAGAAAGGAGGAAACAGAGGAAGAGGAGGAGAAGAGAGAGAGGAGGTGATGTGGCCGTGGGAGGTGACGGCCATCCCTTTCTTCTTTCTTTCTTTCTTTTCTTTTCTCTTCTTTTCCTTGCAACGAGTGAACCTCAAAAGGTGATAGCTCCAAGTGGTTCCAGCAGTCCCGCTCCCTGGCGGCGTCATGGCAAATAAAGCAGGGGCAGACCAGTAGAGACGATTTGTAGTAAAAGTGGGAACTTTACATGTAGAGTGTTGTGAAGTAAGCCCTCAAATAGTAAAATAATAAAATATTAGTGGGTTATGCTGATAGTTTGTCTTTAGTTGTTTGGTAGGAAATCTTTTTGACTTTTTGTGTAAAAGTGGGTGTTTTTTTGTCTTTTAGTGGAGAAAGGAGGTTTTTTTTTTTTTTATTTTATTTTTGAAGAAGGAATGAATTTTGAAAATATGTATACTTTTGATGTGACCCTTTGTTTGAAAAATAGAGGCTTTACTTCACTTCACTCTACTAGTGAAGTTCCCAAACAGAAGGGGTTGGGCAGAGCTGATTTGGATTTTGGACAAAAGGGCGAAAATGGAACACAAACCCTTCTTATAAATAACAACATTTTTTCCCTACTCTCTCTCTCACCAAAAAAAAAAAAAAAAAAAAAAAAAAAGGGTTTTAGCCATTTCACTCATTTTGGAATTGACGACACTCTTTCCATTGGTTTATGTAAATTCTTCTGTTTATATTTTTGTACGTTCTGTGTGGCATGGGTTGCAGATCTCATGCTTTTCATTGGCTGCATTAATCTCTCAAATTGATGTTTGCAATTATGGTCAATTGGTCTTCAAACTTTTTCATCTCCCTCCAATCACCACTTCTTATTCTGATGTTAGTGCAGGTCAAAGATGTCTTCCTTCCGTGGTACAATGCATACAGGTTTCTTGTTCAGAATGCCAAGAGACTCGAAGTTGAGGGACTTCTGCCATTTGTACCTATTGATCATGTCACTCTTCAAATGTCATCAAATGTGCTTGACCAATGGATCAATTCTGCCACTGAGAGTCTGGTTCAATTTGTCCGCCAAGAAATGGATGCGTACCGTCTATACACGGTTGTGTGCTTACAATTTACTGCACTCTGGACAGTAATTTGGACTTTAGCTTCTACTAGATAGTCACTGATAACTAATGACACTAATAGTTTTATATCTTGCATTATATAGGTGGTGCCATATCTTCTGAAATTTATCGACAACCTTACAAACATATATGTGCGGTTTAATCGTAAGCGGTTAAAAGGCCGTACTGGAGAAGATGACTGCAGGATCGCTCTTTCAACTTTATATCATGTATGTGAACTCTTTTCATTGCTAGCCCTTTTAAGTGGTTGTTTTAGGCTTTAAGCAGCTGTACTCTTGCTCTCCATGTATGACTTTACGGTAGTTGATGTCTAAGTGGACCTGCAATTCATATCCACTTTTACAAATAATAACTATCTTTGGGAAACTGTTTACTAATATAATACTCAAGTAAGATATCAATATATATATATATATATATATTTATAGGGAAATTCTAAAAAACTCCCCTATCTCAAAAGGGGAGTTTCTGCCCCTATCTAATAGCCAATGATTTGTTAGTATTTTAAGAGATCCACCTTTGTAGGAGAATATTTAGGAGAGAGAATCGGATGTGTATCACTGATGACATGTGTTTGTAGCGTAATATATATATATATATATATAAATACTCAATTATTTTGTTACAGTGTCAACTTTTAAAACTATTACATGTTTAAAACTGTTTATCCTGAGTTTATACATCTCTTGTTCATTTACTCATAGCACAGAGTTCATGCCTATTTTTTAAGAAATTTATATTCTCATGTCAAGGGCGTCATTTTTTTGACACCATTCTGTGTTTTGGATATTCAGTTTTCACTCGATGCTTATTACTTCCGTTCTTGTTTTTAATCGTTATCACCATCACGATCATCATCAAAGCTTTATCTCATCTATATTTGGGGCTGTTTTTTAAGATCTACTTCTCCACTCGACCCTACTTGCAGCCATGTTTTCAGTAACTCCACAATTCATCATATCTTTTCTCACTGCTTCGTTTAAGGTCTTTTTGGTCTCATTCAGATATTTAAATTAAATGAGCAAATTGAGAATCCTCTAAGATTTTTGGTATATTTTCCATAATATTTATAACCTATTACAATGCGCATTCTTTTTTTATAAATGGTAATGGTTTAAAATGCATATTCGTAGATGATTTTTTTAAATATCTTTTCTTATTTTCTATTTTTATTTTTATTTTTATTTTTATTTCTAGCAAGCTTTTCTCAATTGTACCCTGAGAAGACCCAAAAGTTTTGAAAATCTCTTGATATTTTTAACTAAACAAGAAATTTTTTAGTAATAAGATCTGTGAAAATGCTGATAGATGAGTTCTTTAGCACTGCTTATCTTGTGTCTGCATAAAATGAAAATTTTAAGCCCACTATTTGAAAACGTCAAAATATTGTGTTCCAGGTTCTCCTAACTACATGTAAGGTGATGGCTCCATTCACGCCATTCTTCACAGAAGTGCTTTATCAAAATTTGCGAAAGGTTTGCAATGGCTTAGAAGAAAGCATTCACTATTGTGGTTTTCCTAACGTGAGAGGAAAGGTATTGGTTTGTGTTGTATTCAGTTGGTTTTCCATATATGAACTTCACCATTGATATGAATTTAATATTGTGTTTAACAATAACAAATCAGAGAGAGGAACGCATTGAGCAAAGTGTTGGCAGAATGATGACCGTTATTGATCTTGCACGTAATATTCGAGAGAGGCACAACAAGCCTCTGAAAACACCACTTATGTATGTTGTAATGTCCTGATGCTTTATTGAATTGTACTATTACCATTATAAATGCATGCATTTTGATTGTTCATTAAATTGCAGGGAGATGGTTGTTGTTCATTTAGATGCAGACTTTCTTGAAGACATTACTGGAAAACTAAGAGAGGTTTGTGATATATATTCCAAAGTCTTATTAACAATATTTGATTGTGACCACTTGTTATTTTGTATATTTCTTATTACTTTGTAGTAAATTCAAATCAAATGAATATATTCATGTGTTTGCCATTTCTTAAATGGCCTTTGTAGTTCTATCACTCTGTTTTAAGTTACTATGCTGTTGCACTCTTTAGTTTTGTTTCTAAATCAAGTTTATGCAGTTTTTATATATTTATTAGAGAATGGTTTATAGTATGCTACATTGAAATTACCTCTACAACATTCAAACTGATCCTTTATTAATCTATACATGATAAGTATTATTTTTGATCCTTCGTTGATTTTTTCTTGAAGATCTTTCATGGATTACCTATTGTTGATGTAGCTGGATAGCCATTTTTCTTCTATATACAGACAGTGTTGTTTATTTTAATTTTAACCAAAGGTGTTGACATCATAGTCGTCAAGTTCGTTTCGGACCCTGTTTCGGTTTGGCTCCAAGCTAAAATGTTTCGGATGATTCAGCATTTCGGCTTTCCAATTCGGAAATTTGTTTTGGAAAATAGAAAAAAATATATATATATGCATATAATATAACACAAATTTCATTCTAGTAAGCATGAAAACTATAATTTCCAAACGATGGTATTTTTTATTATTTCCATCAAATGCATCCCCTCATATATCACAGCAGAAAGTCAGTTAAGTAACCATCATTATCAGATTTCATAATTATAAAATGAGCCACCTCAGATCTCCTAATTTTAAAACAAAAAGGATTTTTTTTTTTGCATTTCTAATGATGGGCCAACATAAAAAGTTTTATTAGAAAATGGGGAACATTTGTCAAAATCCCCTATTCCACTCTATTCCATTAAATCAAATTGCACTTAGTATGATAACTTTTAATACACAAACAAAATTCCAAGTCATATCAAGTGGTTCCTTTTTATTATCTGAACGTGGGCTCTTTTGATTTGAGTATCTTTCTCTTGTAACCTTACGAAAAACTAACGATTAAAACAAATTCCCAACTTCAGTGCATCCGGATGTACTCAAATCAGATGGCTCAGCTTTGATTGATTAAAAAAATTGTTGTGGTTACTTATTTGGTCTTACGGTGGGCCCATCCGATTAAGTGGGGCCAGCAAATGAAAGAACGCAAGGGGCTTTTTCCTTTACATGAAATTCCAGAAGTGGGCTAAACGAGTCTTTTAACATGCTGCCTTGATTTCCGGAGGGTTCGTGTGTCGCTGCCCTAAGTTTGAAGAAGAAGATTGCACGTCGACAAGAGCAGCGAGTAAAGCTTCGACTAGCGAATGGTATCAAGCTTTGGTAAGGGAAAGGGGATTCAACTGAAATTTCTGAAGCTCATGGCTGATTCAACTAGAATTTACAGACAGAGCATAAGGGTTACATGTGCGCTAGAAGAAGTGTTTCCTGCAAAAGTCATTGCTCGGTGATGAAGGTACATGAAACGATTCGATCAGCCACATTTATATGTTTACAAAAAATCAAAAGATGAAAATAACCTTTCCGGGTAAAAACAGAAAAATAACTTCGCAACATCTCTAATTTTTTCTTCTGCCATTTGATAAAATTCACAGAAATTGGAGGTTTCGGCCATGATTCGTCTGAAACTGCCAGTTCTGGTCCGAAATTAAGAATCTTGGCCCGAAATTACCCGAAATGCTCAGCGAACATGAACAAATGAGGTGTACGGTATGATTTTCCTACCGAACCGAACAAATCCGGAAGTTTCGGGCAAACCAAAACGAATTTGATAACTATGTTTGGCATAGCTTAAGAGTAGACACATTGCTACTTTTGAGATGAAGCGCCTGAAAGCATGATACCAATGACAAAAGATGTTAATATCCTCGGTTAAGGTGAATAACTGTCATAAATCTTTTTCGGAGAGGTGGCATAGGAGGGTGTCATCTAGGATTATTCTGGTAGTGTAGTTTGGAGGTATTCTAGTACTGCGATGCTAATGAAGCTGAAGTGTTTGCTTTACTAGTTGGGTGTTATGAATTGCATAATTTGGGAGGTCAGTTGGCTATTATTGAAGGAGTTCGTGATTGGCAGATTGGGTGGAGGAAGTGTGGGCTATTTCTTCTCAACCAGCTGGATGCGTCTTTTCATCATATTCCTCAAGAGGCCAATGATATGGCTGATGGTCTTGCTAGGGAAGGATTTTCTTGTGTTTCTGTTTCTTTTGATGTATAATGTTGTTCGGTTGTTTTTTCTTGGTGATTTTGTTTCCTAGATGATGTTTCTCGGCTAGGCTGTGTTTTATCAGTCTGGTTTTTGAAGTAACAAATTTTCTTGTTATTTAAAAAACAAGAAGGGTGGTCTCTGCCTTTCGTGCTGGTTGAATGCTATCTCATTAACCAAGCTTGAGCATGGAATCCTTATCCTAAAATATCAGTATCGAAATGGTGAAATGATATCTCTTATTCTCTTGTTATCTCTTGTCAACTCCGATTGATATTGGCAAACCCTTACAAAGTCTTAGTGCATTGATTAGAGTACCACTGTATTGAAATATTTCGTACCCATCCCTCTAGAAGGAATTCTTTTCTTCTTTTAGAAGGTTTCATTTGGTCAGTGTCTTCTTATACCATGTACAATTTCTTTTGCGGTGGAATCATTTTCTATTGATAATCTATCCATTAATTATCCATAATAATTAAGTTAGATCTGTGCAACCAATCAAGTTAGAGCTGTATATCCGATCAGAGGATGAAAGTGATTGATATGGAAGCTTCTCTAAGCCATTCTGTTTGGAGGTACATTTGGACTAAATGTCAAAGGTTTTGGAAAGCTTGTTGGTTATTAGGTCTTGCAGATACTTATGCAACATCTCACAGTCATAGATCGGTCTGTATATTTCTTAACCCTACCACCTACTAGCCTAATAGCTGATTATCTTTTTATAGCCAAACATTTTATTATTGAGCCTATTGATACAATTCTTATTGGCTCAATGGGTATCCTAAGATAGTTTCTGGTTTGTTTGTCTTAAAGAAATATTAAAGAATCTTAGTCTGAAAACCCTGATCTTGTTTTTAGTAGCACGTGAAGAAGGATCCTTTCGTTAGAGTTAGCATTCTATGGAAGTACAATTTGATGGTCTGTTTAACAAAATTTAAAGTGGGTGTCTTGCAAATGACAGCTAAAATGCAAATTAGGGTTAGCATGCTATTGAAATAAAATTTGCTTCCTATGCCCCTATTCCATGTCTAAGATTTTGTAAGTTAGGGATGCATCTTTGTTCTTACCCATGTCAACGATTTCATTTAATTGCTGTGTCCGATTATCATCACCTGGAAACAAAAGTCATTCCCATGCATGTATATGTTATTGTTTTTTATAGTTTCATATTTATATTCTTTACATAGCTTATTCCTAGATTGTTGATGTATTCTACTTTATTATATGATGTTGTGCATAACTGACGAATCTCTATTTCGATGAAGTATGTGATGGAGGAGCTCAATATAAGATCCGTAGTTCCATGCAATGATCCGTTGAAGTATGCTTCTTTACGTGCAGAGCCTGATTTCAGGTATCTTTTCATCTTGGATTTTATTCAATGCATTGGTATTCATTCTTGTATAAATCTCTTATTCAACAACTTGATTTTTTTTTTTTTTTTTTTTTTTTTTTGCAAGTGTATTGGGTAAACGGCTTGGAAAGGCTATGGGGACTGTTGCTAAAGAAGTCAAGGCAATGTCTCAAGCTGACATATTAGCCTTTGAGGAATCTGGAGAAATTACCTTTTCTGGGCACTGTTTGAAGCTGACTGATATTAAGGTGCTTAATCATGCATTTTCTGGATTGCTGCTTCTTTTTTTGCTTTCTTTTTCAATGTAGATCTGTAGGAGGATTGCATTTTGTCGCTGGAAACGATTGCAGATGCTGACATCTTGACAATAGGAGCATTTTACAAATACTAGACTTGGTAATTGGTTGCTTCTTGTTAAAATCTGTTCCTCATGTATGCATTGCGATAAGCACAGGAAGTTCGCCCGGAGCCTAAATGGTTGGGCTACATGTAACAAGGATATATCTTCATCATAAGCAAATTAAAAAGCAGGGCCAATGCCATGAAGGGCAAGACTCCACTAAGACATAACTACATAGAAGCTAAATTCCAAGATAAACTGAAAATGGTTCTAAAGTTCAAATGTTAAAGTGGATTGTGCAGAAATAAAAAAAACCGGGCAAGTCCAAGTTGAGTCAACTTGACCATGGTTGAGCCAGGTAGAGCATGACTCATCTGAGTTGGGTTTCTGGAAATTTTTTGGTTAAGTTGAAATGGGCTTCTACCTTTAAGAGCTATGCTTTGTTTTCTTCCCCATAATATCTCTGCCCATCCTTTTTTACAGTAACCAGAAGTTCCTCTTCACCTCTTTCCTCCATTTCATGGTTCTCTACACCTCTTTCCTCTCTTCAACCAGGATTTCTTCTTCTTCTTCTCTTATTCTTAGAGGGATGTGAGTAGTTAGTAGTGACAGGTCAACAGAGAGGGTTGTCCACACTCCACAGCCCTAGGTTTAAAATTCAGATTACACCAACATTCCCTCCTACAAGGGAGACTCCTCGGCAGAAATGCTTACATCTTCAACCATCTCCAGCATTTTGTGAGGACTCTGCTTACACCCGAGAAGGTGCTTTGTCACCAATTCCAAGGGTTGTCAATAAGATAGTAACCATTGAACATTGACATGTTGGAATTGCGTAACATAGTACTACGCTTAAAATTGATAGCTATGTTGTTAGGAACGCTTGGGACTTGGGAAGCCCCAAATCATGTTAATACTACGTGCCATACCCCTTCCACCATAGTAAGATTGAGAAGCAAATGATTGACACTTAACCCATCTTTGGGGCATGGGGGGGCATCAGACAGATACAACACTTGTATTGGTACCTGATACTGCACCAGTACTTCTAGGGAACAAGTTGAACATATCCTACTTTTAAAGTCCTTTATTTCATATGGTTGTTTTAATATTTTTGCTTCTCGCCATAAAAAAATGCTAGAAAAGGGACGAAAACAATAATAATTTCATTTATTCAAAAGTGATCTATAGAAAACATTAGGACACCCGCATTTGTATCCGAATCCTAGTTTTTCAAAAGTGAGGATTCGTATCCTTGATCCCTGCATCAGTATGCTATCTTGGTGCTTTTGAAATCACAACCTATGATACCCAGATACTTGTACGAGCCCAACGTATACCCAGATACTTGTACGAGCCCAACGTATCCCTATTGAACCGGTACGACACTTGTATTGGTACCTAATACTGCACCAGTACTTTCTAGGGAACATGTTGAACATATCCTACTTATAAAGTCCTTTATTTCATATAGTTCTTTTAATATTTTTGCTTCTCACCATAAAAAAATGCTAGAGAGGGACGAAAACAATGATAATTTCATTGATTCAAAAGTGATCTAAAGAAAACAAATTAGGACACTCATTTTTGTAATCGCGTCCTAGATTTTCAAGAGTGAGGAGTTGTATCTCTGATCCCCATATCAGTATCCGTATCCATATCCGAATCTGAGCATCATAGAGTACAACTTGATGATTGAGTGATGAGTACAAGCTTTAGTTTCTTAAATTTAACACTAATAAATAGTTCATAAATCATAATTATGATTGCATTTTATAAAATTCGTTATATTTTTAACTTATTCTAGTATATACACGTAAAATCTTTATAATTGTAAACAAAATCTATACAGTTTTGAAGATATCCATAGCGGATGTGGATCGGTTGGAAAAGGATTTCAAAGAAGAGGAGGTCAAATAGGCAGTTTTCACTGTTGGGAGGAATAATGCATCCGGCCCCGATGGCTTCCCGTTAGCCTTCTTCCACATTTTTTGGGAGGTCAAAGTGGACGTGATGAATCTTATGAAGGAATTTAATGATAGAGGCAAACTCTCAAAGCATTTTGGTGCCTCCTTCATAATCCTAATTGCTAAGAAAACTGGTGTGGGGAGCATTAAAGATTTTCATTCCATTAGCTTCATTGGCTCCATCCATGGACGAAAATATCGGGTATCGCACCCGTAGCGGCCTGCATGCGTAGTGGCCGATACAGGCCGCCACGTTACGGCGACGCTGCTACAAACCATGAACAGTAAGGGGAAAAAAAACCAAACCCTCCTCCCTCCAACCGTTTCTTTGACTAGTGGAAAAGGAAGAAGAAAGGAAAGGAAAAAAAGAAGAAAAGAATAGGAAAACAGGAAGAAAGGAAGGGAAAAAAAAATGAAGAAAGGAAGGGAGAAGATATAGCAGTTTAGAGTTTAGACAACAAACCTAGAAGCAGTAGAAATCAACAGCAGGAGGCAGCGGTGGCGGCGACAGCAGTAGGCGGAAGAAGCATGAGGAGGAGGCGGCGGCAGGAGGAGACGGCGAGGTGCTCCTCCTCTTCTTCTTCTTCTTCTTCTTCTTCTTCTTCTTTTCTTTTCTTTTCCCTCATTTTCCTTCCCCCTTCTCCTGCTGTCTCTTGATCCTTCCATTCACAAGAAATAGGGCACTGGGCAGCATACGGCCCTTCCATCTGTTTCATTTAAGGTAATTTATGGGCCCCAGCCCCACAGTGACTCACTTTATAAAAGGTTTGAATAAAATATAAATGGCCCCTCAACAGCTATTGTCTTCTTAGCTAACCATTGATGCGCTCCACATTGATGCCCAAGTGTTAAATAAAAAGGGTCATGTCTTAACCAAATATAACTTAATTGAAATTAGAGCCTTAGCCAAATTTCACTCTAATTAGAAATACAACCCAATAAAATTTCATTCTAATTGAAAATAGGGCTATAGCGAACTTTGACACTAACTAGAAATGGGCTCCAGCCAAGTTTCACAATAATTGGAAATAGCTTTTTAGCCAAATTTCAATCTAATAGGAAATACTGAAATAAGGCCTTGGCCAAAGTACACTTTAATAGAAAATGAGCCCTTTTCATTTTAATAGGAAATAGGCTCTAATCAAACTTAATTTTTAACAGAAAAATCTTTATGAGTTTTTCATTACTTTCTAAGTTAGCATGACTAAGAAGCATGAATACATGCGAAAAAACTAATCATTACTATTATTTTCTATTTATATAGCGATACAGGACCTCATATATTGAGTGCACCGCTATGCCCCCTTTTCTTACTTTTGCAAAAGAAACACATTTTCTTTCATTTTACAATTTTTCTGGAATTTTTTCAAAATTTTTGGGCATTTTTTTCAAATCGCACTGCTACGCCGCTACGCTACGTAGCGCCTGCTTTGTAGCGGTTTAGCGGTGGGCGTAGCTATTTTCATCCTTGGCTCCATCTACAAAATTTTGGCTAAGGTGTTAGCTACTAGACTACAAAAGGTATTGCCCGACATAAGCCCAAGGTGCTTTCGTTCACGGTCGTCATATTTTAGACGGTGTTCTCCTTGCTAATGAATGCATTCACTCAAGATTTAAATCGAGGAAACCGGATCTCATTTGCAAGCTGGACTTGGAGAAGGCTTACGATAGGGTGGACTGGGAATTCATGCAATACTTACTGAGAAGAATGGGCTTTGGTATTAAATGGCGAGGATGGATTTCAGAATGCTTGAGTAAAGCTACTTTCTCCATTTGTATCAATGGATCTCTGTTTGGTTTCTTCTTAGCCTCTAGAGGGCTTCGTCAAGGTGACCCGCTTTCCCCCTTCCTTTTCGCCATCATTGGTGAAGCCCTTAGCCGAATGTTGCAAGCAGCAAATAATGCTAGCCTTATGAAAGGTTTCTGCCCATCTAACGATGATCAAGTCATTTCACACCTCCAGGTTGCTGATGATACTCCCCTATTCTGTGATGCTAATGAGATTGAACTTCGCAATGTCAAGGCCATCCTCTTATGCTTTGAAGCGGTGTTAGTTCTTAGAGTTAACTTCTTTAATTGTGAAATGGTGTTAGGGTGGAGGATACCCAATTGGCAATGCTAGCTGACATCTTTGGTTGCAAAGATGGATCTCTTCCTTCCTCTTATCTGAGCCTACCTCTATGCATTGGAGCGGCTTCAAAAGCCTTATGGTCTCATGTCCTGGAAAGAATGGAAAAAAGGTTGGCTTTATGGAAGGCCAATTAATTATCTCTTGGTGGCAGAATTACCTTAATTAAAGCTGCCCTGGCCAACTTGCCGATTTACTTCATGTCTGTGCAGATGCCCTTTGAAGGTGGTCAAGCATATTGAGAGGTTGTAGGGGATTTTCTTTGGCATGGCAATGATGAGAAAAAATTCCACCTGATACAATGGTCTGAAATTTTCAAGTCTAAAAATAAGGGTGGATTGGGTATTAGGCCATTGAAGGAAATGAACCTTGGATTCTTGGGAAAATGGCTATGGAGAATTGTGGATGATTCCAATGGGAAAATGGCTATGGAGAATTGCGGATGATTCCAATGGCTTATGGAAGCAAGTCATTTACCCAAAGTATGCCATTTCTAGGGATGTTTGGTTAGTTTGTGACCCTCTTCCTCGATTCTCTGCCCTTTGGAAAGAGATCCTTGCATCTAAGGAGGCTTTCTTTTGGCAGGTGGGATATCATGTTGGGAAAGGAGGCAAAATCTATTTCTGGACGGACCTATGGGTGGGAGAAGTCCCCTTGGCATCCTTATTCCCTGATTTGTTCTGTTGTGCTAGCAACCAAGAGGCCCAAGTATTGGACTACATGAAAGGAGAGGAGACATGATCGTTTGGAGACCCATTTTCAAAAGAAACTTAAACAAGATAGAGGAGGATCAATTTCGATCTTTGTTAACCGTCATTGGCAGTGTCTTCATTCCAAGAGATTGGCATAATATAAGGATTTGGATGGCCTCTGGCGATGGCATTTTTTCGGTGGCCTCCTTTAGGTCTATGACTAGAAATGCAGAGCTAAATCATCACCATTGGGCTAGGCTTTGGAGCATGAAAGCTCCCCCAAGGGTGATAACCTTTGGGTGGAATGCAATCCTAGGAGGGATCCTGACGATGGACAACTTGCGGCACCGTCGAGTTATCATATTAACACTTGTCCAATGTGCTTGTAAAGGAGGAAACCATTGATCACTTATTGTTGAACTGCTCTGTTGCTCACCACTTGTGGAAAGCTATCCTCAAATGTTTTCATGTGGCCAGCCCCCTCCCCCATTCCATCTCTTCTCTATTTGAGTTTTGGAGGTTTGGTGTGGGGCCTAGGAGGGGAAGAACGATGTGGAATCTCTCTTTCTTGGCGAACATATGGACTATTTGGAAAGAGAGAAACTTGAGGTGTTTTGAAGGTAAAATCTTCTTAAGTAAATAAGTTACCTGACATTTGGTGGCAACTTGGGTCTCTCCCCTTCCTACTTTGAAAGGCATCTCGGTGAATACCATTATGCACAACAGGAAGGAGGTAGCCTTTTCCAGAGCTCACCACCAACAGATCTCCCCTAGATGGTGTGATCCACTTGCATGTGCTCTCAAACTCAATTTTGATGGTAGTGCTGCTAGAAGTCCTCGTCTGGCAGGTTTGGGGGGTGTTATTCAGAATGAGGAAGGAACCATCCTTCTTTCCTACTCGGGTCCGGCTGTTGTTTGCTCGATTAACAAAGCTGAACTTCTTGCTCTTAACATTGGTCTTCAACAAGCTTCGAGCCTTCAAGCCCAAAGATTAATTGTTGAAAGGGATTCTTACTGTGTCATTCAATGGGCAACCATGTCTTCTACTCCCCCTTGGTACCTTTTAGATGTCTTCGAAGAGTTGATACAAATCTCTGGTGCTTTGAATGTCTCTTTCCACCATATAAAGCAATTGGCCAATGAAGTAGCTGATAAACTTGCCAAAGGAGTCAGGAAAAACGCTCTAACCATTGGTCCTTAGTGGTATTTTTGTAATTAGTTTGGGGGTTGTTGCCCATTTGTTGGGGGGCTTAGCTCCTGTCCTTTTTTCAGTCTTGTTTGCTCTCCACTCATGTGGTTTTCTTTTTCTTTCTTTTTTTTTTTTTATTTTTTTCGTATACAGTATACCCCTCTTATACTGTACAGTTTCTTTGAGCAATGAATTTGAGTCACCTTTTAAAAAATAAATAAATTCTATACAGTTTCAGATAAGCAATATAGGATATATGATATCAACTTAGGGGGACCGATATTTTGATTTATAGTTGTTACTAATGGAAGAAGCATTGTTTTCCAGCATTTAATAATATTTTGAAATTTTTGGATATTTTTTTCAAGTTTTTGGAGTGAAAAAAATCACTCTGCGACGACCACAACGAACCGCAATTTGCGACTAGTACCGATACTGTATGGTTTTTTGGGTTGGCTGATGCTGCGACCAGTACCGCGATTTTAAACCACGGTCAGAATGCTATCTTGAATTGCTATTGTCAGTTAAAAGTGGGGTGAAGGGCAAATGATCCAAGCTTTAGAAATTGCATTTATTGGAGCATTGTCATCTTGGAGATACAGATTTTGAGATAAAGCTGCCTTAAGTAGAACCAGTCCATTGTTTGCAATCCTTCCCGTATGGGGGCAAAAACCTTCTGCGAACATCTGAAGAAGCTGAAGCACTTGATCAGTCTCTTCTGTGAGATTACGACAAAATTAGGGCAGCCAGATTCCTTTAGACCAAAGCCTTTCAAATAATCTTCTATATACCATCAGCTATATCACCGGCACTCAATTTTCTTAAAAGGAATTGTCACTCATGTTCATCTGGTGCATGTGGTGAGATCTTAACCTTATGATAGGAGTAGTACTTAATCTGTTCTTATTTTTAGCATAGCATTTGTATTGGTCTAATGCATGTTTCTGTTCTAATAGGTATGTTTTTTTTTTTTAATTATTACTTGTAATGTACCACTAAAATACATTTTGATATATATTTTATATATAGATCATGTATATGATATCAAATGTTGAAATCCGGCATCTGTTATTCATATCTCAAACACCCACACCAGTCACTTTTCCAAGTTACATATATCATATGTGCCAGAATAGCCTCTTCTTCCTATTTGTTTTTGTGGAAAAAAAAATCCTTTTGCTAAATGTCATGTACAAGAGCGAAACTAGTAGTATAAGATGTGTTTATTTTGTGTATCATATATGATGCATGTATGGCGTCTTGAAGTTTATAAGAAAATTATGTTGCAAACATGTATAGGTCACTGGGATTGCTCCTTCCTATTCAGTTCATTTCATGCATGCCTTCTACCTAGTGCATGTAATGAAACTGCCAAAAATGTGTTGATGCCATTGTTTAATAATTATTCAAATTTCCCTTATTACATGGATTATATTTATCATCGGAGTGAGAGGGCATTTGACATGTATTATTTTATTACATAAGAAAATGAATGGGTTAGAGAGTGGTGAAGGATAGAAGATAACGGGCAAGTGAATATGGCTAATAGGGAAGACCATTATATTTCCCACTCATGGGATTTCCTTCGACAAGAGAGTGGATGAAAAATTATTTGCCATCGAAGGTGAAAAATCCAGTTGTCTATTGCATAAATTTATTATGGGCCCTTCACTCCTCACTCCTTATATGAATGCCATTTTCCTATGTAAACCATAGGAAATGGAAAAATTCTCTTAAGGAAATTGTATTTCACATGCTATCTTTCATCTAAGTTATCTGAGTATAGGATCTTTCGTAGTTCAGCATTATCTTGACATGGCATGAATTATTGATTTTCCGAGGGATTTCACACAACTTTTTATAGGAGTGCATATTTGTTGTTTGTCTTCTTAGTTGTTTCTACCGATTAGAATTGCAATCAATTAGTACTGTAAGCACTTGTAGTTGGCCGTGCATCACTTAATAAGTTTATTAGAGATACATGTCACTCCAAATGTCCTCGAATTTTCAGGTTGTGAGAGAGTTCAAGCGTCCTGATAATGTTATGGAGAAAGACATGGATGCGGCTGGAGATGGTAAGCATTGCTGTTTTCTTTTTACAAGCAATTTTTGTAGAAAAATCTTAGAATTTATATATTGTTCATGTTCCATTTAGGTGATGTTTTGGTGATTTTGGATCTTCGATCTGATGATTCCTTGTTTGATGCTGGTGTTGCTCGTGAGGTGAATCCTTAATCCTTGCCCTACATTTTTTACAATGACTTTTTTTTAATTTTATTTTAAACTAATTGGGATACCACATGTTATTCTTAATGCCTTCTATATGGGGAAGCCAGCATTGGGTTAGGTCCATGGTGTACCTGATGCTAGTGGATAGATTGATTCAATTGAAGGGATTGAACCACAAGCCTAAGCTTTAAGATATTCTGTATTCCGCGCCCTAAGAACACTTGCAAAACTGATGAAACATGACTAGGATTCCTCACAGGATGCGACGGCTGGTCAGAGGGTGAGAACTCTGTTAAAATGTGTCAGGTTGTCCTGACCATGGATATTCTGTATTTATTGAGGGTCGGGTTTGCATAGGTCACATGCGGGTCAGGTCAGATTTTGCTGCCCCTGCATATCAACTCCTAAGTTGAGGATGAAGACACTGTCCATTTTTCTTGCAATAAGTATCAATCTACCATTTTTTCATAATGATAGGATGGGTAGGATTACGTGTAATACAAACACTGAATTCTCAGTGATGTCTTACCAACAACAAACTTGTCGAAAGTTTAGGAAAAACAGACTGAAATGAAGGGATATGATGAAACTAAGATGCTTCCTTTCCGCAGGTGGATATTCAAGATTGTAATCATGTACAAAGGAAGAAAAATACTCTAACTACCTATAATAGTTTTGTGGCTCCAGTGAATGACCTTGGATGGTGGACTGACAGTGCTCGGAGGGAACAGGATTGGTACTTGATTGAATCATGGCGTCAGAAGAAGATCCGTTAAAATATATTTTCAAAAAATGAGAAAGCTTCATATTTGCCCCTTCGGGATCTGAGGTGGTATATCACCAGTGGGATGTAGCAAAGTACTAGTGGAGAATATAGAAATGCAAAGTCCTTTTTCCTTGATTTTGATTGGTGCAATATGTATCCCCTAACACCATATTTACTATCACCATGGCCTTCACTACCTCGCTTTGAAATAAGGATTCAGCTATTTTGTTTGTTGCTGATAATCATATTTCCCTTAAGCAAATGAAGAAACTTTAGAGGGAAACAGAGAACAGATTCCAACCACCATGAGCAGTCTTTTATAAAAACCCACAAGCGTACATATAACCTGCTATCAAATTCATCTTTTAAATGGGAGATTACCAATTGAAAACAGCCAAACAAAAGTCTGGCCACCTGAAAATACTGAAAAACATACAATAAATTGAAGGAAAGTTTCATATATCCACATCAATCGCGCTCGGACACCTGATGCAGACCCTTGTGGAGATAATTTGAATGATCTTGAGACAGATCAGGCCCTTAATTGTTTGGATAAATTTGATTGATTGAGCATTGTCTTGATCTGTCTAAATAAGGGCGTAATCAAAAGAAAAAGGGGAAATCATAGATTGGATTGCCAAGGTGGGTCTAAAACAAAAATTAAATCTCATATTTGCTGAATCTAAGTGGGATTCAAAACATACCTTTAAGGGTCCAGCTAGACCTGTCTAGCTATCCAACCAAGCCCAAAGAGGCCCAGCAGACCTAAGGAATGGGATAGCAGGTCAGTGGGCTCAGACCCAACTTAACTAGGCCCTAACTGGGTCCAGTCCAGCTAGGACAAATTAGTCTGGTAGTTCAGGATTGTGACCCTCTCTAGACCAGCATCTGGTTCCACAGTTGCCACACATGGGCCCCACAAGTCTAATGCAAGAGAGCTTCCATTCAAACTTTTGCAGAATTTGAATTTCAAACTAGTATTTAAACCATACACATGGGGACATCCAGTAGACATGTTATTCTTTATTTCATTTCTATTGAAGTTACCGTTTCTTAGCACTTTTGCAATTCTTCTCCTTGATTTGAGATTATTCGCATAAGATTTGAAAGCTATGTGGTGGTTTTGACTCCTATTGGTAAGTGAAACTACTGCTGTTCTCTTGGTAATTGAGTGAGTTTACTGTTTGATTGAGGATTTGGGGTACTTGGATTCACAGTTGATCGGCATTTGGCTTCCTTGGCTGCGTCAACAGCATTGTTCAAAGTATATTTCTTTCCAACATAGGTTAGAAATATCATCAAACAGATAGAAATCAATCAAATCTCTCACTAGTAATCGGCTGGATGGATATAAACTATCTGGGAACTATTATACCTGGGTACTTCACTATGCAAAGTATCATGTCGCGTCATACCCGGTACTTCACCTTTTTATGTCTAAAATCCGCATCCCATACGTATCCATTGTGTGTCCTTACACTATCCATGCCGAATGACTGTATCTGGCATGGTATTGTGGGAATCATCAGAGTCACTTCGTCTTTGCTCCATTTGTGGCAGTGAGCTGATGCATTGAATCTGTTCTTGCACTAAATGAACATGTCGATATCTCTTCTTCCTTAGATGTAATCCTTAGATGTAAAACAATACTTTTCGTTTTTTATCAAAGCACGTTCAGAAAAATACCATGATTCACCATATATACGGATGAACAAAAGGAAAGTTACTCTTCATAGTATAACGAACCAAGGGGCTTTGCATGTTCACAGATTTCTGCAAGAACCGTAAGCTGGCTGCCAATAGCACTATCTGCTAGTGTCGGCCCTTAGCTGTGTTGACTGATGCAGCAAGCGGAGGTGGATGATTTCCGGAACCGATCTTCCACTAGTCCTGTTGATTATTCTCAAAAATAATACCAGGAACAATGGATTCTACTGTTTTGTTGATTCCAATGAATGCCAAGACAATAGGGAAAGAGAAGAATTCTCTAAAATAAACTTTCAATATCATTAAGCTCCTCTCCATTCCTGGATTACAATCAAATATATAGGAAGTTGTTTCTAAATCTCACAAATCACGAGATTTATTACATATAATAAATAGCAAGAAAAATCTACTTAATCATAGAAACTGCTAATAATGAATTTGACTTATTCAAAACTATGGAGAAATTGCTTGAAATAGTGAAAAATGCCCTTTTCGAGGCCTAAACGATGGAATTTGGCCTAAAAATGAGGAGTCCATTGCGAAGTAATGGATCTTGAAGATTTTGCCGTTTCCGTTCCAGAATGGGGCTCCGTTCGCGATTCTGACTCCAAAACCCAAATTTGGGCCTAGTATCGTTTGGGCCCTGCACGGTGGGCCTTACTTCGGTCCACTGCATCCATGTATTCCTCTGCTTTGGTCTGGACTACATCATTCCCGCCAGGTGGGAGAGAATTCGCCCTCGAATTCACGGGCTCATCCTCTGAACTGTCACCATGATATGGCACAAGGTGTTTGACATTGAAAACATCGGAAGTGCGGATGTGACTTGGAAGCTTTAATCTGTAAGCATTGGAATTAATCTTTGCTATGATCTCCAACGGACCAATTTTTCTTGCTGCCAGTTTATTATACTCCCCTACAGAAAACCGATCTTTTGTCAAAATGGCCCAGACAAAATCTCCAACCTCAAATTCTACAAGGCGGCGTTTCTGATCAGCAGAATGTTTGTACTTGGCAGTGGCTTCCAATAGATTCTGTTGTGTGGTTTTGTGCACGCCTTGAATCGCAGTAATCAATTCTTCAGCCTTTTTAGGAATACGCTGGAGGTCAGGAACTGGAGCTAAATCAAGCGGGGATCTCGGGTTGTAGCCGCAGTTGATGAAAAAAGGACTAAAACCTGTGCTACGATTAACAGAACGATTGTAGGCGAATTCAGCTTGATATAATTTCTGATCCCATGGTTTCAGATGATCTCCCACCAAGCTACGAAGTAAATTACCCAAAGAACGATTGACAACCTCCGTCTGCCCATCAGTTTGAGGATGATACGCACTGCTGAAATCTAGCTTGGTGTTAGCAAGACGCCACAAACTGCGCCAGAAATGGCTAAGGAACCGGGTGTCCCTATCAGAAACAATAGACATTGGCAGTCCATGAAGTCGGTATATTTCCCGAAAATACAACTGTGCCACATTGACAGCATCTGTCGTCTTCTTGCACGCGATGAAATGCGCCATTTTTGAAAACCTGTCCACTACCACATAAATGGAATCCATACCTCGCTGTGTTCGAGGTAGTCCTAAAACAAAATCCATACTCACATCGGCCCATGGTTGGTTCGGCACAGGTAATGGCATATACAAACCAGCATTTGTCGCTATACCCTTAGAGACTTGGCAGGTGCGACACCCCTCCACGAATTTAGTAATTTCCTTTCGCATAGATGGCCAATAGTAGGATCTCATTACTGCCAGCAACGTTTTATCACGTCCCACGTGACCCTCATCATGTAGTTCCTTGATGATTTTCAGGCGGAGGCTAGACTCTGGAACACATAGTTGATTTCCTTTGAATAAGAATCCGTCGTGCAGCAAGAAATCAGAGCGGTTGCCTGCCATAACATCACTCACAATAGGTGCAAAGTAGGGGTCAGCGGACAATAAATCACGGAATGATTCAAAACCGAGTACCTTGTTGCACATAGCCGTAAGTAAAGAAGCGCGCCGACTAAGAGCATCAGCCACCCTGTTCAGTGCTCCAGACTTATGTTTGATGACAAATGTGAACTGCTGCAAATAAGCGGCCCACCCAGCATGCCTAGCTGAGAGTTTATCTTGATTATTGATGTGCTTCAAGGCATCATGGTCAGAATACAAGATGAACTCTTTATAGGACAAGTAGGATCGCCAATGCTTCAGGGCTTGGACCACAGCATAAAATTCCACATCGTAAGTGCTGTACTTCAGTTTGGCCCCGTTCAACTTCTCACTAAAGAATGCAACGGGCCTACCGTTCTGACTTAGAACCGCCCCAATGCCAACCTTGGAAGCGTCACAGTGCAGCTCGAATGGCTGAGAAAAGTCTGGCAATGTGAGAACAGGTGCAGAGGTAAGTGTCTGTTTGATTTTGTGAAAAGCCTTTGTCGCAGCCTCTGACCAGGAAAATGTTCCCCCCTTCATACAGTCTGTAACTGGTGCCATTATTGTACTGAAGTTGGGAATAAATCGCCGATAGAATGACACTAAGCCATGAAAGCTGCGTACTTCATGAAGATTCGCTGGCAAAGGCCACTGTCTGACTGCGTCCACCTTGGACTCATCCACACAAATACCGTCTTTCGAGACGACGTACCCGAGGAACAAAATGCTGTCCGTCATGAATGCGCATTTACTGGCAGCAGCAAAAAACTTGTTCTTGCGCATCAATGAAAGAACATCGCGCAAGTGCTGAAGATGTACAACTGGAGTAGCACTATAAATTAATATATCATCGAAATAAACGACGAGAAATTTGCCAATGAAAGGGCGGAACACTTGGTTCATCACTCGCATAAAAGTGCTGGGGGCATTAGAAAGCCCAAAAGGCATCACTAGCCACTCGTATAACCCCTCACGAGTCTTGAAGGCTGTCTTCCATTCGTCACCCTCCCGAATCCGAATCTGGTGATAGCCACTTTTCAAATCCAGTTTACTAAATAAAGTAGCTCCACTCAACTGGTCCAATAAGTCATCCAACCGGGGGATGGGGAAGTGATACCGAACTGTGATCTTATTGATCGCCCGACTGTCGACACACATACGCCAGGAGCCATCCTTCTTCGGTGTAAGCAGCGCTGGTACAGCACAAGGACTAAGACTCTCTCTGATGTGTCCCTTAGCCAATAATTCTTCTACCTGACGCCGCAACTCCTCGTGTTCCCTAGGACTCATCCGATAATGGGGCCGATTGGGTAGGTTAGACCCGGGGACCAGATCAATCTGATGTTGAATGTCCCTTAATGGTGGTAATTCTGCTGGTAGGTCACTAGGAAACACATCCTGGTACTCATCGATTTTTTCCTGAACCAGTTTCGGAGTCTCACCCCCAACAGTATGGTCTTTCCCTAACAACACATACACAACCCCGGTCTCCGATACTTCTTTAATGAAGCGGCTCATAGATAAGAGGTTGGATCCCTCCCCCACTACTCGTTTGGGTACCACCTCTCTTTTGGGTATAAGCACGATCTTCACGTTATTAAACATGAAGTTATAAGTATTACTTCGTCCATCATGTGAGACACTTCTATCATATTGCCATGGCCTTCCCAATAAAACATGGCATGCATCCATGCGAACCACATCACACCAGATTTTATCTTTATAAGTAGAACCAATTGAAAGAGGAACTAAGCAGCGTTTAGAGACTGTAACCTCATTTCCTTTCTTTAACCATGACAGCTTGTAGGGATTTGGATGTTCTTCAGTCGGTAACCCCAACTTGTGCACAGCATCTTCCGCAATCACATTCTCACAACTGCCTGCATCAATGACGAAGCGACACACCTTTTCACCAATAGTACAGGTGGACTGGAAGATATTATTGCGAAGCCATCTGTCGCCGTCCACCTCTCGGGGCGTGAAACAGGTTCTACGTACTACAAGCAGTGGTCCGTCATCACCCTCAACCTGTTCCTCCGGTGAATTACCACCCTCCTTTACTTCGTGTTCAGATTCCTCAAAATGATCATACAAAACACCATCACAATCCACGAACAAACCCTTGCCAGTACGATCGCCCTTCCGACAGTCTGCCATCCGATGCCCAGATTCTCCACACTTAAAACAGCGTGGTCCACCAGCCGTGGCAGGAGTTCTATTGGGCAGCCCCCCTACTTGTGGTTTTCCAGCACCACCCGGTTGGTTGAAAGTCCTGGCGGGGATAGCTGGGTTCTGATTACTGCCTCCACCACTAACCCACGTGGAATTGCCAGTCTTACGACTGAACTGTTTCTCCAACTGTATGGCCCTCTGGTGTGCTTCTGAAACATTCAATGGGTCGAATAGGTTAAGTGTATCTTGAAACTGAGGTCGCACTCCTCCAATATACCGGGATACCAGTTGTTCTTCTGTCTCAGCAAGGTCATTACGAGCGACCAACTGGTAAAATTCTGTGGTATATTCATCAATCGTCTTGCTGTTCTGCCGTAAGTTCTGCAGTTGCTGGTACATCATCCTTGTATAGTTGTGGGGTAGGAATGCTGCACGCAGATGCTTCTTCAGTTTTTCCCACGAATCAATCTTCCGTTTTCCTTGTCGATCACGCATCAACTTAGATTGTTGCCACCACGCAGCAGCTCTTCCCCGAAATCTGGTTGCTACTAAGGGAACCCGTTTATCTTCGGGGACCTCTTTGAAATCTAGGACCTCCTCCACGGCATAGATCCAATCCATAAACTCTTCTGGTTGTACGCTCCCCTGAAACTCTGGTATGTCAATCTTTAATCCAGCGTCCCACCGTGATCGTGATTCACGGTTATCCCTAGGGTTCCCCATCATGGTCCTCCTTCCTCCTTGGACATGATTTGCAAAGGGGTTGTGGAATTCGTCCCCAGCTTCCTCCTCTTCCACAGAGTGCAGAGATGGAGATCGATCCCTCCGTTGATCGTCCCTAGCCGTTAGTGCAGCGACCTGGGCAGTCAACTCCTCGATCTGTCGCGTTAAGCGGGCTACGTCATCACACACGAACACATCGTTGATGTGTGCGTTTCGACCACCAGCAACACGTCTAGGTGGCATGATTTGCAGGAACGAAACCTGAGGCTCTGATACCAACTGATGCAGCAAGCGGAGGTGGATGATTTCCGGAACCGATCTTCCACTAGTCCTGTTGATTATTCTCAAAAATAATACCAGGAACAATGGATTCTACTGTTTTGTTGATTCCAATGAATGCCAAGACAATAGGGAAAGAGAAGAATTCTCTAAAATAAACTTTCAATATCATTAAGCTCCTCTCCATTCCTGGATTACAATCAAATATATAGGAAGTTTTTTCTAAATCTCACAAATCACGAGATTTATTACATATAATAAATAGCAAGAAAAATCTACTTAATCATAGAAACTGCTAATAATGAATTTGACTTATTCAAAACTATGGAGAAATTGCTTGAAATAGTGAAAAATGCCCTTTTCGAGGCCTAAACGATGGAATTTGGCCTAAAAATGAGGAGTCCATTGCGAAGTAATGGATCTTGAAGATTTTGCCGTTTCCGTTCCAGAATGGGGCTCCGTTCGCGATTCTGACTCCAAAACCCAAATTTGGGCCTAGTATCGTTTGGGCCCTGCACGGTGGGCCTTACTTCGGTCCACTGCATCCATGTATTCCTCTGCTTTGGTCTGGACTACATCAGTTGACCTGCAGAATTAAAATGAGAGAGGAGAGGAGATGAGAGGAGATAAAAGAGATGAGAAGGGAAAAGAAGGAAGGAGGAGAAGGAAAAAGAGAAGAGAAGGATATCGAATGGGAGAAAGAAGGGAAGTTGAAAGAGGAAGAAGGTAGATCAAACATGCTCTTGTACCATGTTGAAAGACAGGGAAAACTAGGGCAATGCTTGTTGAATCTCATCATCACGGTGACATAGTACCCTATTTTGTTAATTCATAGTGCCAAATTACAGAAAATGCCCAGAAATATTGCATCACTCCACCAACTTGTATATTATGCCGCCTCAGTATTCGCTTTAATTTTCACAATAGTAGCTTCTATTTCTAATGCATGGATGTACTGAACTTTCTGTTGTAGGTTGTTAATAGAATCCAAAAATTACGGAAGAAAACTGGACTTGAACCTACTGATATGGTGGAGGTCTTTATTGAGCCTTTGGATGATGATAAATCCAGTTTGGAACATGTTCTGAACTCACAGGTATGTTCTGAATGAATTTTAACAGCTAATTGGACAGTTCTCACCTTGCTATTCATTGTGTGCAGGAGAAGTATATCAGGGAGGCTCTTGGTTCTCCTTTACTTTCTTTTGCTATGGCTCCACCATACACTGTAAGTAGAATGGTCACGTTCCATTGTTTTAATGCTTGTGTGCACATTCCATTGTGTTAAATGCTCATGCACCTATTCAATTGTGTTAAATGCCTGATGAAGCGCTTATGAAACTATAGAAACAACTCCATTTACGCAACAGTAGTACAATAACTAGACCATATGTGAGTTATGACTTGAAACTGTGCATAGCATTCCATCGCCAATTGTCCTGGCCACTTAATTATATCCAGCTGAATGACTGGCAAACAACAGTCATATATGCCTTTTTCAAGTATATCTATTATTCATTTGTTCTTTCATAACCTGAACTTCAGTACAGTTTCAAGTTTCAAATTTCCCATACATGTGATGTCCTCACAAATTGACTGGTCTATGATGCATGATAAGTTTCACAATCACACTTTATCTTCTTCCACATGAGGATCTCTGGACTTCACTCTGCAAGTGGGCAATGCCATCACACCCTCTTCAGTATCAAAGGGGTGAATGCAAGTTCACTGAAAAAATAAATGAAAATTGATTATGGTCGTATTCTTCTACATCTGTAGGACTTTGGACCTGAAACAGGGTCGGAATCATAGTTTTAATTCTGTTTTGTTTCGGTCAATCGACCGAACTGAAATGGGTTTACATAGTTTTCGTTATCAATTTTGGTCCATTTCGGCTGAATCAGAGGTTTCAGCTGAAATGGATGAAATTCTCTATTTCAGACGAAACATGTTTTGAGAGTGTCTTTAAAACAAAAATGAAGACAGAATTCAGGAAATTTTTTTAATTTTTACTAAGCTTAAACCCAGTAACCCACAGCTCTGATCCAGTCCCCTGTCAGCCAGTGAAAGCCCTCATGTCTCGGTCTCGCCTCTTCCTTTTCGCCTCAGCCTAGCCATCCCCAGAGCCAGGTGCCATTTCCTTTTCTTCTTTGTTGTCGCCGTCGTCATTGTCACAACACCTACCAATGTCACCTGTTGTCTGGTCACATCTTCTCTCTCACTTCTCCATCTCCTCCTCCTCCCTCCTCCTCCTTTCTTCCATTGTTCTCTCTTTCGGTTTCCTTATCTGCAAAAGAAAGATGAGAGCCATGAGAGCCGAAAGTCCTTGAGACTCATCGCATCCCATCCCATCTTCTCCCTCAATGCACCCTTTCTTGTGACCAGGGGGCCACTTATAAAATATGAATGGTACAAAATTAATGATGTAGACTCTTTTTATATTTTTATTTTGACCATGTGATTTATGGGAGCAATATCTGATAAGAGATTACGAGCGGTTAATATTTCAGATCTTGGCACCACTGATGTCTACATGGTGATTTTATTTATATAATATTATATTTTTTTCTGAGGCATAACTCTGTAGTGTTTTGCCAAAATTCTGAATCAACTGAAACATTTCATTTTCGCTGCCAAACCAAGGGCAGTCCAAAAAGAATTTGACAACTATGGTCGGAATGCCTTCATGTTGACCACGTGGGGATGGTTTCATGAATTAACTACTACTAAAGAAGCCTCTTAGGGGACCTTTGGTAACCATCCGCTCAGCGGATTCCTCGCCCATTTTCCGTGCTCCGTGGAAAATCCATGTTTGGTAAAGCACAGAAAATGGATGCGAAGAATCTTCGTGTACATGCATGCAATATTCTCAGTGTCCGACCTCCCCTGTCTGAACTTGCAAATCACCGAATAGGAAGAAAGCAGTGCAACAGTAACCCTAGGCGGTAGGTTAGAGGTAACTGGTTTTGTGTTTGGAAACCTATTTTGTGGGTCCCACAATCACGATCTAAACCATTAATCAGGTTTTAAAAGACCAAAACAGCTATATGATAAAATATCAGCCGTTGGTTTTTCATACTTTTTGAGGTATCTGCAAAAAAATCCAGACCGTTAGATCATGATTTCTGGACTTTTGCGGGGCCCCTTTACAAAATTTGAACCGTTAATTCTCTCAAGAAGGCCAAAAAAAGCTATGAGGTCAAATTCCGCAGCGTGATTCATCATGGATAATGAGAAAATGACCACTTATTCTAGACCGTTGAGCTACCACAGTACAAAAACCGGGATGGTTTTGCAGTTTGGTTTTTTCAATTATTTGCTTCCTTTTGGCCCCAAAATCATGATCTGAACCGTGCGTCATTTCCAGAAAGCCCAAACATGGCTAGAGGGTCAAATTTCAGCCTTTGATCCGCCATGGATTTTGAGATATTTGTGAATAAGTCCAGAACCTAAAAGATCAATTTTCTATTCTTGTGGGCCCCAGTAACACGATCCAAACCGTTCAGATTCTTCAAAGTGCCTTGGGTTGTTATGGGGTGTAATCACAAAGCTTGATTTTTCATGGAGTATGAGAAATTTGCAAAAAAAAAAAAAAACACTTGATACCGTTGGATGACACAAAGCACGGATGGTTGAAAGCCTTTGGACTGCGATGATAGCCGTAAGGCATTTCTTTTGGACTGAAGAGATTCCAATCCAATAGGATGGAATTGAGGCAAGTGCAGACTCAAGTACTGAACCAAAATCTCCTACACATGTGATAGCGGGTTTCCTTTCCAGCCCGCCAATTTGCATTCCATCCTTGGAATAATGCCTGTAACACAGAGTTATGAGATTCGTTTTGGCTTAAAAATTTCGGTTCGGCAATGAAACCAAATCAAATCACCCCTTCAGAAAAATTCGGCCAATATTTCGGACCAGTTCAGCCGAAATCTGGAAATTCGGACAAAAATCCCATATTTCGGCCGAACTGTCCAAAATATAGAAGTTCGATGAGATTTTTTTTTTTTTTTTTTTGAAAAAAAAAATGGAAGGCCCTGGCCTCTGGTTCAAGGAAAAAAAAGGTTCGCCTCCCGTTACTGGAAAAAAAAAAAGAAGACGAGAAAGAGAAAGGAAGGAACGGAAGGGGGAGAGAGAGAGTACCTAATTGTAGCCGTTGCTCGC
The DNA here is from genome assembly GCA_003546025.1 of Camphora micrantha. NCBI lineage: Eukaryota > Viridiplantae > Streptophyta > Magnoliopsida > Laurales > Lauraceae > Camphora > Camphora micrantha. Next base: position 54,066,375 of record QPKB01000004.1, on the reverse strand, counting down.
TCGCCCAAGCCGCAGCCGCATGCCATCACCATCATCGCCTTCTTCTCCATCTCTCTCTCCTTGTCTCTCTCTTCTTCTTCCTCCTTTTGTTTCTTTTTCTTCCGTTCGTTTGCCCTAGAATCTGTTTGGGGGCAACGCTCAGAGAAAGGCACTTTTCCCTTTTACATTTGTTGAATTGGGCCATGCTTCGAGAAGCCTTTTACATTTGGTGAATTGGGCCATGCTTCGAGAAGCCCACAAGGGGCACACCTCATTGAAATATAAAATGGGCTACAGAGTCGTAGTTGAGTGCTTGGGTCCTCAAGTTTAATCACTTTCTGGTCCTAGCCCAATGTTGGGAAGAATAAATAAATGGGCCTAACAAATATATATTACATATCCTTTTCTCGGCAAATATAATATGTTAACCATTTTTATAAATTTTTCTATATGTATATATATTATAGAAACTCTATTAAGGCGAAGCTCTAGACTGAACACTAACCCAATCTTGTCTTAAGGTCTGAAGCTGTTGATTTTTTACTTAACCCAAGGGACTATCTCAAATGTTCTTTGTTTTTTCCGGGCCGCAATTCCTAGAGGAATTGAGTAAGGCCTGTTCCGCTTTTCTATTCCTAATGAGTTAACGGTTATGCTTTTTTCTTTCCCTAAAATCTTAATTTGGGAGATTTGGTTGGAGCGAAATCGTGTTCGCCACAATGAGGATGTCTTGGGTATAGATGGCATGTTAACCCGAGCGATGGCTTTTGGAATTAGGCCCATTATTAAAGGTGAAAGGCTCGGCCAAGTTTCGATGAGAGGATCACTTTGGAGGGGTTGGGTACAAAGATGAAAATAGCGGTAGTGGCGGGCATAGCGGCCTACCGCCAAAATGCTACGTAGCGTAGCGGTGCGATTTGAAAAAATCGTCAAAAAAATATGAAAAAAATCTAGAAAATCTAGAATATTGGAAAATGAGAGAAAATGTTTTTTTTTTTTTTTTGCAAAAGTAACTAAGGTAAAGGGGCGTAGGGGTCCCCTCACTGTATGAGGTCCTATATTGTTGTATAAATAGAAAATAATGGTAATGATCATTTTTTTCACGTGTTCATGTTGCTTAGTTATGCTCACTTAAAAACTAATGAAAGGCTTATAAAAGAAAAAACTATGTTATGAAGTCAAGACTAAATAGTACTCGGAGAAAAAAATACATCTACCAAAGGGAGTGTCTAATAGGATGTACTTAGAGAAGAATCATTGATAAGAACTCTCTGTATCGACTGTAATTCGGCGAGATCATGTGTTTTTTGGTGTTCTTTTAAACATAAAAGGGTAGAAGAGTTGTGTAGAAATGTTATTTGGAGAGAAGAAGAAAAGAAATAAGTCTTATTATGCATTTTTTAAAAATTTGAAAAGTAGGAATTTTTCTCACTTCGTAGCAGACGTAGCAGCCTCGTAGCGGACGTAGCGGCCCCGTTGTACGTGGCCCCGTAGGTCCATCTTCTTCATCCAATCTGTCAAAGGCTTTTTGAAACTTAGTTGCTGTTTCTAGCATGAGGAATGTAGAGTTCCACCTAGTTGGAACATTTAAAGACAACAAACTATCACTTTCTATTCCCACTTTTTCCGCACATGCTTTAAAGAGTTGTTGTCTTTGTGGAGAACTCCTCACATACTTAACTGCAGCACGAACTTTTGTTATAGCACCTTTCAATTCACTTAACCCATCTCTCACAATCAAATTAAGAATATGTGCAACACACCTCATGTGAAAATGTTTTCCACCTAAAATAAAACTGTCGGACTTTTTAGCAAACTTTCTCTTTAAAAATGCAATGCCAGTATTCATTCGAAGACGCATTATCAACAGTAAGAGCACAAACTTTCTTAATACCCCAATCAACTAAGCATTCCTCCACAGCTCGACCAATGGACTCACCTTTATGACTGGAAATGACACAAAAGTTCAGGATTCTTTTGTGCAATTTCCAATCTTTATCAATAAAATGAGCAGTAAGACACAAATAAGAAAGGTTTTGGACTGAGGTTCAACAATCTGTAGTGAGACAAACCCTTTGGTTTGTCAACATGTCCCTCAATTTTTTCCTTTGTTCATCACACACAACTCCGTGACACAATCTCTGGCAATTGTAACATGTGACACATGTTTGAAACTTGGTTGCAGTCACGTTATGACATTCTCACCATCTAGTACTGAGATGCTACAAAAATTACGAAACCCTTCACGCTCCACAAATTTGAAAGGCAGCTCATCAGCAATTATCATTCTGGCGAGTGCCAATCTACATGCAGGCTGACTAAATTTCCAAGCAGTCATGTTACTGACATTCTCACCATCTAGTACTGATTGATATGATGATATCCGCTTTTGTTTTTTGTTTGCTCCTTCATTTAAAGGATTCTTGATACATATTTTCAAATGATTATTCAAAGTAGTAGTCTCATTAGCACTAATCCAAGTATAAGCAGCATCACAATACAAACAGTTGACAGTAATCGGAGTCTGAGGGTCATAATCTTTAGGCCTTTTAAAATGTGCCCAGACCTCAGATACTTTACCCCTTTTTTTGGAAGGATTTACCTCAGTAAATACAGTACTAGAAGCCGCTGTAAAAGGAAGAGCAGCGGCTAAAGGTCGTGATGTCTGTGGTTGGACCGACTCTAGCTGGGGTTGTATCACTGTCATACTGTCGGATGGATTAAGAGTAAAGTGCTCACCAGTGCTAGACATCTGAGAAAAAAGATGCAAAATTCAGATTCATTGTATCTATGCATCATTCATGTATAAACAAAAAATACACACTAAAATGATGTATTTTGCATGGAAAATGAGTTTCTTGGTAAGTATAAACCTTGAAACAAAATAAACCTCTTTTACATTTAGCCAATCCCAAAGAATAAAACACATCTCCATCAAATAGACAAAACTATACTAGAAAAAGCTCAATTATATAGAGCCCTCCGCAAGGGCTACAGTGACAACTGCACCATCAGACATGAAGGAAATCAAAATCTCTCTGGTTATTAGTTCAGAAAAAGTAGTTAAGGGTTTAAAAGTGTGTACTGAGTGTTATTTAGACAAGAGGGCTTTGCAAGAGTAGCAACATAATTGTAATAAAGACATACATATATGTTTGTGATTTAACTTTTGAGTTTGCTTCATGAATAATTGTTAATCAGTATGCTTGTAAATAATGCGGATTTTCTAAGTACCAAATCTCTTCAAACAGATAGAAGGTCTAGACTCTAAAGCATCTAGACATCTTTTAGTTGACATGAACTAAATATTTTAGAAGAAATTTATCTTTCTGGAACCTGTCACAGGGCATGTTTCACCCCACAGCTAATCCTAGCTAAAGGGAAACTATCCCCAAGTAGAGAGACCTTCAGAACAAGGTGTAAAATGACAATGTAAGAAGGAAAGTCTTCTGGCAGTAGGAGGCCCACAGTTCAATTGTCTAGATTATCATATATATATGTATGTTTTGTGCCCTGTTGTAAATGGGTTGGTTGCATAAAAATTATATGCCATGGGTGGAAATGGATCTGTTGCATTGTATAAAAAGAAATATACAACGATTTGACATGTCCAGCCAAAGGACCCATGGTGCAAACATGGGCAATGAAAGATGTAAATTGAATATGCAAGAAGACCAAGCAGTGGCCAATGGTGGCCCCCTTCACAACCCACAATCCCAAGCCAATGCCACCATCTTCCTTGCCAAATTCTACGGCCGTGCTGGCCTCTTGAACCTCATCATTGCTGGCCCAGAACACCTCCGACCTGGTATTAATCCATTCTTTCCTCTTCCCATCCAATTCAATTTTCTTGGGTCTGTTTGGATGTAGGCACTTTCCTCTCTTTCATCATCATTATTATTATTTTTTCTTTCTAGGGGCCATTAGCATTGAAAAAGAAAGAACACTAGAAAGCATAGATTGCAAAACCCCAGTTTCAAGGGCGAAACCCTTCATTGATAGATCTTCCTCAGCAAACCCAACAAAGATTCCAACCCAAGAACAAAAAATAGCACCACCAAGAATTTCTGCTCACATGAATAATAGATTCAACAAGAATAATAGAGCCTGGGATAATAATCAATCACCTGTGGATTTCGATTCCTCCTCGCAGGTTCTCTTTCTCGGTGACGAGCATAAAACGAAGCTTGATCGGCGATCCCGTTGCAGAAAACGAACTAACGAAGCAGAAAGAGAGCGTGAGAAACCACAGCAGAAAGGGAAAAGATTGAGAGAGATAGAGATATGCCTGCAGCCAGCGAAGAAGAAGCCTGGGAGGCTGGGACGAGTTTTAGAGTTTTGGAGATGGGTCTGCCGCTGGGAGCCTTTTGGGGATAAAGTTAGGGTTTGTGCCTGGGAAGTAGAGAGAGAGAGAGCTTGGGATGAGTTAAGTTAGGGTTTATGCCTTTTGGGGATAAAGGATCGAAAGGAATATGACCTTTTTATATATATATATATATTAATATTTAATGACAACGGATCGGATCGGATTGAATCCGCGGATTAAGGGTCAAATCTGCCACCGATCCGTTGATAACGGATTACACAATTTCCAATCTGCCACCGATCCATTGGCCTTCGGATCAGATCAAAATCCGCAGATCGGATCCGATCAGATTAACGGATCAACGGATTTTTTGTGCACCTCTAGGTTGTTGTGCTAGTATTACATAATGATAATATGATAAAGCACAAAGCAATTGAACATTTATGGTTTACTTAAAATGATGATGAAGTTGTGTATAGCTTTTAAAATTAGAATTGTATTGCATGAATCGAATCAAATCGCGAATTGTAGGGATTTTTTTAAATTTTCTAATAAAAATGAAAAATAATTAAAAACTAAAGGAAAAGGAAAGAAGTAATTATTCATAACCATCTAGTTTCCCATTTATAGCCGTATAAATACAATAACAAGTCCATCATACAATCATATCAAGAACATCATGACATATATTAATATATATATATATATATATAAATGAAATAAATGATGTGTAAATAGTTAAATATGTTTAAAGTATCAATATATATATTTTTATTATCTTTAAATCAAAAAATAAAAATAAAAATAAAATCTAAACCATCAATCTTACTCAGTAGGGTATCTTTTGAAGCTAAGAAAGTATTCATGAAGAAAAAAATTAAAAATAGATTAAAAAATTAAAAAAGAAGATATAGACAAGTACCATACTTACAATCGAATGCTTTAGTTAAATGCATGTTCTTTATTCATCTTTAAAACCTTATCATAGCCACAAAAAATTGTTAGAAGGTTTCCTTAACTACCAAATAAACTTTTAAAAATAATAACACTAAAAGAATAAAGAAAGAAAAAAAAGGTAAAAGATTATTAATAATAACTTATTGGTTGCAGGCTTGCAGCTATTCCAAATTAGCTGAATCGCTTGAATCGTAAGATTCAATGAAAGTAACATTCATAGGATTCAGACATGAATCCTAAGATTCATCTGTAAATGAGATTCGTTGCGTAGATACAAATCGTTTTCCTTAAGATTTGGGATACGAATCGTAGAATTCTGATTACTATGAATTTGAGTAACTATTTTGCAAAGATCCACGAGATTTCAACAAAAACCACAATTTTTAAATCCTCAAGTAGTAGATCTGGCCTTAACATGTGTAGATCTAAGAGAATGAATGGTATCTACAACAAAAGAGCATGCAATCATCGTTTATAAGCTATAGCTTAACAATTCTTTAAAAAAAATTACAAAAAAAAAAAACACAAAATGCTATCCTTGGTAGAGTCGTATATATGATTTTCCTGAACAAAATTCGCAAAACATATTTGTTTTTGATGGCTTGGAAGTCAAATTGGTGTTGGGGAAGAAGGGCAGCAACTGATGTAATTGGAAGGAAGACAAAAGTAGAATTGGAGAAATAAAAAAAAAAAAAAGAAGACATTAAACATAGTCAACTGATATTTTCAAAATATTGGCCTATAATTTCCGATATTTTGGAGATTTTTTGACTGGGAGATACCGAGACCGGTTCCCCGCAAACTATCGTACTGGTCCTTATCAACCGAGAATTGACACCATGGTTCCCACATGTGTAGAACTCTGCACGCCTGAAATTGTATTCCCTTTTTATCCCTGTTCAACCACTTTGGGATTGTTCTCTCTATCAAATATGACCAAACTGTCACGAGGAATCTGCCTCTTGAGAAGTTGAGACTCTTTACATCATCATAATTCTGCCACGTGGGACCTGACTAGTATGAATTGCTGACCAGACCCTGACTAATAGAAAATTTTCTAGGAAATATATGTACTTTTTTACTGTAGTGAGACTTTCTCATTGGAGAGACTGTATCTTCTATAGATTGGTAATATGGTATTCAGGTTTTATATAACTTACTTGCAGGTCATATTTTGTAAGGAGAAGTTTCATGGAATCTCTGGATTGTCATTTGCCATCAGCTTAGCAAGGCCCACGCTGTCATTCAATTCAGAAGCTATGCTTGCATTATTTCAAGGTTCTCTCCACTAAGCTTTTGTAGAAATGGTTCTATATGATATGAACAAGTTTTGGTTCACTTTGTTCTCTGCATTGATGCCTGCTTTTCCATGATTTTAGGGAACAATGAACATGCTGAAGGTTTAAAGTTCTATTTGTTGTCAAGAGATTCCTCTAAGTTGAAGTCAGAGTTTCACTTAAGTAATGGCAAGGTTGGTTTGATCTCAAACCTTACCTACATGATTCGTATGCATGAATGCTTTACTGGATCAGTTTCTATGATACCATTGATTTTTGGTTATTCATTATTATAAAAGGGTTGATGTTTTATGTAAATTGGAATATGATTGGTTTTGCAGATGAAGGTAGATTGTATTGTTGATCAGCCTGCGGTGGATGTAGTGATAGGGGGACATCTTTTTCTAACAGTTGGGGATTATTATATGAGTACAAGACCGAAGTAAATCCCTTTAAATCCCTTCATAGGACATTTTGTTAAATGTTTGAAACAAAATAGAGTAACTTCACATCAGCAGCAGCCTCCTTTTCATCATTGTTGTAAATGTGATTCATTCCAACCAACAATTTTCCAGGCGGCCGATACAAGATAGCATGTCAACGGAAGATGCATTTCAATACATGCTTTTTACAAGATACTACTGTATAAGGAATAAGATAAGCTTTATTTTATTTTTTTTTCATATTTATGCAATCATCTTTTTCCTATGCACTATTCTTATCAAGTTGTGATTTGTAGACCAAAGACTGGGTATACCAAATTTGAAAGGAATTGAAAATTTGGTCTGCAAATATTGATGACCGCATTGATTAGACTAACTTGTCTGATGCTTTCAATTTATGGTAAACATTTAAGCAGTCCACTTCAATACATTATGCCTTTTGCACGTAAAACATCTACTGGAATCAGCATTCTTCAAATGGGAAATTTTTTGAGAGAATGTATGGGCCAAATCCAGGCCAAATCCAAAGTGAATCTTGAAATAATGTGACACAGAGAATAGAGATTTGGAGAAAACTATGAAATAATGTGACACAGAGAATAGAGATTTGGAGAAAACTTGATGCCTCAATAGGAGGATCGTAGTATATTTATATTCACAGTATACCCTAATCAAGGGCTCTAATTAGCATAATTAATACAATCAGAATCAATCTTCTAATCTATACAAGGAAGTAAATACAATCAGAATCAATCTACACAATCTAAGAAAGATCCCACACGTGGGATTTTATATATATACACTTTGATGGGCTGGGCTGGGCCTAGTGGGCCTAGGCCACCTTATCTTCTACAAATCTTCCCTTGGGCTTGGGTATCACTTGCTGAATTGGGAATATCTGACAAGATTGCAACACACTCTATTAAGCAGTTTACCAAAAACAAAACACACACACACACCCACACCCCACACACAATTGAAGCTTAATAATTCCTATGTAACTCGATTATTCATTTTAATGGCATGGTTTATTCTCTTGTAAGCCATTGAGCTACACCCGGAAATGTGTAGTTGACACATTATCAGCATCATCTGCTCCAAGGCCAAAGTCACCTAATTTTACTTTTAATAGATTTCTAACTCAGGTGATAAACACTTTTCCTTTGGAGAATTGGAGCTACTCAGGCCTTCATCGTACAACGTGGTATCCATCTAAATCTGGAGTTGGCTTCTTCAAATCCAAATTGTGTAAAAGTATGATATGCTTTTGTAAAGAAACAATCACTTAGTAACATTTTATTCGGCTTGAGTGCTAAGTTTTGCTGGAATCTGCCTGTGGCCCACAACCAATATGTACTTTAAAACCCAACAGGAAGATGCTTTCTTTCATCCTTCATTTTGATGGCTCTGGTGACTTATGAACATGGAAAAGATGGAACTACAGGTCCAGAATTTCATCAATGCAAGAGATGGGAGTTGTGGAGTCCAGATCCATCAAAATGATGGCTCTGAACTCCATGAGAGAACATTTCTCTTTTTATTTTCAAGGACTATATCTTTCAATTATAATCTTCTGCAAATATCTTCCCTTGCTTGCAAGGAATCTTGATTTCTTGAGCCGACTCTAGTTTTCATATTTTAACATGTGAATCTGTCGTCCTCAAAAGAACCTCATTCCATCTTCATGAGTTAATCTGCTATCATCAAAGCATTATGCCATAATCATTATCATCAAAAACATTGTACCAATATTATATTTTTAATTTGCTATTTCCAACTTGATGGTGATTGGAGCATGGACTCAAATCAATGGCTTGAATTGTAAATCTAAAATTGAGCCCCCTAAATAAAAATGAACTGCTGCATCCACTAGATGGATGAAAATATATATTAACTCGTCCTAGTGGGTCACTAGGATCACTTTTGACATTAGGTGAACCATGATGAATGAACCAGAGGTGCGATCTGGGTGACCCTGGTCCTATGCCTTCCCATTTTCTACTGCTTTCCTTTCTGTGAGAGAGGGAGAGTCCATTGTCACAAGCTGCAAAAATGGTACCAGGCCTATCAGGGCCATCTCAGACTGGAGTCTGGTACGTATTGTTCATATGGTAAATAACAAACCTCCCTTTTGGTTAAACATGATGACTCTTATGGAAATTCTGAAACATTAAGTAGTGGTCGGGGGTTTGGAAGCTATCAGAGCCCCCACAAAGTGTGGCTGTGGTGGTGGATTTTCCTCGGTAGTGATCAACCCCTAGTGGGGACTTAACTTGTAAAAAAAAACTCTGATGAAAATTTTATTGGGAATTTACTAGAGCATGAGATATATAATTTCTTGTGGAAACACATTCTCTCTATTTAAGAATCAGTAGGCAAAAGGAACCATTAGTAGTAGTAGTAATAATAATTATTATTATGAAAGAGACTGAATCCAATTGAGAAGTCACTCTCGATTTTGATTTTGACTGTCTCGATTTTGACCATTTTAAAATGATCTCGATGCATCCCTTTTAAGTATATAAGGAAAAAAAAAACCACTCAAAGGAAACTTCTGACGTTCCAACTCTTGAAACCATTACTCCTCCGGCGCTTCCGCAAGCTTCTTGCTCCACTTATTTTTTAGTCAACCCAGCCAATGGGGTTGGACTCAACTGAAAGTCCGTATACATACGGGAAGACAACTACTCACTTGGGAAAGGAGCCGCACACGTGAGAAGAAGTGGCGTACGCAGGATTCAAACCCTAGGCAATCGGATGAGAACAGCTACTCCTTGCCACTCGGATAAGGAGTCGTTCTCTTCTCTCCACGTTAATTTCTCAACACAAAACAGATTGTCCTTCTCCTTCCTTCTCTCTCTCTCTCTCCGGCCACCTATCTCTCCCTCCCTCCCTCCGGCCACCTATCTATTTATCTTCCCTCCCTATCACATCTTCAGTGACAAGATCCAAGCCATGTTTCTTGTTCTCTCTCTCTTTCCAAGTCAATCTGTTCATTGTATCTTTTCCATGTTTTTTTTTTTTTTTTTTTTAATGAACTTTTTCATTAAAGGCTGTATATCTTCTTTTAGATGGGTAATATGTAGCCTTCAGCTTTAATATAACTTGCTTGCAGGTCATATTTTGCAAGGAGAAGTTTCATGGAATCTCTGGATTGTCATTTGCCATCAGCTAAGCGAGACCCATGTTATCATTCAATTCGGATGCCATTCTCACTTATTTCAACGTTCTCTCCACTCACTAGCCATTTGTAGAAATGGTTCTCTATGATATGACCAAGTTTTGTTTCACTTTTGCTCTCTGAATTGATGATGCCTGCTTTTCCATTATTTAAGGAAGGGAAAATTTCAAAAATGTCCTTAAAAGTTTTCTTCACTTTTTAAAAAAGGACAAAAGATACTCATCAATGATTTGTTAAAGTTCTCACCTGTAAAACAAAAATCCCCCCACTTCCAAAAACCCTATAAAAACAGTAGATGCACGCTGAAAATCCACATGAAAAATCCTTGGTTTGCCACTAAAACCAAACTAATTGTTAGGGTTCTCACCCGTAAAATAAAAAAATCACACACTCTCTTTACCCCCCAAACCCAAAAGAAAAAAGTGTTGAAAAAAAAAAAGCAGTGCTAGAATATGGACAATTACATACTCATCAATGATAGATTAATGTTGAGATTCAGAAATTCTTAAAAAGCTGTTGGTTTCCTTCTGTTTTTGGAGTTAATAAGGGTAGGACTCGTTCTCTCACGGATATAACTTGGCAATTTACTTGGCAACAAACACAAAGGCCAACAATTCACACTCACTTGGCAATTAAATTCTTCATGCTCTTTAGGGCTCATTCAATAAGCTGGTTTATTAGGCAAACTCCCACACAGAATGAGGTAAATATGGTGTTGAATATCCCTCATTGGTGGCAATCCGGATGGTAACTCAGGGAAATAAATCTAAAAAATTCTTCCACCAACGGTGCTACCGATCTAGGCACAATGTTATTAGTATTAATCCTAAATACATTACATTGACTAATCTTCTCTGTTCTCTTTGTTTTGTTGCTTAGTTATTGTTGATTTGGTTTAGGGTTGGATATGTTGTGTTCTCCATTCAATTAGGGATTTTTTTCTAAAAACTCTTTTATTTTCAGTTATTCATCAGTATAGAAGTAAATTGGATAATTTATTGGTTTTGCAGATATTACTGCATTATGATTAACACAAGTTTTATTGTTTTATCATATATATATATATACACACACACACACACACATATACACATGTATACAATGTATGTATAATGTATATTATATACACATATACATACATATGTATACATACACATACATATACATACATACATATATATACATACATATATATATATATATATATATATATATATATGCCATCATCTTTTTTCTGATGGATTATTTGTATATCAAAGAAGGTATACCAAATCTTATAAGGAATTGAAGTTCTGATTTGCATATATTTATAGTCATAGTGATTAGACTAATGGGTCAATGGTCTCATTTTCTGAAAAGTTTAACCAGCATACTCAATGAGATTAACAATTTCTTGTTTGCTGAAAACCTACATACTGGACTCGGTATCTTCAATTGGGAGTATTTTTTATATGATATATGGGGCACAGAGAAAGATGAACTTTTTTTTTTTTCCTTTCTGTCAATTGGAATTTCATAAACTCACAAAATTGCAACGCACTATTTGGAGGTTAAAATTCCATGTAACTTTGATTACACATCTTAATGACATGGATTGTTTTCTTGTTAGCTATTTAGCTACATCTTGAAATATGTTTATAGGCATCATTATCAGTATCAAATCCCACTCCTAATTTCTTATCAAATCATCATCATGATAAAGGTGTTGACATTGTGAATTCATCTGGTTGAAGGCTGAAGTCATCTAATTTTGCAGTTAATAGATTGCAAACTCAGGTGATAACACTTTCCTTAAGAGCTACTTAAAGCCCTCATCGTCCAAGTCTTATCCATCAAAATCTGGGGTTGGTTCCTTGGAAGCTAATTTTGTAGAAGGAAATGATCACTAAGGAACATTTTTATTGGACTTGAGTGCTGTCTAAGTAAAACAAGAATTTTCCTCTGCCCCACAACCATTTATACTATATTAAGCTAAGAGGTTTCGCATTGGATTTTGACAAACGTTTACAATTTTGAAAGGAAGTTACTCTTTTTTAAAATCTTTTTAGTTTTCTTCACACTTATCTCCAACTACTTTAAAACCACCACTCACGTCTCCTCCCACTAATCCACTTTTAAAAGTTTCACTTCATTCACTTTTTAAAGTTTCACTTCTCCTTCTCTGCAATACCTCCCTTTCTATTCAGAACTCAATTCCCTTTCTTCTTCAATTCATCTCTTTTCTCTTTCCTTTTTATCCCATTAGCTCATAAATTACATAAACAGGTGCTTTCATGATAACTTTTTATTATTTTCTTTTCTTTTCTTTTCTTTCTACAATTTATAGACATTTTTTTAGTGCATAAACGCCGAAAATACCCGTGCTAAGCACGTTTAATTATGCTAGTTTACTTTTAAACCCAACAACAAGAGGATACTTTCATAACTAATTTGATGGCTCTGGCGACCGATGAACATGGAAATGGTGGAAGTTGGAGGAATCATTATTGGCACTTATGGGTGAATTGTTGGATTCCAGTACTGTCTCTTCCATTCATAATGACAATTTGAACATCTGATCATGTGGCTTTGCTTGTTGGTCATTTGTATCAATGTGTGCAGCCACAGGAAGAAAAGGCACACCAGGGAAACTGGCACTGCTTTGATAATAAAGTTGATTCCAACCCAAAAAAAAAAAAAAAAAAAAGATAATAAAGTTGATGAATTACATATGGAATTCATTTGCTGGCAAACATAAAACCTTTGATAGACCAAGTTTGGGAAGAGGGGCCTTCAAGCCAAGTTGGGCCGGCGGATCCAAGATTTTTGTTTGAGGAGGGCTCACGATAGTCAATTGAAAAACCCAATCGTTATTTTATTGTATTTTCTTCACATTAATAATGACAAAAGAGAAAATGTATTTGAAAAATAATGATGAAGAATATGAATTTTCTATACTTAAGAATAGTGGAGAGGAATATGAAATCCATCAATATCATACTCAACTCCAATAATCATAGAAATACACCCTCCAATATACACTCAATGGTCTAACATAGAATAGTTAGAGCAGAATTTTAGACTAGAAAAGTTTGGCTTAAATGGATACTATTCATTCAGTCAAAACCATTTAATTCTCAAATAATCAGATTCCACTAATAAAATAAAATTTCAAGAACAAAGAAAACAAACAAGTAGACCACTCCACTTGAATGATATACATGGACAGAACCATAAAAATACACATATCAATAAAAATTTAAAGCACTCTTAGTAAAAAAATTGAGGGAAATAATGTTTTTGGATTTTGGGACTTAAATATTATTTTCCTCATGTCGTCAATAACAAAATGAGGAAAATGATCTGAGTTACCCTTGGTTAAAAAAATATATACATCAATAATGTTTTCATTGTTAGTGTTTTTTTTTTTTTTTTTAATAAAGACGTCACAAATTGAGAAAGATAAATTAAGAGTTACAAGTAGTATGCGAAAAGAATATTTCCTTTTGCGATTAGAAAATGCTACGGTTGTCCATGGTTTTGAAATTTCTACTGTCTATTTCAATGAAGAGTTTAAAGGGGTATCTTGATTACTTTTGATGGGTTATAGAGATGCAAAACCTTGCTAAGTAGAAACGAAAGAGAGTATTGATTCTTCACAGTAAGAGAGAGACTGAGAAAGAGATGAAGAATGAGGGAGTCGAGTAGCTGTTTTGGAATTGGGGAACGAGAGGGGGAACCTTGGTCTCATTTGAGACGGGGCTGGGCCATACGAGCCTTAAGCCCTTATTGGCATTTCTTAGGTTCAGCCCCCACCCTTCACACGTGGGTCTGCCCCTTGGGGTATAGGGCACTTTCTTAGAATGAACCATGCAGCCCTACGAGGTCTTAGTCGTAGGTCTTATTAAGATGTATTTGGGCTTAGCAATAGATGGGATTATCTGGATTGCTATTTGCTATACCATCCCACAATCTGCAATCTGGGTCATAGTGATCCAGATGATGGTAGTCTCTCTGAAGGTTGCAATTTACGTAATTTTGGATCCACAGTCAATTTCAATATTGTCTGATGCTTCAAATAGGCCAGTCAGCGTTTGATTGTAATCGATTAGAAGCTTGATTTCTTGACCAGACTCAGGCTTTGATATTTTAACATCAATTTGTCATTCTCAACAGAACCACATCCAATCAATATGAGTTAATCTACCATCATCAAAGCCTTATTCATCATCACCACCACCACCACTACCACTTGTGGCGACCTGTACCATCATTATATTCTAATATGAGATTGCAAATTGACCGTGATTGGAGCATAGGTTCAAATCAACAGCTTTGATCTTAGATCTAAAATTCAGCCCCTAACTAAAATGAATTGATGTATCTATTAGAGAGATCTGAAATATAAATTTACTCATCTACTAGTGAACCAAGATCACATAAATTAGGTGAACCATGACTCATGAACCAGAGGTTGCGATCCAGGCGAACCTGGTCCTGTATCTTCCTCTTTCTACTGCTTTCTTTTCTGTGAGGGGAAAGTCTAATGTCAGGTTGTAAAAATGATACCAGTAATGGGAAAATATGAAGCTTGTCAGGAGCATATCAGACCCTTCACTTTCAGTTACTTGAATCCATACACACATAATGAACTGTGATATAAATTTTATTGGGAATTCACTAGAGCATAAGATATATAATTTCTTGTGGGAACATATATTCTCTCCATTTAAGAATCAATAGGCTGGGAAAAAAAAAAAATTTGAAGCTTGATCGCTTGTACTCTTGTCACCATAAAAAATTTGCCTGTCGCGCAGGGAGCTTTGAATAATGAAAAACTGAAGCCTGAAAAGGCAATGCCCCCCACCTGCAAGAATCACACTCATGCACTGATTCTCTCAAGATTTTCCAACACAGTCTTCATCCTTGGCCTCAGTTCTGGGTCTGTCTCTGTGCAGGCAAGCGCGATGTGGAAGACTGCAAGCAGCTCCTTCTCGACGTGCACCTCTCGGAGCAGCCCTGGGTCAACCATCTCAGATAGCGGATTCTCCACTTCAAACATTTTCCTCACCCACCTTACTAGCTCTGAAACATCGAACGACGTTGAGGACGTTGAGGAAGATGATGGGAGGTCTGGACATTTTCCTGTTAGCATCTCAAGCAGAACAACTCCAAATGAATACACATCCCACTTTTGGGCTGGCCGGCTACCGGTAATGCGGGCCTCTGGGGCCCGATAATTGTGGACTCGTTCAGTAGGTACAGGCTTGGAGTATGGGAGAGCAGAGCCGATAAAGCCGCCGGAGGACATGGGGTCGCTACCAGTAATACTGATCAGGCGGTTGAGACCAAAATCAGAAATCTGTGGGTTGAATTCGGCATCAAGGAGGATGTTGGAAGGTTTGATGTCGCCGTGGACATATTTCCTTGGGCTGCATTCGTGCAGGTAAGCAAGCCCACAGGCTGTGCCCTTGGCAATTCGCAGCCGGGTCGACCAGGGTAGAGGCGTGGATGGTTGACCAGATCGACCTGCAGAAAAGTATACATTATAAAAGATCAGAAGCTAGAATTGTTTTGGGAAGAGTTATTTTTACCACCACAGCCAGTTGAGATGGTAAATTTTATCAGGGTATGAAAATGGCACTCAGGTCTTTGGGCTTGTGGCAGTCATGGATTGGGCTCGGGTCAAAGATCCTAGTCCAGATGTGTAAGGTCAGGACTCAGGACTAGAAAGTTCAGCCATACAAACTGATCAGAATGGTCAAAGCTACTGGGCGTACTGGATCAGGCAAATTTCAGACAATGCATTGATAAATGCAGTAAATGATAATTGAAGACATGGGCCATTGGCATGGGCTCTGGTCTGGGTCCTTTTCTTATAGAATTCAATTATGTAGCGGAAATCTTACAGAGATCCACCTACCATTTTTTACATTAAAATAACTACTATTCCTTTTTTTTTTTTTTTTTCTTTTTTTCTACACATAACCACCTCAATGAATCCAACAATCTCTAAACCTTCACCCCTGGTGTATTTTGTCATGGAGGATGAAAATGTGCTAATGCCAACATTAGATACGTTAATGCCACAGGATTAATGCTCTTTTTTATTTAAATCCCCTTCATTTAATCCAAACCAAGTTACCCCCAAGGAAAAATGGCAGCTTTACATTTACCATCTGAAACATTAACAAACAGATGGAAGGAATGTCCAGGATGCAATGCAAAATAATATGCAAGAGTGGGGTGTTTATGTAATTATCCTTAGGTAGTAAATGTAAGATAACTGAACATAGAAGGGGTGTCATGAAAATCTAAGACTACATGCATTGGCTACTTTTTGAAAAGTTCCAACAAATTTTTAGTCCTTTCTTCCACCCAAAAAGCAGACAATGACGGACAGCAAAAAACACCAAAATTCCAAATCACAGATACTCCACATATATGGTAAGGGAAACAACTCACAAAAAATAAAGCAAATCCATTCTCTATTGCATACAGTCGGGCCCACTAGGTCAATCTAAACCACATACACTGTTCATGGAAAATGGTATGGGGTTGAAATTTAAAACCACCTCTGTCATCATGACCATGTGATGTGGGAATGCCTTTCCTTTTCCAAAAGAGTGACACTTTTAATCAGTTGGTTTGACTTTACAGAAAGAGGCTAAATATAAGAAGCTATTCGAATCATATCAAACTCCAATACCCACAAAGCAGTTTTTTCGCCAAAGATATCAAGATATAGAGATGCTTAAATGGGGTCAAAGTCATCACAGAGAAATTCGGTGCATAATCATCTCCCCCACTCCCATGGGCCTTTGTACAAGCCAATCTTTCCAAACCATCCAATCAATGTGAAAAATTCTTACTTGGCTCTTTAAAAAAGGTAAATCTGTCAAAGTCGTTTCCATTAAGCATTGTTTCTCTTACCCTCGTGCTTGTCAAATCTTCATCATTTGATAACAATTTAGGGTCACCACCTCTACCTATGTTACTACTGCTCATTTCTAGAACTCTAGCAAAAGCTATTCACAACCCTTGCTTGATCCGACGGTTTACAATCACTCATCCTATGTATTTACGGCTGTAGGAAATCATGTGGCCCCCACATGCCACGAGTCCCACATCAGATCAAGCAGGGCAGATGGCAATAAATAATTCAATCCCACTTAAGGTAAGACTTGATTTGATCCCACTAATAAAACTCTAAATAGGATTAGTGGATGTGAGTTTCTTGGCGAAGAAGTCTCTAGTTAAGTGTGTAACTCTTACCCTCGTGACTTGTAAATATCATCATTTGATAACAATTTAGGGTCACCACCTCTACCTATGTTACTACTACTCATTTCTAGAACTCTAGCAAAAGCTATTCACAACCCTCCCTTGATCCTACGGTTTACATCACTCATCCTATGTATTTATGGCAAACTCCCAAACTTCAATCGGAATGATAACATACAGTTTGACTTGGATCCGTTCAATATGCTTTCATGTTTTTCTTGTACATGATCATATCAAATTGAAGAGATATTTGGATTAATTCCTGTACATATGGAGATGTGATATGAGTAGGTCTTAAGATGAAGGAAAGGTGAGCCCTACTAATGGAAAATCATATATTAGCATAGGATCATTTGACTTCTGCCTAATGATGTTTGATCTAGGTGATTGGATGAGACCCAAATCAAGAGGTGCTCATTCCACACAATTCAGACAGCCCAGATTGAATTCATCAGATTTCAGTGTATAGTTCATCATCATCATCAAACAAGATCAGATAGATTTCAATTAGGAAGGCAATGCAAGAAAGAGTCATGTTATCAAGAAAACTAGAGCTATATCCTTTACCTCTAAGAGCATTGCTCAGATTGCCATTAGAGATGAAATCAGAGATGAGCAGTTTCTCATCAGAAGCCCAGTAATATGCTCTCAATCTAACTATGTTGGGATGCCTCACCCGCCCTATCGCCTGAACCTCCTCCCTGAACTCTCTGTACCTCTGCCCTCCTCCCTCTCCCAACCTTCGCACTGCCACCGGAGCTCCACTTACCAGAACCACCTTGTACACAATCCCCAATCTGCTCTTCCCCAACACATACGCTGATGCCCGCAACAGCTCCTCCAATTCGATCGCAAAATCCTTATCAAGCACCACCAATTCCCCTTCTCCCCCACCTCCTCCGCCGCCACCAGCACCACCCCCATTGATGCTGCCACCCCCACTTTTTTCCGTATCGACTTCCGATAAATTGACCGGAAATCCATTCCAGCAGAAGCAGATGGCGCTTCTGCTGCCCCCCAATTTCCCCTTTCCAGTGCAGCTGCAGCTGCGGCTGTTTGAATTGCTCTTCCTCTTCCAGTAGACATACACAATAATCAGGCCGAAAAACGCCACCCCAATTGCATCTGCTACTGAAATTAGGACAATCAGAGCTGGGTTCATGGATTTTTTACCTGGGGTACTCGGATTCAAATCTGGGAATTGAGTAACTGGAGCTGATTTGGACGAAATTGCACAGGGGTTCTGAAGGGGGAATCCGCAGAGACCGGGATTGCCTAGAAAAGCAGTCGGACCCTGAGTCGCAAACGACCCTGACGCCGGAATCTCGCCGGTGAGATTGTTGTGCCTGAGATCCAACCCCACGGTCAACGGCAACTCCCCGAGCTCGCTCGGTATCTCGCCGGAGAGCTGATTGAAGGAGAGATTGAGCGTTCCAGACAGTGATTTCAGCTTCCCGAGCTCCGCAGGGATGGACCCCTCGAACCCATTTGAAGAAAGGTCGAGCTGAACCAAACCACCCAACTCCGGCCATATCTCGTCCGGAATCTCGCCGGAAAATCGGTTTTGTGCCAGAGAGAGGCGCTGGAGCTGGCGGCAATTGGAGAGAGAGTCCGGGAAGGGGCCGGACAGGGAGTTGCCGGAAAGGTCGAGGGATTGGAGGTTGGGGAGGCTGCATAGATCCGGAGGAAGATTCCCAGAGAGGTTGTTGCCGTGGAGGAGGAGGCTGTGGAGGGCGGAGGCGTTGGAGAGAGAAGAGGGAATAGAGCCATAGAGGCGGTTTCCGTGGAGGTCAAGGCGGCGGAGGGAGGCTAGGGAGCCGAGCTCCGACGGGAGGTATGCCCTGATGTTGTCTCCGGCAACGGTGACGGAGACGACTTGGGGGTCGGAGAGGCCGGAGATGGTGGCGCAGGAGACACCCGACCAGTTGCAGGGGGTGGTGTCATTTTCATTCCAGTCAGAGAAGGGCGCCGTCGCCGGCGACGGTGACGGAAAAGACGACGGATCTGCGGCGGATTTCAGGGCGAGGAG
Source organism: Camphora micrantha (assembly GCA_003546025.1). NCBI lineage: Eukaryota > Viridiplantae > Streptophyta > Magnoliopsida > Laurales > Lauraceae > Camphora > Camphora micrantha. Next base: position 54,046,940 of record QPKB01000004.1, on the reverse strand, counting down.
GGAGAGACCATCTGGTGAGAGAGAAGACACTGTAAAGAAGAAGAAGAAGAAGAAGAAGAAGAAGAAGAAGAAGAGAAGTAGAGTTTTATTGAGAGATTCTTTCATTTGAGTGTGAGGGAGCAAACTGTTTGGATTGCAGGGACTTTGCTTTTTGTCTTTTGAGTTTGGGGATGTGGGGTGTGTTTGGGGAGGAGGTAAATGGAGGTGGGAAAGGAAGTTTTATTTATGAGAGACAGTGGAGTTACAGACCAGAAGTGGGAGGGTGGGAAAGTGGAGTGGGGATTTTTGATTGATGGGGTGGCCCACCTTCCCGCCAAAAAGGCTTCTATGAAGAAGGAAGGAGTAGAGGAAAAGAAAAGCCTTGTAAGTGGATGTACCTGGATTTGGAGGGGTATGTTTTTCTAGGGAGGTTGTTTGGAATGGAGGAAATGGAAATGGATGGTGAAAAGGCCAACAACCTTTTAAGTAGAGATGAAGGTTCTAATTAGCTACTCATGAGTGTTAGTAGCCATAGTTGATGCAAACTTCTGTTAGACTCCACCTATATTGATAGAGGTTTCAACAAAAAAAAAAAAAAAAATTATTATGTAGTCCGGCCTTTATTATTAATATTATTTTCATGAAGATTTTACGGGTAAAAGCGTTATAGGACCTCGTACCACTAATGAGATCCCAGTAGCACAGTATAGATGGGAGGGGTCCTCTCGATGCATTTTTGTTTTATTCTTTATTTCATTTAGTGATGTGGTTGATATCGACCATTCTGCGGTGATTGCTCTCGGTTTGTACAGCCCAAATATGAAGTGCGTTTTTCTTTCTTGGTTGCTGGTGTTGCTCTAGAGCGGTGGATGAGGCCAGGGGAGTTAGGGAGAGGGAGGATACGAATGAATGGATGGCGGTGAGTATGTGGTCGTCTTCGTCGGAGGATGAGGGAGGATCGCCATGGAGGGAGAGGAGGAGGGAGAAGAGGGGATGGGAGACGGAGACAAGGAAGAGGGCCTGGGCCTGGAGGTGGTGGGGGAGGAGGAGGGTGAGGATGGGCCCAGGGACCTGCAAACCCAAGAGAAGTCAGAGGAGGCGAGGGCGAAAGATCGGCAGGTGAACCTGCAGATTCAACATTAGTGACTTTTTCTTTTTTTCGCGATATGGTTGATATCGACTATTTTGTTGTGTTCAGCAATTAAAATAATTACATGTTGAAGAAAACCCGACTGACATAATGGTTAATATCGACCATATCGCTAAAAGAGAAAGAAAAAAACAAAAATGCACCATGAGGAATTTATCCGTCTACACTGCTAACACCTCAGGAGTGGTATGGGGCCCTAAGGGAATTAGTGCGGTAAATTCCTCTATTTTTTATTGTTTTTGCTTGCTTGGACTAATGGCCAAGGGTGACTAAACCTACACACCACCCAAGGACGCAAAATGGTGAGAGTCCATAGAGACATTTCTATGTTCTCAGTCTCTGCACTTACATATTTTGAAGTTTTAATGATAGAATTGCTCCTTGTGATTTAAAAAAGCCTTTTCCCTCCTTTTGTTAAATTCTTTGACTTTTAAATAATGGGTTGAGTTGCAGTTTTTGACCTTACATAGTAACCCAATCCAGCAGGAGATTGAGCTTATAATTTAGGGTTTGATTGATATGTCTACACAGTGAAATGTATTTTAATCTCTTGTACAAAGACTGCATAAAGGTTCTTTATACTCCTTGGGTTTGAATCTGCTTTCCCTAAACTTTGTAATAAAAATTGCAGTCATCATCTTAAAAAATGAAAATCATCAAGAATATTGACATAAAAAAATCTCTCCACTCAAACATACATTGATACTTAATAAGAAATCTTCATGTTGTAAGACTAACATTCAGTGATACAGGCATTCAGCATCTACACATTTGAATTTTATCAAATACCCTTTTCATTTGCTTGGACTGACTAATGAAATTTGAGATTACATCACTAAAAGTATAGTTTTCCCCACACAAGACTATTATTATCACACACAAAGGGAAGAGGTCAGCAGTCCTGTGGACTTCTATGCCATTTTTAACTCATAGTCCCGCAAAATCAGACTTCAAAGTACCAGGCCCTGAAAGTTGCTTGACATCATGTCGTGAAAGTCCAGGTTGTCTCCCAAAGAGTTGGCCCTCACACAGGCAAAGATGTTGTTTTAAGGCAAGAGCATGGAGACTTCCTGCAGGGGTGAAAATATTCACAAGGGACCTCCTCTAAGTGGATGGTAGGAGATTTTCAATCTAGGCTGTCCACAAAAGCTGGACCCCTCGAAATAAGATGCCGTCTGCCATTCATCATGGGATATGAAATTGGGATTTACCACCTGTAAATCTTACAGATGTAAGTTTTACTTCGTAAAATTTATAGATGTGAGACCCTCAAAGGCCTGAACTGCATGAGTAATATCTTCGTAAAATTGATAGATGTTTTACTTGGGAGCACCATTTTCGCATGGGTAGACACGCAAAGGCTTGAATTGCATATGTAATATCTTAGTGTATATCAAATGCTATGAGTATTTAGGACATAAACTAGTTTGATATAGAGATCCATCCCAGGTGTCCTTTGTGCTAGTGCTTTCTTAACGAAGGAGGTGTGTAATTATTTCAGACCTTTTTTCATGTATGTGAAAGTTTTCATTTTAAAATGACCTCATTTACTCACTATTTTCTACTTAATTTATACATGTACGACCTTTATGTAAAATGAGCAGTGATGACCGGAGCTCTTGCATGGTTGGTAGAAGATCAGGTTTGTTTTCTTAAATTTCTTGCCATTTTTTGTTTTCTTCAATTTCTTGCCATTCTTACCAAAACTTTGAGGTATTAATAAAGGCAACATAAATGCTTTTCAATAATCCTTCTCGGGGTAGAGCTCACTCCTCAACAATCCCCCTCAGGTGAAACCCTATTGCCGTACTTTTAGCAGCATGCATATTTTTTTAGCACCGTGTCATTTCTCATGGGATTTGAATATGATTCTGATACCATTTTAAATTTCTTCAACCAGTCATTCATACCAAAGCCTCAAGGCGTTAATAGAAGCAGCATAACTCCTCGGGTGGAGCCCACTCCTCAACAAGTTTTTCATTTGTTTTGTTAAAATTCACTAGGCAGATTCCTATAATCATAGATAAATGAGGCGCGCTTATGATCAATACATAGTCGATCCAACGGTCCAGTAAATTCGGATCTGACCGAAAGTTGGTGAACGTGTGCAATTTAGAAGGGACATGTGTTTGGTTCATTTGGATGGATCAAAGGTTAGCCCCACAAGCATGAACTTACGAGATTTTATCCTAAGCTTGAACTTAGGAGAGCCTAACTCAACTATAATTATTTTATAATCTCTAGTGGCACTCTGAATAGGTTTTTGAAAGCACATTCTGTATTGGTCTTCCAAAGCACATTTCGAATTCGAAAAACCAATAAAACTGTTTTTGAATTTGAAAAATAAGAAACATAGAATTGGAGTCATGTTGGCTTCTTTCACCATTTTAATTGAACACACGCACCTGGCAAAAGCAAAGCTTATAACTATGTTTAGAGGAAAGAGGGGCTTTGTTACAGAAAGTCAGAAACCTTGCCAATTGAACTTGAAGGCTGTCTTCTTTTTTTCTTTTTTTTGCCTTGGTGAAAAATTGAAGGCTGTTGTTTGGCTGTTTCCTGCGAAAGGGAGTAGTCTATAAGATCCACTTGTTCTGCTCTTAGATCCCTTTAAAATGCCATTGCCAGCATCTTCCCCAGCATCCCCTCGTCTCAGTTTATTATGGAAAAACACTACAGAGAGCCATGCCCTATATTATCTATTAACTTGGGGTATGTTTGAGTAGCCCCTTCTTTTTGCTAAAAAAGTGAGGATTATAGAAATTGAATTCCACGCTACAGTTAAAACCATGTTTGGTGTGGCTGTTTTTCCTCGCCAAGAAGTGCAAAAATGTGTAAGTTTTTTGCGATTCCTTGGAAAATAAATTCTAGAGAGTGAGTAGGAAAAAAATCCCATGGAAGAGGAATTTTTCCGTAGAAATGGTTTTTCGAGCCATGTACACGAACCAATCCTATATGCTCTCTCCCTTTATTTGAATAATTTTGTTCTAAGAGTTCCTTTATTTAGACAATTAGGCTTTGATTGCTTTCTTTTCCTTTCTTTTCTTTTATTTTCCTTTTTTAATTAATGCTTCCAATCAAATAGTCAATATTTTTCATACTAGCCCTAAATTCTGGACATCCATCAAATTTATGAATGAGTCCAAGTGGACCATTAGGTGTACATAAGGTGGTTCATAATATGAAATTTCTGAATTTTTCATTAGGGGATTAAACATTTTTTTTTTTTTTTTCCTTTTCTGAAACACTGCTAAAACTCTTTTTCAGTGACTCCAAAATTCAATGGTGATCAAGCTAAAACCCAAACTCATAAAACTAAATGCCAGGTTCTAAAAGATGGGCCAAAAAGGCATTTGTGATGGATGTATCTGACTTGTGCCCACTATAACCTTATCTAATCACTTTATAAAAAAAATCCTATAATAAAGGTTTCTTATCAGAATATAAACAACCATGACTAGTGATGTTGCCCAAATCTCCAAAACATTCAGCTTATTGCAACGTGAGATCATGTGAAGAACCCTACTAGAGGCAAAGGGGAAAGGAGCGCTTAAATATTTATCTCTCCATAAGTTTGTAGGGACCCTACTTGGGGTTTGGATCGAAACATCTCCCCTCCCTCTACCTCTGTATAGTGATGGAGGCTTGGACGATGATTCTAACCGTTTGATCAGCAACCCACAAGTTTCCACCGTCCAACATGAGTGCGTAGTCAATCCATTCGGACGAGTGCCAAAACCTGGGACCGGTGAATTCGGGGAGGAGGTCCATATTTTTTTGGTCCACTCAGATAGATCATAAGATAGGGCCCCCACTAGGTGTTCTCATGTGGAGCTCGTGAACTGGATGAAGGATCTCCTTCCATATATCTATATGAAAGATTCTCTTTTGTACTTGAAACTTTCCAAAAAAGGAGAGTGTCCCTCATTCTATGGTGAGGGATAGATGCACTTAAATATTTCCCTGTATATATATATATTTATATTTTAATATAATACTATGCTACATGTGTATTAGTTCCTGGTGAAAGTGAATTTTCTGCTTGGAGAAATCACATTATCTTAAATCTTGGTGAGTGTCAAAGTGGGCCTGATGGGTAATGATAGAAGAAAGTGAGTGAAGGTATAAGCCCAAGAGGCCCTTCCTTGATTTTGAAGTACACTGAACTCCATTAGTAGGAAAATCAAACAATCTAACGATAATATTAGAGGGAGATGATATTAATTAGGGTAATTTCAAGTTTGTATTTATTCAAAATAGGGACTAGGGAAATACCATTAAAATAAAATTAAATGTTAATTTAAGAACATACAACAAAAATATTTTATTAATGATCTCACTAGAGAGGAGAGATAAAACTGAAATAAAGGACCTTTGATAAAACTGCTGTAAAAAAAAAGGTAGAAACTAATGTCCAATTTCGTAGTTTTCCTTCAAGGTAATATCATACATACATGTAAATTTTGAATAAATCTTTGATTTCATTTGATTCTGAAAGTTTTTTTTTCTATACAATCATTTTGGGAACGTTTCATTCTGTGAATGAATTAAGAAAGATTTGTTTGGCAAGCATTTTCTCTTCCCTGATGTACGTATATAAAATCTCTCCCTCTTTATCTCTCTGAATTATCTCTCTCACAAAATGCCACATAAATAAGTTTTTCTTCATTCATTCTTGAAATGAAATATTCCCAGAATGATGCTAAAAAGGCCCTAAAGTTTATAGAATTTGTAAATGAGCAGGTAATATTTATGTATTATATATGCATATGTCAACAGTGAAAAATATCTGTTTTTTTTTATTCTGTTAAATGTGTCCTTTATTTACTTCTCTAGTTTAGAAATCTGTTATTACTAGGAGTTGCAAATATATATAGAATAATGATCCAGTGCGCGCACAAGATTAGTTTGTGGAACTCAATTGTGGGGCCCACATGGGTTTCCACTGGAATTGGGACCTAGGACTTGGGGGGATCCAAAGATCTTCCTAAGCCCTTCATCTCTACAAAGAATCAGCCCTAACCCTAAACAATATTATCCTCATCAAATCCCCACAAGTTAAACCATATACAGTTCATTCAGATGGGTGTGTAGTCAATCTAACGGTCCAGTCCAATCGGATGGGTGCAAATCCCAGGGGACGTGAGAAATTCAAGGGGGTTGTGTGTGTGGTCGAGTCGGATGGACCATCGGATGGGTCTCACCCACAATGTGCATTTGCAAACTGGATAACCATCCATATTCTTTTAAAAACGGATGCTAGGCTAGCATTTAAATTAGTTGGACAGCTAGGTTAAGAAATTATGGAAGCTTCAATTTTTCATACCCAACTCCAAAGTCTAGCTGTAAATGCACATTTTCTTTAACTCTCTCTAAAATTTATCATTTCCCTTATTGGTGAATAGTGGAACCCAAAAAACCAATCAGTGGCGTCCATCTACAAATATTAAACCGTTTAAAATTTAGGTCACCCCATGCATTGGGGTTGAGTTAAATTTCACTCCAATCTGAGCTGGACCCACTTCCAAATTGGTCACTTATAAAACATGTCGTCCTACATTTTCTTCAAATTGGATGTGGCTCCCACAATAATTCCTCCCATTGTTAGATTCCAAATCCCACATGGGTTGTAAAAGGCAAAGATGAAGGAATATCTTTACTACCCACCTTTCCTCCTTGAGAAAATGAGGCGCTTACTAACTAACATTCTAATAATTGCAGGTGGAGAAGAGATGCAACGTCTTCCCCAATGATGAAAAATATACTTACAAGCTACAACTATAGAAACACTGTATTTGGTAAGTTATTAATTACTATCATTTGATCTGATGAGAAGATATGATTTTTGTTCCCTTACAAAGTTGTAGTATTTGTGCCTAAATAGAGTTTATCAAAATGTGAAGTAATTGATCATGTGCCTGTCGCCCTCTTTAAGTATAAATTATTTGCAAATCCAAAGTCAACATCTAGGGTTCCTGGGCAATGTCAGACTTCCTTGCTATTGATTAAATTACTGAGACAGGAAGTGGTCCACATTAATGGGATAGTCTTTAAAATTAAAAATGCCTTTAAAATTAAAAATGCTTAAGTCATAGATCCAGACTGATGCAGGCCAGCTTTGGGTCAGCTCAGGATGCCGTAGTCCGTCCCCTCTCGAACTGCACCCAACTTAGGGCCGGGTAGAGAAGAGCGCAAAAACATTAAGGAAGAAGATCAACGTCCTCAACATGATAATAAAGCTTGAATCCACAAGAAAAAATAATGAAAAAAATAATAATAATTCTAAGGCCTGTTTGGATAACTAAGGAGTGGAGTGGAGTGGAGTAAATTTCATATGAGAAGTGAAGTGGGGTGAAGTCGGTTAAAGTTAATTAGAGTACTTCACTTCACTCTGGTTGGTTGCTTTGTGTAAAGTGAAATCTAAAGTACTTTGTATGTGTTTGGATACTTATGAGTAAAGTAAAAATTGGACAACACTAGCAAGTGAAAAAATGGCAACAATTCTAGTTTAGGAAGTGCATGAGAATTGGACCCAAATATTCATTGAGTTTAGATCCTCCTATCGTGTTCATAGTGGGCCCAATCTATTTAAAACTTTATCTGTAGAGTGGCCCACCTATTTAAAAAACTGAGCTCTGTAAAAAAACTTAAATATGCCTGCAGGGGGATGAATTTTAGCTATAAAAATAATGCTCTCCTCAAATCTCAAACAAACCAAAGCCCAAATCTCATTTTCCAATGTCCAACTTCAAATCAAAGAGAACAAAAAAAATAATATCTTTCTTATATTTACGAAATCATGAACAAATCTGAAACTCACCTCCAATTTAATAAAACATGAAGCAACCACTAACAGAATCAAGAACATGAAAAACCTATGAAACAAAAGTCTAGTCCAACAGCTTATGGAAATTAAAAGTTCTAACACACTGGGAAAAAAACACAAACATAATAGAAATAGAGATACAAAACTCAATATAAGTCCCTTTCCACTACCGTCTGTCAAGCACCCCAATAACAAACCAATATACCAGCACAAAAACTAAGAAATAAAATCAACTTAATCTCATGGTATAAATGTAATGTTAAATAAATCCTTTTGCTGAACTTTTCAAGGTCTTCCTGAATTCAAGTCTGAAATGTAGATTGAAAAAAATAATAATTAGAAGGAAAACAGGGGAAAGAGATCTCAAAAGGGCAAACCCTATACTGAAAAGAAAACTGATCACTTTCCTCTATTGCCGTTACCAAATACTCAACAGCATCTGCCCTTTTTGTGGAGTTGCATAAAAGGATGACTAAGAATCAAAACTATAGCCATGAAAAAGGGAGGGGAAAAAAAGAATATTGTATACCAATGACTTCCTAATAGACATAGCAGCAAAAGGGGTAACAAGCCCACAAATAACAAACACATGAATCAAAGGAGAAGGCTCGATAGCAAGATCGAAGAAAATGTTTCTTCATCAAGATTAAACAAGCTTTCAATGTACTATATTTAGATTGAAAATAATACACCAACAGCCCTAGTAAGCATTCAGTCATATCACAACACAATCATACCCAAAAAAAAAAAAAAATCAATCAAGAAGAAACTACAAATAAGCTAATGGAAAAGTAAATAAGAGCAGAAAAGTAATTAATAGAAACCATCTTATCAACTGTAATTGTAATAATGGTACTTAGAAACAGCAGAAAGTAAGAGATATGGTTTTTACAAGTAAATAGTAGCATGCCCTGTATATTGTCTACATAATCCTATAGTGAATCCCAATCTATCAAGAAGCCTGGTTTAGACTTCTAGTTGAAAAACCCTTGTGCCAACTAGGTTAAGTGGATGGATATGAGAAATCTCATAGTTCAAGTATTTTCAAAACAAATTGTGCGTTAGTTCTGAGAGTGGGTATAGTCAAAGTAGGACCATGTAGATGTGAAGTCCACATCTAACATGTGTGTTTTAGTTATAAAATGAGATCTACTTTGATGACAGGCTTATAGTCAGTACTGTACTGACTCATATAATTTGATGAATTCAACTGAAGCTATTGTCTGTTTTTCCTATTCTTACCCTGAATCAAGTTATCCTGGCAGCCAATGTGGCAGCCAAGCAGGAAAAGAGGGGGACAAAATATCCTTCTGTGAGATCGTTTGGATGAAGAGTAAACAGTGGAAAGAAAAAAAAAAGTTTAGGAAACTGTTTGCAGTACAAATTTGAATTAAGAATGATTTTTAATTTCCACTTCATACACAAACAGACTCTAAGCCAGAACAACTTCTTGCAAGAAAATTGAAGAAGCAAATGTCTGAAGTGTATCTGAAGTGAAAACTAAAAATCTTACAACAAAAGCACCATATGATCCAATGTGTCTAATTACTAATAAAAACCAGCATGAAGGGAATTTACAGGAACCAATCAAAGGAAACATGGATGTCTTTTGTTAAGACACAAATTAGCTTTCCATAAGGTGTAAACAAAGAAAGCTGGCTAGCAAATGATTTGGCTGGGATTCACAAAACAAAAAATAATGATCATAATGTGGTACAAAACCATGAGAAACAGACCTTTTTTTTTTTTTTTACAACATTTGGGCTAACCTCCCAAATTGACTTTGGGGTTCCACTACTCTCAAACCTAAGTCATCTATGCATAGGCATCACGCTTTCAGTGCATAGAAATTCCCTTTTAAGACTTTCCTTGATTTGTGGCAGAAAGATGCTATAATGCCCTAAAATTCAGGCGCCTCGAATCTCAGGACGCTACGAGAAAGTACCCAAGAGAAGCGGAAAACCCAATAATATAATCAAGTGTGAATCTCATATAAGCAAGTAAATGGACAAAGCCCTATAATTTTATTTCACTTTAAAGGATTACAAGGTACTTTCTGTAATTAAACTAACTACAATCATAGGCCAACACGGCCAACTACAAGAAAACGAAAGAGTAGAGATCTATGTGATAGACGTTTCTCGATGTACCAACTACATCACTCTCTGAACCCTGCGGCAACGGATCAACCGCCGAGCAAACCACAAATCAAAAAAAAAAAAGGAAGAGAAGATACTTGAAAACACCAAGGATTGGGTCAAGTTTAATGAGCCAAGCAAATAAGCATGTTTAGATGACAATACATTATATTACTAGATAGGGAAGAAGATCATACTTTATCACAGCTATACCTGCATGATTAGTATCTCGATAATAATATAAAATATCCGAGTGCAATAGAAAACGGTGTGGAGTGTAGTGCACGAATGATAATCGATGCATTTATATAACAAATGTTTGATACAACATATCAGGTAGATAAGAGAAGTCATTATCATCAAGATATCATATAAACCATACAGGCACATCCGTGTCACCAGTAACAAAAGCAACTTGTAGAAGTAACCTTACCATATATGTAACTACCGTATCTAGATCCAAACGATCAACATCGGCAGTTAAAGACACTAAGCAACGACATTCATAGTATATAATTTTCATACATCCAATATACATCCACAAGAGCACACAAAGGTATTTCCACAGTTGAAGTACAAGGGACGTGGGGACTCAGAGCCGGCCCGTCGTCGTCGTCCCAACAATTTTCGATAGACATCAACCATTGGGGTCATTGCCACTCATCCATGCCGTCTCATCGAATAGGAGCGTACAATAGTCAAACAGTGTCCATAGCCACGTTAAGTCTCAGCCATTGGTCTTACGTGCTATTTCAACCAACAATATCCATAGCCACGGCCAAGTCCTAGCCAATGGTCTTACGTATTAAATCAACATCAATATCCATCCACACACCCGGTCCGAGCGCCGGCGATCTCAGTACCCCTCCCACATGGTACCTACTGTGTCATCTAAATCATATCTCAATATCAATGTCCATACCAGCATCATATCCTTCGGCAGACTAATCGTACATCCACAAATCCTACAGACCACTAGGTGGGGGTACTCCAAACCGGATCGCTTTATCATCATTAATATGAGATGATATTAGTCAAGGGTATGAGTCACGGAGTTCGGGTATAACTAATCCATCCTCACGATTCCCAACAGTTAATAATGCATACCTTGTAAACTCCAATTCTCAATACGCTTAATTAATATTATCTCATTATACAATCCGTCCATCAATATCTACCATTAAGTTCCCAATATCAAGTACAATGTCCCGACATTTCATCCAATACGGACCGTGATCATGGATCAAAGCCTAAGTGCAATGCCCAGATTTATAATACCTCTCAAGGCCAACATCCAAGGTTCAGACCTACCAGCCAACTTCAGTGTCCGTTCTCGACCACATAAGTACCACATATCACAAATCCATCGATAATCGCTACCCCTCTCTTCATGTCCAGGGTTCTACTTCACCTAAGACATTGATCACAGAGTCTCAGATGTTTATTAAGTATCCTCAGTGCTCCTGTATGTATTTAGCATCATAAGACATCCATTACCATTGAATCAGGTTCCGTTTCACAATCCAAGACCCTACTTAGGTGGCTACACGGGTCAAGGTTAAGCCCGACCCTTGACTCATATCGAGCGTGTCCCCAACAGTCCAAATGGAAGGTCAACAGGACTCACACATGATCAGATCATAAAAAGAAACTTAATCTGGAAAATCATTGTTTATAGTGTATCGAGTCGACATCATGAGTCTACGGGTCGACCTGGTACTTTGTGAAAGTGGACAGCTAATTGGGAGTCAAAAAACACAGTCTGCAGTGTCCTCGGTCGACCTGGAGGGTCCTCTGGTGTGGCCAGTCGACCGGGTACACTAGGTTCTGTGCCATGAGTGTGGGCGAAATCCCCTATGTACTCGATCGACATCCTTGGTGACCAGGTCGACCGGGTACACACGAAACCCTAAAAATTAAGATCCTATCATCTTCCATTTTCCATCAAAACTCCATCAAATGGATCACAAATCTTCACCAATCACCTCCAAACATCTACCACACCTCCCACATCTTGATCTCATCACAAATGGGCCATTGATATTCAAAATTGGGGATTCTCATCCATTAATGGCCAAATACACAAAGAAGGCTTAAAAAGAGAAGGATCTATACAACATAGCATTCATATACAAAAATCATGCCAAATGACTATAAAAGACAGTAATTAACAATTTAAGCATATTAATCAATTTAATTAAAGAATCTAAGCATGTCTACTTGCCTAATTAGAAAAAAAGCTCCTCAAATAGCTTGGCTTCACTCCAATAGCTCTAAGATCACCCCAATAGCTGAATCTACGATCTCTACACCCATTCCCAAAGAGAGAAATGCATAAGAAATGGAATTCCAAGATAAAGAACTATACTACAAGGGAATTGGAAAGAGTGAATAAAGATTACCTTTACTTGAAAAAATGAAGAGAGATCTAGGAGATGAAATGAGCTCCTTAGCTTATATATGGCTAGATGTAGATGAGGCTCTTGCTTCTAATAATTGGAGGGCTAAGATTTAGAGAGAGGAAAACCGTAATCTCTAACTTAGAGAGAGAAAGAGAGATGGTAGGGAAATTGAAGTGAAATGAGAGGGAGAGATGAGAGGGGCTTCTTTTATAGGAATTGGTGAGATTATAGTCTAAAATGCCCTCATTAGTAAATGAGAATTGTGAATAGGGATGAAGGGTATTTAGGGAAGGTTAAAATGGAATGACCAAAGGGTCCTTGGTTGCTAATAGAAATAAAGGAATGGGACTAGGATAGTTTAGGTATTCATATATAATAACTAAAGTATCCTCAAATGAGTGATTGTGAATAAAAGAGCCTAAAGGCAATAAAGGTGGGTTATTTATAATGACAAAAGTGCTCATATTTACTTGGTTGATAATGAAAAAGGCCAAGGTCATTTAAGGTATTTGGATTTTCAAAAAGGAGAAAATTTGTGTGGTTGGAAGTACTAGAGTACCCTCATATAATTAATGGGCTAATGGGTAAGGTTATGGGTAGTTTGGTCATTCTAAAGTTAATTGCACAACTCTCTTAAGGAAAACTCATCTATAATTTGGATTAAAACTAAGGCCTCTAATTGTCTATTTAATTCTAAGAAATCCAATTAAAATTCTAATGGAACTATTAACCTCACAAGAGTCTTAACCCTATAAACTAGGCTTAATTAATGGAAATTACTAACTACTCATTACAACCACCTATTGAATAGGATAACCTAGGATTGACTTGGTCAAATTGGAATCCACTAGGTATTTCTAGGAATGGGTCCTTACAAATGCTCTAATGAATAATGTATATGTTCTGAAAAAAGTGTTTGCTTCCATATTTATTTTCATATAATGGACTGACTAGACTAAGATCCAAATCCAAGCATGAGTTAAAACTCAATCATCATTGCATTTTGCCTATTTGGCATAAAGGCCAAATGCATCCCAAATAACTTGAGAACCATTTGGTCTCTCCACCAATTAAAAGGACTACAATAGCACATAAAGATAATGCCACCAAAAACAATGATAAATGTCATGTAACTGGTTAAACTTATAAGAAGTTATTAATTGTAGATGGTTAAATTGGTCATCAAAATAGGAGAAACTACCACTAATGTTGTGAGAAACACTTGAAACTTTTTGAGAAGATTTTCAAAACAGAGAAGACATGAACACTTGTTAATCATACCATGCAAATGATAATGTAATTTCCAATTTAGTATCAAGATAATCACATGAGCATTGTAATTTGGGATTGGGAGGGTGGGATGGTTCATAACAGAGTAGGCAGATGGGTGGGATGGGGTGGGGTGGGGTTTTGGGGTTGGGGCGTTGCATCAGCGGAGGTGGGAGATAGAGGTTGGGGCGTCATATATAACTAAGAATCTAAGCAACCCCAAATAAAAATCCTCAAACAAGAAAGTCCATAAAATCAAAAACCCAAAATCTCAAATCAAAAATCTAGTAGCTTGGTTGATTCAATATTCCACCAGAATTAGACATCTGCCAAAACTAGATTTTGAAAAACCATTATCCAAACTTTTAGTGGAAAAGAACTATGCAACAAAATCGTAAGCCCTAACCCAATCCTTGAAACCATGTTTAGAAGCCAAAAACAATAACCCATTATCGAGAGAGAGAGAGAGAGAGAGAGAGAGAGAGATTACTTGAGACGTGGAACGTTTTTCTTCATCTAATTGTTGCAGGAGTAGAATTGACTTCTAGCGAGAGGAGAGGAGTAGAATTGATTTTACTCAGGGGAACCAAAGTGTTTAGGTTTGAAGTGAAATGGGATTCACGTGGGCCGACAACACTACTTCATCAGTCGGGCCAGGCCGATCCAAACATCATTGAGTTGAAATTTTAGACCATTGGGGCTCATTTAACTTCACTTTATTCCATTACTTGCCTATCCAAACAGGCCCTACGGGTTGTTTGGATAAATGGGGAGTGAAGTAAGATGAAGTGAATTTCACATGAGGAGTGAGGTGGAGGAAAAGTAGGTTGAAGTTAAAGTAGAGTACTTCACTTCACTACACTTGAATACTCATTATGAAGTTAAAGGTTTTGAGTAGAATCCACTTTTACTCAAAGAAATAGTAGTATTTAGATTTGGAGTGAAATGGAGTACAACATTACTTCATCTATTAAGACATACTCATCCAAACATAGTAGAGTTAAAATTTTAAATTATTAGGGCCCATTTAACTTTACTTTATTCTATTTTCTGCCTATCCAAACAGAACATTTAAAAAAAAAAAAAAAAAAAACTGAAATTTGTATTCTCACTAGAAACATAACAATCACTTGTGTAGCATGTCAAAACCATAACTTTTCCAAAATAGTGAAACTTACTGAAGAAATAGTGTAAAAAAAACCTCAAATTATATAAATACTCTCCAACGAAATTTTAAATTACTTTTCAAGACCCTCCACAAAAATTCAGACCCAAACTAACTAAAAAAAGCTCTTAAAATAAAAATAATAGAAATTTATTATAGTAGTAAGATTTGTACGGAAAATGTATTTGACCTTCAAAATAGCTTCACTTCATTATCAACTGCCTTCTGTTGCTGTCCATGTCATAGGACACATAGATGCTTCAAAATAAAAAAATTGTACGTCACGAGGTGATACTTGTCACGCCACGAGCCTGAAATTACACCAATCTAGAGGCGCGATGTATGGGGATTCGAGTCAAACTCTCTGACCTTTAGTCCCCACTAAGGGGTTTCCCCACAAGATATCACATGTGAAAATAAATTTTCATAAGCCGATCCATCCATGTTCACCATCTATCACACACTAATATGATATAAGAGCATCAACTAGTTAATGAACATAAGTTAATTCAAGTTTCAAAGTTAAAGGAAATAAGAAAAAGTGGTGGAGGCACAGTATTAGTTAAAGTTTACAATCCAGAAATAAAATATCTAAACAAAGTCTAATCTTATGGCAACCCAAGCCACGGCCATGAAAAATGCAACTTTAAATCCACTCAACGAACAAATGTCTAAAAGACATCTTCTGGGGCCTACTCAGCTAACTGTTAAGGAGTCTCCTCCCTAACCTCTGCGATTTTTGGGGCAGTGGCATTGTGGTCCTCACCTGTAACGCCAAGTGTAGCACCATTAGACAAAGTTAAGCTAGGTAAACAAGTATAAGATGAAACATGCGTATGAAATGAGTAGAAATGACAAGATAGATCATAAGAAGTCAAAAAAAGTAATCTAGGTATAGTTAGTGCATGAACATGCATGATACATAGAAATCAAGAGTGACAAGTGCATAAACACAACATATCTAGATGGCACAACCACATAAGTCATACTCTCCCAATAAGCATGTAAACATGAAATTACATGAAAGCATGAGCATATGTAACATTACAACTACACCAAAAATTGAAAATAGGAATGGTTCTGAGCTGTTTCTAACAAAAATTGGACAGTTACAAACCCTCCCAAAATCTGGTGTTCCAAATAAATTGGAACGTTTTCTACCCGTTCGCGAATCAGAAATTTGGAGTGGTCCTCTACCATTCCAGGGGTTGAGTTTCGGAATGGTACTAAACCATTCTAATATTGTTCTATAACCGTTCATGTTTTTGTTCTTTAACCAGTTTTGTGACCATTCCGAAAACGTTCTAGAACTGTTTTAGTTTATAATAAATAAAAACGTTTTTTAGACCATTCCAATTTTATTAGGCAAGGTTTATAACCGTTCCTAATGAAAAATAAAATATTTTAAAAAAAATACTATAATAGCAAAATTCTTTATTATGCCACCTAATGCATTTTTTTAAAAAAAATTCATAAACTGCGGCATTCACATCTATTCATATTCATAAAAAACAATCACCAATGGTTCACACAATCTAAAATAGAATTCAATAGAGTAGCTTGAACTCAAATATACAATTTATAACATTCTAATATTCATACATGATACATCGACCTCGCATATAACTTTCGAAACTAAAACTCTCCACTTCATTTCTAAAAAAATAAAACCAAAGAGTCCATCCCATCACATTTGTTTTGCCTTTAACTTTCATCCAACTACTTTTCTGCCACATGTATTTTCTATGCCAAATCCCCAAATTGTAAGGCTTTTGTGTGGTCTGCCAAACTGTTTGGTATCTCCAAAAGTGAACAATACCTGAGGTGTTGATGTACCTCCAGAGATAACTATCTCTACATAACAAGAAAATAAAGAAGTTAATTATCATCTCCACATTATCATTCTTGCACATTGCCTTTTAATATTTCTTTCTGCATTTGATAAAGAATTTCTTTTTTTTTTTTTTTTTGGGTGATTGAAAACCATAGCTTTAAATAGCTATATAAAGAATTTCTTTGTTTCTGCAATACCTTTGGTTTGTTTATCCTTGGGCCCAAAATCATACGGTTTGATGGGCATAGTCGTATGCCTGAATGAGCATCATGCATGGCATTTGTGCTCAATGTGTTTGTTGGCACCATCAAATCATCAATCCACCAAAACTATGAAAGAACCAAGAGTTGAGCAGCACATTCATGTTTCACAAAGGCACGATATTGCTTAACAAAATGTATGTTAGTAGCTCTTTTCACTTGTCCTGACTTAAAAAAATGAAAACAGCTAGCTAGCATTCAACCAAAAGTGCATCAAATTCATGTATAATCCTGAGCAAGAGAAACTAACTAGTGAATAGTTGTGTTAGAGACGACATGATTAGTGACCTTGATCACGACTTCATCGCTCGCCTTCATATAGATCGATGTTCGGACCAAGGTAAATCTCATTTACTGTGAGAATAGGCAAATGCCCAAAAGTTGAATGATTTAGTCTTACCAATCTTATACTAATTAGGCCCCGTTCTTTTATTAGAATTCCTTATAAGAATTTAGGTTGTCTGGGAATTTAAAATTCCTGTTTGGAATTCTGTGTTTCATTACCAGAATTCCTGAGCATTTGAAATTCCAAAAAACTCAGCATTTGAAAAACCACTTTAACAAGGAGGATTTGGAAATCTCACTTGACACAGGAATTCCGAGAGAGGGACGACGGCATTCTGGGAGCTCAAGCAAGAATTCAGGCTATGAATGAAACAACAAATTTAGAATTCCAGAATTTAGCAGCATTTTAAATACTAGCATTTGAAATTCTCAGACAACCACCAGATATGAATTCTATGAATTCTAACAAAAGAACGGGTATAAAACCTTTTAACATCGGGCGGCCTTTGCTGGTTTTCCTTGGAACTCGAGCAAGAATGATGTCCGCACGTGTAAGCAAGAAAATAAATATACAAATAAGACGCTCGCCAGGTGTTTGAAGAAATTCTTCAATCAAACACAAACACAAACACAAACAAACACAAACACAAACACCTTTCTATTGTTTCCTCTCCATTTCAATTTTCAACAGCTGCAGCAATAATGCAGCCATGTCCCACGACCCCAACCTCGTATCCCATCTCCTCTCTCTGTCACAGCGCTGCACGAGCATGCGCGAGCTCAAGACAATCCACGGTCGTCTCCTGAGACTCAACCTCCACCTCAACTCACTCATCCTCGCCAAGCTCCTTCGCTTCGCAGCCGTCTCCCCATCAGGCGACCTCCACTACGCACACACCCTCTTCTCCAACACTCCCTATCCCGACACCTTCTTCTACAACACCCTCATCCGCGGCTACGCCAAAACCGCAAGTACTTCCCAACCCATCTCCCTCTTCACCCACATGCGTCGCAGTGCAACCCCACCTGACGAATTCACCTTCAACTTCCTCCTCAACGCCTGCTCTCGGATGCTGAAACTCGGAGAGGAGATTCATGGGCAGGTCTTCAAACTCGGCTTCTCTCACCACACCCACGTGCAGAACGCGCTGATACATCTCTACGGTGCGAATAGGTTCCCAGAAATTGCACGGAATGTGTTTGACGAAATGCCCCAGAGAGATGTGGTGTCGTGGTCGAGCCTAGTTGTTGCTCATGTGAAGGCGCGGGATTTGGATAGTGCGAAGAAGGTGTTTGATGAAATGCCGGAGAGGGATGTGGTCGCGTGGACTGCGCTTATTACTGGGTTTGATCGAGTGGGGCACTCGGCGGAGGCGCTTGTGCTGTTTTGGAAGATGCAGGAGGCTGGGGTGCAGCCTGATGAAGTCACGATAGTGGGCGTCGTCTCGGCCTGTGCCAATTTACGGGATTTAGAAGCAGGCATGAGCGTGCACTGTTACATCGAAGAGAGAGGATTCTCATGGATGGTGGCACTATCCAATGCGCTGATCGACATGTATTCAAAGTGCGGTTGCTTGGAGAAGGCATGGGGAGTGTTTGAGAGGATGCCAAGGAAGAGCTTGGTCTCTTGGAATTCCATTATTCTAGCTTGCTCGCTGCATGGGGCAGGCGAGGAGGCTTTGCGGCTATTTCAGGAGATGACCAAAGAGGCAGGGTTGAGGCCTGATGGTGCGACTTTCCTGGCTGCAATGAGCGCTTGCGCGCACGAGGGATGGGTTGTGGAGGGGTGGAGGTTGTTGCAGAGCATGGAGAGGGAGCATGGGATTGCGGCGACTATAGAGCATTATGGGTGCATGGTGGACATGTTGGCGTGTGCGGGGCAGTTGGAGGCTGCGTATGATTTGATCATGAGTATGCCAGTTCCAAGCAATGAAGAGGTCTGGCGCGTGTTGCTTCGTGCATGTAAGATTCATGGTAATGCGGCCATGAGAGAACGAATTGTCAATAGGCTGCTTTGAATTAATTAAGGCCAGAGGAAGGAGATCATTCAAGAGCAGTGGGCTGGTAGCTTAATTAGAAGGTGAGGGACATGAAAGTCCTCTCGAGAAGACAAAAGGGTTAGGTTTAAGTCTTGGTTGGAACATGCATAGTGTATATAGCACCATTTGTTTCCAGAAGGCTAGTTATAGATTTAATTTGTTCATTGTGATTTACATGTGTAATGGAATCACATTTGTAAAAAAGGGTTTTTTTTCGTATAAGATTTTCACACCTCTGCTTCTATCAAATGATTTGCTCATGTGAGTAGTGTATATTTATTTGTTGGGCATTCATCTAAAAGGTGCCAAAGTGGATTTTTTTGTTTTTTTTTGACCTCTCCACCTCTTTGAGCGTGGGTTTTAAGTAGGGCTGTAAAAATGTAACACGATCCATTAATACGATACGAACTCACACAATATTAACGGATTTGGGTTGGCTCTTAATGGGTTCGGGTCGTTAATGGGTCAAACCCGTTACCACGTTAAGTTAACGAGTCTGGTATGAATTAAATAAGTATTCCGTTAACAATCCGCTTGACCCGTTAAATTTTTTTTTACTCCCTAAGGGTGTGTTTGGTAATTTTACTAATAGAGTAAAGTGAAGTCAAGTCAAATTAAACATCCCATCAAAAACACTTTTCCAAAAAATTCCCTCCATCTTTTCCAAAAAAAGTTAAAAAGCAACTATATTTACTCACTAGAAGACAAAAAAATTCCATCTCCCCATACAAAAAGTCAAAAATATTCTATCCCAAACAACTAAAAACAAAATACCATCATAACTCACTTATATTTTATTCATTCTTTTTATTTCACTTCACTCCACTTTATTTTAAAAGTAAATTACCAAACGGGCCCTAAATGTAAATAAATTAATTTATATTCATCAAAAAAGAAATTAAAATTTATTGTTTTATAGTGGGTTTTTAGGTGGGATCCACTTGAGATCCTCATTTATAGTTTCATGTGGCTTATATATTTTTCTTCTTCTATTTTTTGTATAATTTTTTTTTAAATTTCAAAATGACTTAATGACTTAACGGATTAACGGGTTGGGTCGGGTAACCCGTTAAATTAACGGGTCGTGTTCGGGTTAGATTTTTTGACCTGTTAAGTTAACGGGTCGGGTACGGATTGAAGTGATTTTAATCCGAATTCATTAACCCGTAACCCAAATTCGTTATCATGACACGATTGACGGCCCTAGTTTTAAGTCTTGTTTATTTGTGTGTACTTGTTCCTCCTTTCATTCTTTTTCCTTCTCCACCAAAAATCATGTTTCTTCTTCTTTCGCCCTGCAACCATCCTAGCTTCTCGCGTCTTTTTCACTCCTTTTTCCTTCTTTTCTTCGTCCTTTCCTTCCTGCCTTGCTGCAGCCATATCTATAGCATCTTCCATAGCACAAGTTGTGGCTTAGCATGCGTTAAGAGTTACACATAATTCCATCAAATATTCTGATTTTTCACCATTCCAAGTCAAGTGACGACCTAACATGCATGCATCATTGTTTAGTTAGCATTAATTTGAATCTGAGGCCAAGTTAACTATTATTTACCGTTGTATTTAATCAAAACAAAATACACTAATAGAGCCATTAAATTTTGAGGCCATTAGATTAAGGTTCAGGATTATTTAATTAGACTGATACTGGGCACAACTCTGTTTTTTTTTATAACCCAAGAAATCTCCAACCCAACCTAGGAGCCGTTGGTTGTGAGCACGAGGGACACTCGATTATGGACAACCGAGAACTAATCCCTAAGGACACATGCAAACCCCCCCTTTTCATATGTGCACTAGGTAAAACTATGGGAGATAGCCAACAAGTTAAACCCTCATAATCACATTCACATGCACCAGGTAAACTATGGGAGATAGCCAATTCTTTACTTCCAGAGGTGCAAAGTCCTTTGCAAACTGCACTCGTTGGTTATATTGGGCACATTTCTTATCCACATTCTAAATCCGTCTTTCTCAGAATTTGTAGAACTTTACAATAATTTGGTATGGTCACGGAATGAAGAACTATTTTCTGGACATGGTCAATCTTACTGGGAACGGAGAGAATTTTGGGCCAAATTTTAGACGGTGTCTTATATCTACTTGTACTTTTGTTATTTAAACAGTGACTTTCTTGTAACAAGATCTTCAAATTCCCGGGGGCGGGGGCGGGGGCGGGGCTTTTACTCGGGGGGCGGGCGCGTTGGACTTGGGGTTGCATAAAATTAGGATGCAAATTTAAGGATTTTAATGGAAGAAAAACCCTTGAAATTGAGAAAAACGACAAACCGCTCAAACACTTCATAATGATAGCAAAGGACTTTTATTCCATGTAATCATAGGATAACCTACATACAAATTTCATGAAAAAGGGACATTCCATGATATTATAGATTAATCCAACATTCATGATATTATGAAATCGAGACATTTGCATGTCATATTATTATGTGATATCACATAATTTAGAATTTTGGGTTATTTCATGATGTCATGGAATGGAGGCGCTCTATCATCATTATCAGTTTTAGGGTACCCCATCAATTTTCTTGAATTTAAAGGTTTTTTCAAAAAATAAAAAAAGGTAGAAATTTATGTATGCTAAATAGAGGGAAAGGAGAACCTTCTATTTTAGCTAAGATTTATGTAAAATGCTAACATGGTTCGAAATCGTGGTCATGGCCGACCTCGGAAGAACAATACGACGCGATGCTAAGATTTGTATTATTATTATTATTATTATTATTATTATTATTATTTTGCTTACTTGGCTTGGTGTCCAAGTTGGAGAGTAGTAAAACCACCCACCAGGGATCCCTAGTGGGGAGGATGGGAGTGGAAGCCTTTACCACTAAGTCATCCCTATGATTTGTAGCCTATTGTAGCATGGATTTTTTTTTCAATCACAAGACAAACAAAAAAAAAATCAAAATATTGAAAAATGCTAGGAAAAAGATGTTTTTATTTTCACTAGTACACTCTATTAAACCAAAAATATTAGTCTCCTAAGTCATAACATCCTTTGAATGTTATAAGCTAAGTTTTTACGTTTAATTTTTAACCTCATCTTTATATTTTATAAAACATCAATGCAGCCCATGCTTAAATCTAGATCACTCAAAATGACTATCACCTTTTATATTAACATTGTGAAAACCTCACTTAAATTAGAGTTAGGGTCAACGTAAAATCAACCCTGTCACTAGGCCTGTCAATTTGGCCCTGAGACAAAGGCGGCCAGGCATGGCCCTCAAAGGCCCTTAAAATGAGGGCTTTTGTTTCTAATGAAAATCCTTAGAGCCGGATTTGGACAATTTTTTGTAAGCCCTGGGATTTGAGGGCCGGGCTTGGATAGTACTAGCCCGACCTAGCCGTGGCCCTGACCCTCTTACTTTTTAATTTATTTTATAATATATATGTGTTGTGTAATTTATGTATTATAATTAATACATGAGCAATAAGTGTTGCACGGTTGCTTCTAATCCCTTTCTTTTAGTTTTATTGCTTTTTATTTAGGCCTTTTAAATTATTTATATAATTCCTTGTTACTGCAAAAGGGGGTGTACTCTTTCCAATTAATAATGATACACTTTTTTTTTGTATAGAGTTGCTTGGGATGTCAACCAATTCATAGAGGTAGCTTGTATGTGCAAGGAACTTTAAGGATATGGGGTGAACCAAATATTCTTTTAATTAGATAATTATAATTCTCAATTCTTAAAAGTCTAAACTAATAGTATTTTTTTAATTATATTCACTTTTGTGACTGAAATCCAAGAAAGCGTAATAGTCATATTGGTGTTTAATTAAAAATAATGTCAATTGAGAAAAGGTATGTGAGTGTAAATGGTTTAAAACTCTAAACAATAAGTCACTGCTGGAATGATTTCATATATAGAAATTCATATGAAAGTCATATGAGAGGTGCGAAATAAATTATACTCTTTAACCATTTTCCTACTTTAACAAAATAAATAAAATCATATATCTAGAACCCAATTCACCAAAGCATGTGTGACTTTATCCGATAAAAAAAAGGTTTTAAAGACAACTTATATTCTCCCAATGTTTTCTTAATGGTTCCTTTGCAATTGAGATTAATCAAGATAATGATGTTTTCTTAATGGCTCCTTTGCAATTGAGGTTAGACAAGATAGCGCTCGATCACACTCAAATTTTAGTAACAATGTTAAAAAATTAGTCTTTTTTTCTTTTACTTTTGGGCCCTAAGCCCAGCCCTAGCCCTCGAGGGTAGGCTGAGGGCCAAGATAGTGCAGGCCCTCCAAGGGCTTTGGCCCGGCCCGCCCGGCCCTGCATATATTGAGAGTAAGGCTAGGATAAACCCCAGGCCCGGCCCGGCCCAGCCCTTTGACAGCCCTACCCGGCACATGATTAAAATAATTAGCATACCAAATACAGTGTGCTTACCATCTATTTAATGACTTTAGATAAACAATTGGCAAGACCCATCATATGGTTTGCTGTTAGATTGATCATTATAAACCACTTAAATTCTCCTGATATTTTAGTGATTAACCACTCGAATCTCCTAATAAACACAGACGCAGAGCCATATCTCTCTCTCTCATCAAATCAAAGGCCCTTTTTATGGTTTTGGGCCATTCGGAGAGTGGAAAGGAGAATAAAGAGGAAAAGAAGGGATTTTTGTATTTTTTCAAACTGATATATCCGATATTTTAAAAAATATCGTTCAAGATGCTAGATATTTTGGAAATTTCTTTGCAATGAGCATGAGAGGGATATCTTGACTGATATTGGCGATATGAGACTATTATCAATAAGTTGTAAAATATCAGTTCGATCTCAGCCGATATTGATGCATATCGGCCAACAAGTATCGGCATCAAAGGTCGGACGGCTGGGCTGGCGAGGGATACCTAGGTGATAAAAAAAAGTATTGACATCTGCTAATATTTTAGACCATGACTGTTAATTATTTGATGGCCCAACAATGGTGACCCAAAACATTCAATGGAATTCAAAGGTCACTACGGGCTTGATTGTTTAAAGCTGTGGCATAAGAAAAAGTGAGTGGAAACATAAAAACCCAGGGGTTGGTCGGGCTCGGGTTTCTGCACTAACAAAGAAAAGCAATTAAAAAAAGGGAGCTGCTACTCACACAGCTCCACATGCTCTTTCCACATCCCTTTTTTTTCAAAAGCTTGGCACCTATGGGAAATTACCAAACCAGCCACCTCTGCTCAACGCCCACCTCCGCCCTCTCCCTCTCCCTCTCCCTCTCCCCCTCTCCTTATCACTGTCTCTCTCACTCTCCTTCTCCCTACTCGTTGTCCAGGGAGAAGGAGAGAGAGAGAGACAGTGACACGGGAGGGGGAGGGGGTCAGGTGCGGGCGGAGGCGGGTGGTGAGCATAGAGACGAAGAAGACGCGATCGTAGGTTGGCATCGGGCTGTAAGCAGGGAGAGGGAGGGGTAGTTTGGGGAATTTCCCACAGGGGTGCCAATATTTTGAAAAAAGAAAAGGATGTGGAATGAGCAAGTAGAGCTTTGTCAATAGGAGCTCCCTTAAAAAAGAGAAAAAAAAATTCAAAAAAGACCTTAAGTTTCTGCTTATTTCAAAACTTTTCAAATTAGTCCCTCAGTTTTCCATGAAGTTTTCAATTAAGGACATTCATCCATTTAAAGCTATTTTGCAGCAACTTTTTTCATGTTCTTTTTAAAATATCCAAATTACCCGTTCATTGAAATAAAATTCTCACTCACTTCCTCTATATTCTATTCATTTCCTTCACCGGCGTCCTCACAGTGATCAAGGACAATCAGTAATCCCACAACAATCGATTGCATATAGTGGTTGCCAAAACCATGCTATGGCTTTAAATGAAGGGTAATTTGAATATTTTCAAAATATTGAAGGAGAAGTCGCAAGAAAATACCTTCAAATGGGCGGATGTCCTTAATTGAAAACTTACTGGAAAACTTAGGGACTAATTTGAAAATTTTTAAAACTTGTGTTCTTTTTTTTAAATAAGGCAAAAACTTAAGGCCTTACTTGAAATTCTCCCAAAAAAATTCCATTTTCTGTGGTATTTGTGCTGCACCAAACCAATAAGCGTCCCAATGCGAGGAGAGGGGCCTTCCACTTATGAGAAAAATTGCACAAATGTGCTCTAAAGGTGTGTTTGTGCATAGCCATGGAAGAGGCCGCGTCAATTGCAAAAAATCACGCAATCACAACGCGCCGGAAATCCATCCAGCTGGAGAGGAATTGGTGCTACACCAAACACAAGTGGGTTTTCCGGTGCCTTGTCTCCACCCATTTCCGCAGAAATGGTCTTAAATGAGTGCAGACTCTTTTCCATGATCTCCTACCCAATCAATCCCATCAAAATCAATCAAAAACATACAAATGCAATCCATGAAAGCGAGGAGTCTTTTACCTGACATCCACCCCAATCAATCCCTTTGAAAATTCAGCCAAAAACATACGAATGCAAACCATGAAAGCAAACAAAGCAATGGTCAAATAAGATTCATAATAAGAAACAAATTGGCCACAACACAAATATGATGAGAGCATGCTTAAAGTCCTTACACAAAGTCCTTAGGAGGGCGGTATTACAAAATGGAAGAGAGATACGGTGAGGCCTTCATGATGATAGTCAACAGGTGCCCTCAAAACCAGACTTAATACACGGTCAAAATAAAATTGAAGGTACCAGATAAGTCTGCAAATTGTTCATTTGCAACAATTCAAAAAATGAGATAAAAGAGATGGATTATCAGGAAGAGTAAATTAAATTATCATTGAGAATCTAGAAGTATCTCTTTTTCTATATAATTCCATCCATAATATAAGAAATTCGATAGGTTTTTATTTCTAATTTTACCGTAGACATCTGAGAGTCTTGGGGTCTTTTTCCCCCCTTCTGGTAGAGAGCTAGTCTTCCCATTCATCTTTGCTTGTACCTGTCAAAACCCCCAAAACATCCATGTAAGACTTGCTGTTTAAATTGTAAAAAAAAAAAAAAAACAAATGTAGGCATGTCTTCTTAGCCCTCATTAGAAATAACTGGCAGCGAATAATAAAAACTTGAAATAAATATAAATCATAACCAAACCTAGAGTCTCCTCTGTTCTATTCAAGGGTAATGGTAAAATTTATTAGAAAGCAACAAAAGCAAGAAACAAAGCCCCATTCTCAAGATGCTAATGATCACAAGAAGCAAATAAACAAAGGAAATAAGCAAAGAAACAAGGAGCAACAGAAGGGCAACAGATCAAAGGCTAATGATAGTCTTCAATAATCCATAAGCCACCCTGTTAATGCATCCATCTCAGCATTCATTCATCTAAGAATGTGGGAAAAGGATACTTCCTGACCGGCACAAAGATCTTCCATCTCATCCAAGGCCCAATCTTTCAAGAACCAGCCCATGAGATACCAAAGGCAGAGTCGCCCTCCAGACTTTGAGAAAGAAGATCCACATTACAAACCTACTCACCTATTCCAGCATCTTGTGCAATTCTGCATCATTGATGCTTTTGTATCCACTATCCAGCCAAACCCAAGAACCTTCTCTTTGCAATTCCCGAACTATCATGAATTAGACAACCAATACCAATCAAACCCAGATGTCCCTCAGCACTAGCATCAAAGTTTAACTTCCGACCAACCAGAGAGATGTAGGCTGATCCCAACTCCCATCCTCTATTACTTCAGTCCAATTTCTATCTAGCAAATTAACAGAAATTCCCTTGAACAATTCCATAGATAATGTCTATGAAATTACTATTCTTCTAAACAGGCTAACTAAACCCTGGACACCCATGACCCATCTGCACATTATCAAAACATCTATTATTGCTTCCAGGAAGATCAAATCTTTACGGCATCTCAAACCTCAAGGAGTTCACCTCTTTGAAATCAAAATCCAAACTGTGAAGCCCCATTGTGAGATGCAATCAAGTAGAAACACCCAAGAAACCTTGAACCATGGGGATATTTCATTCCAAACAATCCTAGCTTCAAAGCAGTCAAGAACAAGTGATTATCTGTTTCTTCACACCTTAGGCATAGAGGGGAGCCATTGAAATACAATCCTCTTGCCTGTTGCACAGATGATCTACGGTCATGATGCTATCTTGGATAGCCATCCAACCGTAAGCCATAATTTTAGGAGGAGCATGAATTGACCAAACATGAGATAAGATGCTCGTAGGAAACTACATATGATGCAGTACAGCATGGAAATACTTGATGTTGAAACCCAGTCCATTTCCTGAAGTCAACCCCAAATCAGGGCATATAAACATTATGCAACTCCTGGAGAAGGCTTGGGAGCTTGTCAATTTTCTGATCTGAGGTTGTGCCTAAGGAGCTCATGTCACAATCAAAACCAAATCCTTCTGCATAATCCTCTGCCTTTGCCTCTCAATTAGAGGCAATACTGCACAATCAAGGGTATCTGGCTAGAAGGCTTTGCACCCTCATTCAGATATCCATCCAAAAGAGAATTTTCTAACCATTCTTGACTTTATTTTAATAACAAAACCTTTCTCGACTTTACATCAGATTGACTGAAAAAAGGATGCACTACTCTTATTCACTCTTGCTTTCCACCTTAGATGAGATCACCCTTTTTCCATAGACCATCTCAATCTTCGCCAACATGCCACAAACACTTCCTAGGAAGGGCAACCAACACCTTCTTCAAGGTTTTAATACCCAAGCCTGCATCCATGCAGGATCAGATGGTATTTCTTTTCTCATGTCACAATCAAAACCAAATCCTTCTGCATAATCCTCTGCCTTTGCCCCTCAATTAGAGGCAATACTACACAATCAAGGGTATCTGGCTACAAGGCTTTGCTCCCTCATTCAGATATCCATCCAAAAGAGAATTTTCTAACCATTCTTGACTTTATTTTAATAACAAAACCTTTCTCGACTTTACATCAGATTGACTGAAAAAAGGATGCACTACTCTTGTTCACTCTTGCTTTCCACCTTAGATGAGATCACCCTTTTTCCATAGACAATCTCAATCTTCGCCAACATGCCACAAACACTTCCTAGGAAGGGAAACCAACACCTTCTTCAAGGATTTAATACCCAAGCCTGCATCCGTGCAGGATCAGATGATATTTCTTTTTTCTCATTCACCCTTTGCCAAAGGAAATCTCTAAGAGTGCAACTAAAGATATTGACTCAAAACAGGAACCCAATCACACCTATAATAGGAAGCCTATTTAAACAATGAATTGGAAACCTAATCAGATAATGACACTAGCATAATATAATCCAAATCTAATCAATCTAATAATCTAATGTAAGATGAAGTCATCCTTTCTGTATCCAATTACAATCCACATGCAAAATGGTTGACCAGACATTCAAAATAAGTCCACATGCAAAGCTTGGAATTTAGCGGTTATTCTCATTCAAATGACCTGAAGTCTGTCAGTAAAATAATATATGGTACCATGTAGGAGTCCAAACTACATATCAAGAAGTCCCCACTGCGAATTTGACTTGGTTCATTACATGCATTTCTCTACCAAAAGATATATTACTACATAAATAGTAGTTCATAAAAGCTAAGATGCAGGAGAATCACTAGATATATAGTCATGCATTAAAAACTTTAAACATTATAGATAAATAGTACTGAAGAGAAAGGAAGGGTAAACTGAGTTTTTCCCCATTACGTCGCACATATTGTGGGGGCCTTGTGGTATTACCAAAGACAAATACATGATATGGTTCAACATTCAGTGCATAACTTTAACATTGTATCGAGACAGAAGTTCTGAAACCATAGGGCCCATTTGATAGTAAATGTTCCAAATACAATCTTTCAGATGAATTTGAAATCCAGCAGCTTAGTCCGGCCCTTTTGGAATTCCAAATGACATCATATTATCACTCTAAATCCTAATGTTTCTGGGGTTGGCAAGTCTCTTTAGATCATTTCTCATATTGGTATTCCAAATACGCATGATCAAACAAAGTAGTCAACCAAGAGGAATTCTTGGAACACAAATCCACTATCAGATGATTAAGTCAAACCAACATGAATCCTCAGTACCTTAGGGGCCCAAATTCCCTGTTTCACACTATCAGATTTGTCATAATAACCAGAGACTCTAGCACTAAAAGAGCAGAATCAATGTTTTTCAACCTACAAGTCATCTAAAGAAGGTGTAGTGAGTCTTACAACTTGGTTTGTGCTCCATTTAAAGGAATCTGCAATGCATCATAATGTCCATAACCATGATACAGAACACATATAGGGTTTTCCTTCCCATAATCTTGACCATATTCAGCAATAACTTTTAGGCTACCAGAATTCTTATCAAGCATGTAAACACTAATCGGCATCCTGCAAGAAAAAAAGAGTTCTTGTTAAATGTGGAAAGTATGTCAGATGAAATCAAGAAGCAACAAAGTCGAGATGAAAACCAGCTGAGATTAGCATTAACAAGAAGCAGGCAGATTGTTAGGTTCACAGAAGAACCACCAACTCACTGGATAACATGTGAAGCCATGAGCAACTCAGGCTCTCCTCCCCAAATTTGAGGCTGTCTGATCTGTCTAACATATGTATCAAAATCACCTTCAAGAAACCTGTGACATACAACAAATGCTATGTAGGATTTAATATCATGGAATAAGAAAAAAAAAACATCATCTAAATTTTCATGCTGTAATGGAAACAATAAACTAGTTGGCTATCATATATTAAAAGTCATCTCATGATGAAATCATGGACCCATCAAAGAAAAATCAAATCAAATCATGGGATTGTCCTTCTATTTGTACCATTTTCTTTATTAAGGCCCTTCACCACAGCAGTGTAAGTAATCCACTTGATGTAGATACTTGATGCAAAAAAGGCATGTTTATACCTGAAGCTTATATTCATTAGTGGAAGTATGTTTCCCCTCCTAAGGGATGAAAAGAATTTTGCCAAAGAAAATAAAGCACAAACAATAATAATAATTAAAATAACTATTAGTGTGGTTGAAACCTGAGTGCTTTCATGTTATTGAGGAAGAAGATATAGCAAAGCTTGATATGACAAAATATAATGTTGCCTGTTCACATGTTACACACAAAGATCTAACAATATTTGAGAAGAATAATGAAGTCAAAAAATAATTTGGCCATAAGCCAAAAATGGAACAATAATGCGACCAGATTTTGACTGAAACAAACAAAGTCTAGTTCATAGTCAACTACACGGAAGTTAATGGGACACAGGTAATTCTCTAAGGGGTTGTTTGACTTTTTACTTATGGGATAGGAAAATGGGTTTTACATACGCAAATGTTGCATATGTGAAACATATTACCATGTTCGTCAAAATCAACATTTTCACAATAGTAAATGAGTACATCCAATGGTTTTTTTTAGATGTGTTCGGATTTTATGGATGTTTTTCACAAATTTCTCAAAATCTATGAAGATATAAGATATGAAATTAAACATTTTGATGCTTATCATTAATATGAAAATATTGAATTGTGTGGATCGTAAATTGGGGGCCCACAAAGTGCAGAAATTTATATCAATAGGTTGGGAGGATTTTTTGGACGTTTTCCACAAATTATTCAATATCTATAAAGATTCAAGATAATAAACTTAAAAAGGTCTCAGTGTTTATCATTTCAATAAACAAATTGAACAGTTTGGCTCACAAATATGCGGCCCGCAGATACAAAAAAATAAAAGTGGTTGATGGGATTTGATGTCGTGAACAACTGCATAACCAAATGTAATCATAGTGTGCAGCATGTACTGGTGCCTTTCTACAAGTGGGAGATGTGAAAGTGTTTCGCATCTATTTAGGTGCCATTTTCACACCTCATTTATGCATCACATGTGTAAATGACCACAAACAAATGTGATGATGTGTAACCATTACAACTGTAAATGAATGCAAACAAACAAGCCCTAAATATATTGGCCGAGTTGCACAATGAGGCTCTTTCAAAATGATCTTTTGTGGATCTGGGGCCTTTACACATTTTTCATCTATTCCTCGCTACGTTGATGTTTGGCAATGAGAGATTTGTCATTCCACAAGACTCATTGCTGAATCTCAATATTCAACTTTTTCTCTCTTTTCTTATTTTTTAATTGTTTTTCATTAATCAAAGCTAATCCATACAAGAGGAATATACAGAAAAGCTACCAGCCCAAACAAGAAAGGAACATTCAAAACAGAAACATATTAATACATAAAAGAGCTTTTGCATAAGATGACCAAATTCTGTGCATGGCTTCAATTATACATGCTTTCATTAAGTTGATTAATGTCTGCTATTGCTTTTTGGTGCATAAATGCAACATTTAGAACAAAAATTGCATGCTAACAAACAATCAAAATACACACATAAATGTATATTTATATGTGAAAAAACCTCCGCAAAGCACCGGTGCTCATGTTATTGTGAGCGGCACATGGGCGAACACCTAGTGGGGCCCACCTTATTATCCATCTGAGTGGATCACAAAACAGGGAAAGGCACTGGTCTTGAGCTAGGCACCCATCATAATGGATTGGACTGTTTGATCGACTATGCACTCATTTTGGATGGTAAAAACTTGTGGGCTGCTGATCAAGTAGTTAGGATGAAGATCCGAGACTCCGTCACCATATACAGGTAGGAAGAGGGATCAAAACAACCCCATCCCCAGGTAGGTCCCACAAGTACCATGCTCAGCAAAGGGTGGCCCTTTATATGTATATGTATTTATGTATATATACATCCAAATTCATAACAGGTATAATTTCTGGCCAGGTGAAATATGACATTATTCTGGTACCATCTTTCACATTTTACCTCAAAGTTTGCTTCCTAATATAACCATCTTCCATTTTGTAACTACTTCCCACTTTGGAGTTCCTTTGAGGTCCTACTTGACTTCCAACCAGGAAATTGTAATGACTTTAGATGAATAGCCCTTGTTAAATTCTTTCAACCCAAAGAGGAAAAAGAAAGAACAGGCAAGGTCTTTCATGCCAATCAAGTGAATGGAGAGATTGAAGGGGATGCATCATTCACATTATCGCCTTTCATTTCCATATGAGACTTCCAAAACCCAAATGCCGTACATTTATGGCTCAAAATAAAGTACTATGTATTTTCAATAGACAGATTCCATTATCTTGATAGCCTAAGGAAATATATGTTGGTAACAAGTAAAAATTTTCCAAGTTGACCATTTTACACCATTTTTTTATTTTGGTCAAGAGGTGGTGAATCAGCAACATCAAGCAAAGGAACCTAAACAAGAATTCACCATTTTATCCAAAGAACCTCACCATTCAGTTTCTGCACGTCTCTTGATGAATTCATCAGCAACCTGCCAAACAAAGTCCACAATTAATTCATAACTAAAAATGCAAATTATTTATGATTTTGATGGTTGATGATTTAAACTTAAAAACTGGAAGATAAAATGTATATAATTCTAAGAATAACGAATTCTTTTTCCTAAAAAAGAGTCAACCCCAAATTGCATTGCTATACACTTGCACTAATCACTACCAAGCAAGGACACGGGGGTGGGGTCGACAAAGCTCAAGTAGTCTAAAGAATAGTAAACCAAAATTATTATTCACAAAATTAATAGCTGACAGGGAACATTGAACAAGCAATATAAATATATGGAAGTAGTATGACATTGATTGATCAAAGGAAGTGTTTAGCTGTGGATGGCCAAACAATTTCGCTAATTGCTTCCCAATGGAAAGGATAGAAGGCACAATTTAGGATAGATAATGGATGACAATTAATATGCAAGGGAAATCACACTCAGTGGATGGCTGCTAGAATTCATTAGTTTATCCGCAATCCATCAAAAAGGAGCTTGAAAATAATATTTATGGCTTACTTTAGCCCTCAGCTCATCAGCTAGTTCTTTCTGAAGGTTCTCACTTGGAGATGGTTTTCCTACTCTTAAGCAAGCACCATGTACCACAGATCTAAATAAGCACCTCCCATCCCCAGATATGCCTGCGAAATATGTACAATGATCTATGTCAATTTAAATTTGTGAAAAATGGTACAATCTTAGGCAGGAAAATACATTACCCAAAAAAAAAAAAAAAAAACTCTTAAGAGTGGAAGATCATTAAATTAAAGCAGTCTAAGCAAATAACCCCAGCTCTAACAATAACAGCCTAATATTAAAGCATGTGAAATATGGACAAAACATATGTGGAAGCAATAATATATTCCTAGTAGTGAATTGCTTTGTTGGTGAAGGTTGTTAGACTTTGCTCATGCAATGTGCCGACTAATTAAGTCAAATCAGTGAATTGGCCAACTTGACTAAACTAAACAACATAAATTTGTAAAGAATTAAATAGTTATGACTCGTAATGGTACAAACTCAGAGCAAGTCGGTCTTTAGACTCATTGAAATCATGTGACTCAGCCAAGTCACAGCCCGAATCATGGGAGTTGGCCATGTTCTATACAAGACTTAAAAGGATACAGAAGGTTTGAACACCCATGACCTTCATAATTAAGTTCAAAGCTTCTACCAACTGAACAATAAACACTTATAGGAACTGTCTAACTTTTTATTAGTTATAAATATATCAAATTTGTGAAGCCTAAATTTCATTCTCTAATTTAGATGACCTAGGTAACAAAGATCATGAATTCAGCGAGTCACAAGGTAGATGGATCATTTCCAAAAAATTACTTATATGAAACTCATAATCATTTGAATGATAAGGGATGATCCATATTCAATGTAAAGAAGATTTTGTATTTTATGGTCAGTATTCAACAACCTCTGTAGTTATTGGACTATTGACAATCAGAAGAAGTAACCATCAAGTCAATGGTCTGGAACTCTGGATGAATGTATTAGGGCCCAATGAGTAACGTCTTCAAGAAACCTAATTCTAAAGCAGCTTTCTACTAGTCTTCAGCTCATTTTACATGAAATATGGTGTAAACGAAATAGGCCAAAGCAGACTACAAGGCCTTGCCATTAAATACTAGAAACATGTCAACTTTCATGAATACATTAGTAATCTTTAGTTCCTAACAGTTTTGTGTTGAGGAGAAGCTAAAGTTGCATGAGTACAAGTGTGTGTCGAAATCTAATACTAGTACGAGGTGTCCAATTCCACAAATCCCAAAATGTAGAATACGTGGAGTCAGCATTATATTGAAATAAATTAAGATAAATGTTCATTTTTAAATGAAAATAATATTGAAAAAAATAGAAACAATTAAAGAGCATGACTGAATCTTACTTGAAACAATCAACCACTTAAATATTCCAATGTTTTACTTGGATTTCAAAAACAAATACAACATTGTTTCATCAACTAAAAAACAATTTTTAAACTATTAACAGAATAGTCAGTGAAAAATCTGACAGATGCCATTTCAAAGAAACTATGCAACACAGAGAGAAGAGATGGCGTTCCATTGGTTACTTTCCGAAGCAACCATGTTGAGAATTATAAATATTTTCCATCATATTTCCATGTTGTTACCATGGTTGAGTGACAGCTGCCGGTTGGGGATTGTGATCCAACATCCTAAATCTCCACTGATCTTACTGAGAAGTTGTTGGAGAAAAAAAATAGTGCTGGGAAGGCTTGGTTGTGATAATTAAATGCACTCTATTGGATTAGAGTGGTATTGGCAATTGGCTTGAATTAGCAAGAAAACATGTGATGGCTGCTAATAAAAAAAGGCATCTAATCACGCGCTTTTTATGTATGAGAGACAGAGAGATTCAGTTTCTGGCCATTTACAAATACAATAGTCATTCAACCAATAAATTCAAACTATTTGGTGGGCTAGTGCACCCAAATGCACTTTTAATTGACTCTGTTCTTGGAATAGGATTCAAATGAAAAAAAAAAAAGTTTTATCTTTTATAATTTCTAAAAAAAAAAAAAAAACATAATCCCACCCAAATCACAGTGCAAAAGATAACCATTCATTCCATCATGTCATCCAAACCAGTTACAACTGAGTTTTTGGACATTAAATATTGTCAACAGGCATAAGATATACAAATTTAAATAACCACAAGCACATGCCCTCTCCAAAAGTTCCAAAGCTCACAATTTTCTATTCATATATCAAAGCACCCCTGACAAAAACAAAAATCCCATGGAAAACACAATTCAAAAGGAGAAAAAAAGATGAAGAAAGGGTCAAAACACTAAAAACAAACAAACCTAATCCACTATCCATAAAAACCCCCACAGAACCCAAATCCAACAGCAACAAATCAAGACACCCCAAACATAAAGAAACCACAAACAAAACAACAGCAAAGCCAAAAAGCGAATCACTTTCTAATCAAACAGAACAAAACAAACCTTCAAAGAAAAGAAAACGAATGAAAACACAAACAAACCAAGAAAAGCACAAGATGCATATGCATTCAGCAGCAAAAACAACAACAACAACAACAACAATAAAATCTTATTTAACAACATACGAATCGTTCGCGGCCGAAGAAGATCGTTACCACGAGAACAATCCGGATTCTTCATGATTC
Source organism: Camphora micrantha (assembly GCA_003546025.1). NCBI lineage: Eukaryota > Viridiplantae > Streptophyta > Magnoliopsida > Laurales > Lauraceae > Camphora > Camphora micrantha. Next base: position 54,011,061 of record QPKB01000004.1, on the reverse strand, counting down.
AGCAACAAACAAACAAACAAACATTTCAATGGAATTCTCCGCCCTGATTTTATAAAGAGAGGATGCATTTTCCGATCTCTTGGAATGGATTTGAGTGGGGATTTGGGGAAAACATCTCGACTGTTCCGATCGAGAATTGACAAGCAATTGAAGAAAGTCCATGGAATCGTTTGGATGAAAAATAGGAAGAGATCGTCAGAGAATCGAATTCGATTCGATTTTCTGTCCTGATAGCGAAAGTCTTCGTTCTGAGAAGAAAGTGTTGGGAAGAGAATGGGAGGGAATTAAAGTAGAAGAGGTTTGTACTGAGTTGAAGTTTTGAAAATTGTGACTCGGGACCGAGTTTGTGAGTGGGCTGACACGGTAGAAATGGATCTCGCGGGCAATCCGGTGGCGGACTTAAGATTTTCATTTGAGGGCGGCCGACCTTAACAGATAGTTAAGTTTTGGGCAGGGATGGCAATGGGTTGGGTTCCAATGGAGACCCACCCTTACGCGCTCCTATTAATGATGGATTTGGTAGGGAGTTAGTAGAGTGCGTTAATTCGAGTTGAGTTTAGGATTTTGTTGTGTCTAACCCTCCTCACCTTGACTTTATATATTACTAAGTAAGGTTTTATATATTAAATTGGATTACTACATGTGGTACTAAGTAGTGACATTTTCCTAGAAACGTTCGTTTGTTCAAGTTTTCACCAATACATTTACTTTTTCATGCTTTCGATTTTGTATGAAAACTATAAAACCCGCCATGGGTCAACGTGGGTACAGTGCAAAAACCAATTTGAATCGAGTTTGGGTATGCCTAAAAACGAACTCACCCCGCCCGCTTCCCATCCCACGTGATTCTCATATGGATTTTGGAGGCGGAATTATGAGTTTCATGTAGGTTTTAACTATTTTTTGATTTGGAAGAGGCAACTAACCCCCCAACCATATACCTTGGTTTGTCCTTGGGTCACCTCAAGGATGGGAGTCGGGATCCTCTGAGAGGGTTTATTCACTGTCACCGTAGGGTAAAACCTTACCAAATCAAAACTCCGGGGGTGAACATGGTTTCGAAACAGACAAGTGGGAGCAAGAGAAATAGTGTGACTACGGGGTCAACCAAGTTTCATGACAATGAGGGAAGCAGGGTGGCATGTCCATCACTAAATTAGTGGATTAGTCCCACATGGTTACTTACCATCAGACCATCCTAACAATTTATCTTGAGGATTTTTACTAAAATGGTTCTACACCCGTTGCATTTGACTTCCAAAGCCGAATCTTTGAAAAAAAAAAGGATTTCTGCTTTCCACACATTAATGGAAAACAAAACTCACACTTGACAATTTTGGTCATTGAGTTCATATTTTGAGGATTCTCATGTTGTAACCTCATCCCCCCTCAGGTGGTGACTCATTTTTCCACAACTCCACACACAAACGAAAGGTTTTTCTAACAGCAGGTGAGAAGGGCCAGCATTCCATTCCCTCTTTCGGTTCCGAATTTATGCTTTAAACCCTGTCCTGCAATTAGTCAGGACCAAGTTCATTGACCTAGTCGGTGAGACTTGTCATCTTCTAACGTGCATCAACTGACTCTACTTGCCACTCGTGTGTATCAAACGCACTCTCCATGCAAGACCTTGGACCCACTGAGTCCGGATCGTATGAGGCTCTTACTCGTAGAAATGCTGAGTTGAATGAGTGGAACCCACTGTTGTGGAGTCCAGCAAAATCAAAATCGGAACCGTCAAAATCAACGCCCCACCTTTCATTGGATGACTGCAAGTGAACTCACTTTAAAGTGAATTCAAGCAAATGGTCAAGGTAAGAAAAAAAAAAAAAAAAGAAAGATGAGATCTTATAAAAAAAAAAAAACTACGAAACTTTAAAATTTACATTCTCAACTTTTTATCCTTTAGTCGCATGTGAAGAAAATTTTTTTTTTAAACCATTTTTAGACAGAAAGAAGAGGTTTTCTTGTTTTTGAGTGGAACGAGAGATTGAACTCTTAACTTTTATCATTATTTTTTATAAATAAAAAGTTATTTTTGAGATTTTATACTTTCTTTAGAAGACCTTTATTCTTTTCTTATCACTTAAAAGTGACCATTCACAAGAATTAACTTTACAGGTGAATTACCTAAAAAGGCGCTTGTCCCACAATGAAATTGATCACATGATGAATAACATAATTAACACTAGAAGTTTTTTCTTTTTTCTTTTTTTTTTGCAAAAATAGGCCACATATACTTGAAAACTGTGTAAAGTAATTTTAGAATAATTAAAAAGATAATTTAAGTTATAATTATATTAATAAACACATAAGACCAGATGCAGAACCATAACTAAGTACAACTTAGAGAAAATTTGAGATTTGTGATCAAAAGTAAGTCAGCCCTATGAGTCAAAATCTTCATCACCTTCCTAACTTTCGATGGCTTAAATCTGTATGTTTTATTGATCATATGTTTGAGATCTTTGGAATAATATATACAACTTTAAAATCCAATCATCAAATCAAAAAATGTGATCTTTTGAAGTTTGATGTGTCAGAAATCTAGGCCCGGAGGGAATTAGTCCAGTCCAAATAGTTTAGAAACCTTCCTCCGATATCAAAATAAAAAATATGCTAGAAACCTAAAATGCAAAATGCCAAAGAAACAGCAAAGCAGCTTCCAGAAAGAACAATAAAAAAAAAAAACGCCCACCGTGGGGCTCGAACCCACGACCACAAGGTTAAGAGCCTTGCGCTCTACCAACTGAGCTAGACGGGCAATATACGATAGCTGGTCGACTTTTATATTTGACTAGGGGACAGTTCCACAGAACTTGTTTTCTATCATTCCTACCCTGCCAACTTTCTAATTTACAGTTGACTCTTCCTTATTTTAATATTGGTTTTAGGTTGACACTCCTATCTAATTGATAACTGGGTTATGGTGAATTGGCTAAATATTTGCTATTCAACCTGGTTACAAAGCATGTTCAAAACTATTCGAGATGGGCTTGGGTTCACATTTCCGCGAGGTAATCTAATGGGTTGGATTTGAATTTGGCATATAGTAACTACACACAAATGTTAATGCCACCCACATGGCTCCCCCTCTTCGGTGAATTGATAGACTGTACGACCAATGAAGAGGCAAACTTCAACATCACACATCACAAAATTCTACATACTTAATGACTCCTCAGTATGTAAATTATCCATCTCCAAAAGAAAAGGTATCACGTCTCACACGGCTGATCTCTAGCTGCCCAGGGATCGATTGAGTATCTCACAGCATCTCCCAAAAATAAAAATAAACACAAACACGCGGAAGTGGCAAACTTCTACCAAAGAATATAAGTAGAAAATAATAAGTAGATTAAGTAATGGGACCCACATAATAAATATATTCAATAATGGGACCCACCGTGTGGATGCCTGCTCTAAATGCATTTTGCAACTATATGCCAAAGAGAGCGAAGGGAGAAGAACATACAACATAATCACAAGATCCAAGAGGCCTGGACTGTACATCTCATTTTGTTCCCCCATTTTTTTTTTTTTTTTTTTTTCCCTTGAAATAGAGAGAGATGTGGCAAAATAAAGCCAAGTAGAAAATGAAAAGAGAGGGAGAGAAAATACAACAAAAATTTACATGGCTAGCCCAAAGCCAAAGGCCATAGCTCTAGCACTGGTATATAGAGAAAGGTTTGCTCTTCCATGAAGAAGTCCATGACTTCCCCACCTTCCTTGACGTTGACTTGCACATTGGTTTACCTTCTGGTGGCGCACTGCTACCCTCTGCTCGTTGCAGCACCCGAGCAGGTGGTGGTTCCCGCTGCCGCTGCTCCCGGAACAGCGTCAGCAGCTTCTGTGCCTTTTCCTTTCCTCTTGTTGTCCCAGTCACTGAAAGGGACACCAATGATGGTATCACCCCTTCCTGCAACACCGTCTGACTGCACTTGTCATCATTGCTGCACAGAATTAGAAGGCATGAAACGGCTTGATCCTGTTCAATGGGCTCACCCATGTTCAAGATGGCAGCAAGCTCCACGACCAGCCCTGGTGTTGATGTGATTTCTTTCTTCCCATCCTGACTGGATGTCAAATTTATTAATACAGCGATTGACTTCTCGGCCCATGTGTGATTGGCAGGCCCACCATTGGCCATGAGGAGGGCCTGGAGTCCATCAACAATGCCAGTTTTGAGAAGTCGAGGGATGTTTGGTGAGTGTGTAGATAGGTTGTAGAGTGCATGCAAGGCGTCGAGCTTGCATTGAGCTCCACAGTCAGCTTGGAGAAGCCGGACTAAGAAAGGCACGGCTTGGCTTGAGCCAATGATGGGCTTGGCTTCATCGAGGCAGGTGAGGTTGAGGTAGAGAGCTGTAGCTGATTCATAGGCGTTGGATTCGGCAATCATTTTCTCAAGCAATGGAATAATCCCTGCTGACAATATCATTTCCTTGTTCCTGAAACACAACTAAAGAAAAGTCACTGCCTGAAATGTAAACTGAGAAGTATAATTGGGTTTAGTAAGATCTCCTGGGTTGGTAAATCTGAAAAAAAAAAAAAAGTATCTTAGGATAGGATATTTTTCTGTTTACTTTTTATTGGGCCAACCCCCCACATAGTTGGGACAAGGTTCTGATGATGATGATGTTAATTTTTTTATTGGGAACAAAAAAAACTTAATATTAAGAAAAAAAAACAGAGAGACATACAGGAACACATCCACACATAAAGGTATAAGAGTGTTACACTCACACCCAACAAAATATATATAATAAGGGAATTAAAAAAATAAATATATTGAGTATAAGTAGGAACCCAAGAAGCATAATGAGATCACAGAGAAACTCAAGTGTTCTTCAGAGATGATTTTTTTTTTTTTTAATGTTCCTTCCTTCAGAGAAATTTCAAAGATACATGTAGAGTGCTGGAAGAAGATTTTACAAAACGGCTACTGCCTGATTATACAAGAGGTCATAGTGGAATTGCTAACAAACAATACCAAGTCAATAGATAATCTTCCAAAAATTAATGATAGAAAAAACAATAAGTTTTGAAGAAAAGCTTCAAATATTTTTTTTTAATGTTAAGCTTCAAAGTAAAGAGGAGCAACGAATAACAAGAAATATGCATTGGGACAATTTTAGGGCACTTTACGCATACAAATAAGGATTTATCATAAGCCAATCCAATACTATGGGATCTCCACATTTGGATCCTACCCATTGTTGGGAGAAATTTTTCTACAGCTTTTCGGGGTCTGGGTTTTCAAAAAATTTCTGGAAATTAATCTTTGCTAACAAAATGGCAAGAAGAAAATCACCATCTTGAGTAGATTGCAGTATGTAATTTGATAAAGTGGAAAGAAACACCTAGATCACGATTAGTAAACAGAGGGTAGCAATCACAAATGAGGGGACCACCTTTTTTCAGTATATTTGTGGGTGAGGGGAGGGTTGGTGGTGGTAAGGTAAGCCAAGTTCGAAGAAGTAGCTAATGATTTTCTAAACTTCCAATGGCATTGTAGTGTGAACTTCTAAAAATTATAGCATTTCACAGAGTGAGCCAATTGGGTTTTCATAGTGTGTAGCGACTTAAAGACATATTAACACCATTTGTTTATAAGTTCCATACCTACTAGAATATGACAAAATTGTCCTCACTCCTGATACAGATAGAAGGGTTCATTTTGGAACTTTTGCCAGCATAATATGTTTTGACAAACCCTGTATCTTGTTATCATAGTTCATAGTAGTCAAATTTAGAAAGTGACATACAAACAAGACATTACTGAATCAAAGATAAGTGACTATTTCTCCCAGGACAAGGATAAAACTAGTGATTATTCAACAGTTAACAAGACCAAACCTGTTATTGTTGACAGCAAGGTTGAAGAGAGCCATGGCACCAATCTCTTGAGCCTGCTCATTCTCTTCATGGATGGCAGTCCTCAGAAACCGCACCAAAGCTTCTACAAACCCATTACCGCCCATAAAAATCCTTGCTTCCTCGTCATCCTTCAGCAAAAACCGTATCTCTTCTACTGCTTTGGTCTGTCTCCATACATTTTCTCCTTGATTCAAAACAGCAAGCAAGCTCTCATATCTTTCAAACATATCCTCTTTATTGTCCTGGTCATGACATGAGCTATCTACACTGCAGTTCTCATTTTCTTCTACTTTGTCTATGATGCCACTCTCCTCGAGAGGAACCACCTTAACTCCCTTCAGCTTGCAGTTATCAATGCTCTCCATGGATCTTGAATTTGCAGCCTCACTCTCTGATAAAGCTAATCTCCAATAGTTGAGATCAAGAGATTCAGGAGGCCCACTAGGTATGGGAATTCCATTCTGTTCACACCAACTAGTGATCAAACCTTTAACACAATAATTAGGAGTTACGAAGATATGCGACAGCTGCTGCTGAGTTTTTGGACAGGTACTGTGCCCATCATGGAACCACTTCTCAATGCAAACTCGCTCATAAGTCTGCCCAGATGATATGATGACTGGATCATACATTAGTTGCAGCGAGATAGGACACCTGAATTCCTCAGGTGGTATTGGTATGTTTCCTGATCTCCTAACATTTGTCTTCAAATTGAAGAAACCAAGATTTGACAGTTGCCGATCAAAAGTACAGCCATTATCTTGAGGCCCATTTCCATTCTCAAACGGACCCAGGACTGCAGGGGAACAAGGACTTGATCCCTGTGAATCATTGTCGTCTGAAAACTCACTTCTGAAGATCTTGGAGTATTTCCTCATAAGGTGTAAGAGGTAAGAAATGATGGATTCCTTCCGTTTGTCTTCCTCAATGCGTGCTCTTTCAACCAGCCGCTTGAGAGCTCTTCTCTCGGCCAGAGCAGCTCTTGAAGAAGTAATGCCTAGCCTTAAGGCAGCTTGATGAAAGGTTTCGAGTTCGCTGATGTCATTACAGCCGCCATTGTCTTTTTTTTCCTGCTGGAGCAACATAATGACTTCATCACCAACCTGTTTCTCCACTGGATCGAGGGAAAACACCTTCCCCTCAAGCTCAGCCACAATCTCCAATATCTGCAGTGAACATGATAGCAAAGTGGATAAAAAAAATCTTGGAATAATAAGGCTTAAGTCAATCAAGGTTATAAAAAAATATATTTTAGTTCCAATTACTTGTTTCTCATTTCCTTTTTTATTTGGAAGAGTTTCCTTAATCCTTAATGCACAGGATGAGTCCACAGATGAGCAAAACAAGTGGCAATGATCTTACAAAAGAAAGGTTTGATTTTATTGAATTTCATTTGGTTCTGAAGGCATTAAACTGTCTATTAACCTAGGAGATAAAGGGTTTTTCATGTTCCTCTTACAATCCTCAGAAGGCACAAGATTGGATTGGAAGGGAAACCCCTCTAAATCAGGTTTTCTGATTCTCCAGAAGGGTTCTGAGATTATCTAAGAGGCATAAAGAAGCAAGGGGTAGCCTGAGAGCAACTAAAATGACCCTGGTTATGCAAGAACCCATATTTATGAAGTTCCAATGGGTTGGGACCCAACTCCCAAGAAACAACATCATTGGCAAAAACCCAAAAAGTTCTAGTATCCCAACTGCCTTTTGTGCCTGAACTCTCTACTACAGTAAAGGTTTCTTTCCTGTTTGAACTTTGAAGAACGCCTTCTCCAGGTTTCTTCTGCATTGTTTCGTTTCTTTCAGATGGCTGCTCTTTGGTGGGCTTTAGGAGCTCACAGACCTTGTCCAACCCCTTAAAACAATTTCCAAATGGGACAATATCCTCAGGCAGTAATCATTCCCAAAGCATTAATCCATTAGACACGGAGTGTCCTCATGCAAAATTTTCATTTTCCAAAGGCACTGGAAACTTGACTTTCATCCCTGGGGTATTATAAAGGATACGCTGAGTTAGCAACTGAATTGGCAAGCTTACTTTCTAGCTAGGGTGAGGGGAAGTGAGGAACAGTAGCAACAATGAGCAAAATGTGCAACATGCCAATATGCCATTCATATTTTGATTGGTTGAGCTCATAAGTTGATCCGCTGCATTGTTGCCCTTCAAAGCTTTGAACATGGTGTTTTCTCTCTCGAGAGTTTCCTTGGGTTTTAACATGATTAGGAAAGTCCCAGTAAAAGAAGCTGGAATGCTCCATGTTTGGCCTCTATGAAGATCTACGTCACTCAAGCGGATTTGGAGACTTACGCACCAGGAGTGATACTGACAAAGCCCTGAGTGGAACGGTTAGAATTTTTAATTTGAGAGCCATAAGAGTGCAAAAAAAGAGATTTACTAATGTGAGGTGTCCAGAACAACACCGCTCCAGCGGTCCTCGATTCAAAATCATATCAAACATGCCACCACGAATCAGAGGGCTTTAAGAGTTTGCAAGTAGCTGTACCATTGAGGGATAGGTCCGTCCCGAGATGTGAAATCAGATCATCATGGCAGCATCAGGGCCCCTTGGCGCAGCCCCTGGACCTTCGATCGAATAGACCAACCTCTCAGATGAGGTTGATCGAATCCAACAAAGGGATTCCACACAAAATAGCACTCGCAGCCATGAACACATGGGAAAAACTCACGTTAAGTAATTTAATTGAATAATGCATGTCTAATAACAAGAGGAGGGTTCTTCTATATATATAGAAGATACTACTTCTAAATTAATCAGAACATTGAGAATAATAAAATACTAATCCTACTCAAAATAGAATTTTAGAAAGCTAATCCTATTAGCAACTACTTAAGATTACTAATTTAGCTAGGATAGGGATCTCTGCCAATTTAGAGATCATGTGGATCCCATCAAGTGGGTCCATCAGGAGGGCTTACGGGCCCTAGTCTTCTGTCGGGCTGCATCACCCCTGAGGATAAAAATGAATGATAAAAACAAATTTTTGACATAAATTGGCCCTAGGCGGTAAAACAATGCAAGGCACCAGACGTTCTAGATTCAAGGATGGCTTTGGACTCAGTTCCTTAAGGGTTTCTTTGAAAAAAAAAAATCACCCGGAGGCTCTACAAAATGTAAGCTACAATGGCACTAAACTTTTGATAAACCCTAAGGTCAAAGATCAAAAGTTTTTGATGTTCCATTTACAATCCTTAGGAGGCAGAATAGTGAACCTACTAGTTCCTGGTCTTTTGAATCTCCAGAAGGCGCTTAAGGTTCTCTGGATGCTGTGATGAAGCAAGGGAAAGATAGATTGAGGGTGAACAGAATGCCCATGCCGTTGGGGTCATGAAAGGGTTTAATGGCATTGGGCCTAAGAAACAACCCCATTGGGCAGAAATCTTCAAAACTCGAGAAGAGACGCAGTGGGGTCTTTGTACCCCCACATAGTGCATTGCGCAGAGAATGCATTGGCATGCACCTCCATTTCTACCATTTTTTCTTTCGATTTTCTCTTTATTTCAATCTAAAGCATTTGATGGTCTACTCTATTCATCACTGGATAGAATAAATTTAGAACAATTACCATTTACTCTATCATCATATATAATGCTCTTTTTGGCCAGCTAAAACCTAATGGGAAGATGAAACACTAAACAGGTTATGAGAAACATGGTTGACATCAAATAGATATATCCAAACTGAATCAATCTGGGAAAAAGAATATTTTCCAGACTGAAATTTTGAAGGAGAAAACTCAAATTCTCTTTGAACACCAGGGGATACACCCCTATCTGTTGATAGCGTAAATACCAGCCTTCTTACATGTAGGGATTTGGAAAAGTAACATGAAAAACAGATGTAACAAGAAACAAACTTGCTATATTTCAGGTTCATAGGAAGATATGTCAACTTATGCATGAGACTTTCCTTCCAAAGAAACATAAAGATTCCATTTTTGTTCTAGTTTCTCCAAACATTTGTTAGCTCATGCATGAAACATCGTATCCAAAATGGCGATAGCAGAATAGAGAATTTATTACCATTCAAAGAACAGAGAATTTATTGTTTTTCATTAGCTGTGAAAAATAAAGTTTATTGATTACTTATGCCTGGAAATAAAATAATCAGCTGAAGATTTAAAATATAATAGAAGATTTTCTCAGTTGCATGTAGCATAGGTGAAATGGATCTGCAATAAGAAAGAGAGGTTTAGCCAGTTCCGACAAAACACATTATTTGCTTTCTTATCTCATTCTAGTAGCTACTGTTAATACTAAAGGCTTCATTCTAGTGGATACTGTTAATACTAAAGGCCTAACAACTGAGTGATCAACAGTGTATTTCTGTGATTCTTAATCTCTCTTTAAGATAATGTCTGAATGTTGGTGAATAACTAATATGGGCTTTATATGAGTTATACAAATGGGTTGCCTATAGCTTTGAGAGTGCTTTGAAGATAACAACTCATAATATAAATGGAATTGCAGACAGTTCATGAATCATGCCTTAAAGTGAAAAGGCACTTACTGATGCAAATGCAATAACAGAGACCCAAAAGAAGATAAAATGCTTGTGAAATATTGTCTGTATAGCTTCACTGTAAATTACCTGATGGCCAATAGCTTCGGGGACTATGTCTTCAACTCGCTTAAGACTTTCCTCGAGATTACATCTTGCCTTCTCGAATTTTAGAAGAATAGAATCCCCAGTTATAGCCTAGTCAAAAAAACAGGGATGATGCCACAATTTTGTTATCCATGATAAAAGTTTTCGTCAAAAACTACTTGAGAACTAAATTTTAAAAAATAATAACAACAACAACAAGATGCAGTACTAGATGGTCCAAGCTCTATACACAAGATTCAGTAGCATGGATCCATTCCGCCTCCTGCTACTTTGTACTGCTGTTGACATGTCATTTCTTGTGAGCAGAAAACGAATCATTTTTGTGCAATAAGAACCCAAAACATAATAACGGTGTTTGTTTCTTGAGGATATTCTACATAAGTGTCCATATCTTCATAAAATATACATAAATATACTCCATCAAGTATAAAGTACAGATTTGGCCCAATAATTAAAAAAATTAGGCGAAGTCTCATCTAGGACTGCTGTCAATAGATACATAAACCCCAAGGTCACTTCCAAGTTGAACATGTCCTCCAATCATGCCATGATAGGGATGGCAACAGGTCAGGTTAGCTTAAGGTTTAGACCAACCCATGCCCGACCTGACTGAAACATGAGCTGCTGTATGCCAGAGCTGACCTGTGATGAGGTTAGGGCCTATGATACCAAACCCATACTGACTACCAGATGAGCTACTCCATGCCCAACCTGACTCAGCCTATGGCAATTTTAGGCCCATAAATACCAAACCCACCCCTTGACAGGTGCAGCTCAAGTTTCATACTCGTTAGTTTGTTTTATTTTTAAAATTTAAAATGTATGCATGTATGTATGTATGTATGTAGCTGACCTTTAGTAGTATGCCACTGCTCACTATCACCTGTGCTAGTAGAACTTTCTATGCAAATCTTACTGAATCATTCATACAAGAAAGAAAAATGGGACAGGGCCGCAGGGCGGGGCAGGTAGGGCACCCCAAACTTGACTCGGGTCAAAATATTGACACCCATTGCCTATCCAAACCTCACCAACATACTGCCAAACCCAATCCCAATATGAGCGGGTTGGGTCAGGTTGGTTGACTCAGGTCCCCACTTAAACCTGACCCATTGCCATCCTACATCACTACTATGGAAAAATAAATAGCGAATAGTCTTACTTAAGCCAGGTCAACAAAAAACAGTGTTATGGAGAAACTTTCACATTTAGTGATTTTTGTGGTATATGATAGTTAGCCATCTATCATCATGACGGATGGCACTCGTATCCAACTTTTAACAGTTGCATTTTTTCAAGCAATTAAATTTATGTTTCGTCGCCATCCAAAATACTAAAAAAAGGGATAGGCAGATCCATTAAAATGATAAATCATCTTTCTGATCATTGCAATATTGATTCACAATTCAGTATCATATGCACATATACCAATTCAGGGAACCTTTCACTAGTTTTTTTACCAAATGATCCGAGAAGCACTGCTACAATGCCATGCATGCTTATCAGAAAAAAAGGATACCAGGAAGTAGAAAGTGCCATATTGTAGGAAGTAAAATAATTACATATGTCACAGGTCAAAACACCGTCACTGAATGTCCCAGAACTCCAATGTCAAAACACAAAGCCTCGATTGCTTGTCACAAAAATGCAACAACCATTTATCAGCCAAAAGGGGGACACAAGTATTAAATTATCATCACTTAACAATATTGATTATCACCACTTATCAATATTGTAATCTTCGTTCAAGTAAGCAACAAAGCACAGACCTTAAAATCAAATAAAGAAAAAGATAGAAGAATTTCACAAGAGAGCAAAACAGACTCGATAAATTGATGTTCATGCTCAATATAAGCTAATTAGTGCTCCATTAGATATCAGTGTACAGGAAGTGTGGTTTTACCAAGTAAAGTTTGCTACAATCTGAGCAATGCTGAAGAAGACTTTTGGACTTCTCAAGAGCCACATGCAATGAACAGAGTGCCTGTATACCAGACTTGCTCCTTGGCCGAGTTGCTTCTAAGACCGGAAAAATTGACAGCACTTTACAAACAATTCCAGAAAGTATTCTACACATCCCTCCATGTAACTACATAAGCAAATGCCAAATTCATTAGTTTCTATGACTTTTTTTCAATGAGGTGGAATCATCAAGCACTTAGCTTGCATTTTTGTGAGAAATGCTTATATATATATATATATATATATATGTGGTGACACATGTTTTAAAACCAAGCCATGGTTCACAAAGGGGAAAAAAATAAAAAGAAAAACACACTGGAGCTCGAAATGATGGAGAAATAGGATACACAGGCATTATGTGGAATTGCACTCAGAGAAGTAAAATCTAGAGCACAATGTGCTCAAGAGGACTGCTATAAGAACTAAAATGGTGAATTGCTAATGAAGCAAAGAAAACAGGATGATGCCTACTAAGCAATTCAAAGGTTTCTGGTCATTTGTGACCGGTCTCACATGCTTAAACGTTACATGTGACCCTTGCTGTCGGGCCCACCTAGAAGCACCACCAAGCTGGGTGAAGGAAATCAAAGGATCTGAATGTGTATGGAGTTGGATGATAATTACCACTGTTTCAACTGTTCAAAATTTTAGTGGTTTAACCAAATGTTGAATGTCATTCCGATCCAATCAGGAATAAAACTTGGGGGTACGCCAATGTACTAGGCTTGGTGTCAGTGAGAGGGTGAGATACTCCATTTGTGTGTGTAGGTATAGGTATAACCCCCTTGCCCCGTTTAAACATATTCCACCCTAGTGACTCCAAACATCCCTAGAAAGAATCCTGTAGCAATTCTTAACTTCGTTAGAGAAGCCACTAGCATTTTGCACTATTTATTTTAAAGATTACACAGCAATATGTTACCCACTTTCTCAAAATCTCACCACTACAGGAACATAAGAAAATTCATACTTTTATGAACCCCAAGCCATAGGGATCATTTTTTATTTTTTATTTTTTTTCCCAAATGCTGGTTTTGACCTCATTTCAGGCGATCCAAGGTAAGAATCCTAACATAATGTCAGAAAAGCCAGATTTAAAATACTCTCAACCAAATGTAACAAAGACGTTAAAAATGAAAAACTGGACCAGTTGCAATTTATTTTTCTTTTCTCATATGCTGCATGCATATCACATGCACAATGATGAAATGTCCAAACACCAGGATCATAATAATAGTACAAAAGAAATGTATAGAAGGACTAAAACTAGGACATAGATAATCACCAAAAGAACAGATGAAAAATTTTTCTTCCTATTTTATTTAGGAGTCATCTTGTTTCACAACATAAACACATGCACATCTTCGAGTGTGCACTAAGGATGCATCAGCTTCAGTTTTGATAGGTGAAGAATTTAAAATGTGTAAACCATGTTTGGTAAAATATCTACATCTTTAAACAACATAAACTACCTGCAACTCATATCCTTTGGCTTGCTACTAATACAGATGATACTCTAAGCAAACAATAATTTAGACAATACAGGCCTAGTTGTTTGCATTAGAATACACAATAATTGAATACATAGGATTCATACCATGAGGGATCAAAAATGAAGATCAAAGGTGAATTTCCAAAAATGAGCACCAAATAAACTTTTTTTTCAAGGAAAGAGAATCAAAAGATGATGGGAAATGAATACCCACCCATCACTCTAGAAACTCAATACATAGGAAAGTGAAGGTCCTATCTACATCTCCACCTTATATCCTTCACCCCTCACCTCTTTAACAATCCTTTGGTACAATTCATTTCACCATAAATTCCTATGGATTTTAATATAAACAAACAGGCCCAAAGGTAATATATGTACCTCAAAACACTATAAACCAAACCTATTAACAATTCCCATGATCCTAACATACAATCATAATACTTATTATTCTATGCTGAAACTGTCAATATACACTCTGCTATCTTACACACACACAAAAAATTTAAAAAAAGAAAAAAATGCTTTAAATACTTTTGTCAACTGTAAGAGCAGATTGCCACTAATACCTTTGCATCCCCGGCTGCAAAGACATTTTCTTCAACCTCAAGAGCATCCATCATTCCCCTCAGAACTTCAAACAAAAGCTCACTTCAGCTGAAATACAGTAAGAGATTAAAATCAGCAAAACACATGCGCACACCCCCACCAAAAAAAAACACAGAGAGATCCTCATCCATAGTTCAAATGCGGATTTTTCATGGAAATCTTTCCACAAAACATGAAAAGTTTAGAATTTGCAGTAAGGAGATCTAAGAAAAACCTCAGATTAACAGTTCGCATCAGCAAACTGAAATTCCTCCCATTTTCCAGGTTCTATTGCATCTCTAAAGAAAGAAAGAGTAAGTCATTGCAACAGAGTAAACTAATACACCAAGAAAAGTAATGCTGCGAGAGAAGAAAAAATTCACTCTCTCTGCGCTAATCAATGCAGTGGAAATTTCGTTTTGTCAAGGAAGAAGAACTCAAAGAATCGAAAAGTCTTTACTGCTCAAAAGTAGATCTATCCGCCGGCTACCACAAGATATTCACTTCGTTAGAAAACAAAAAAAGCAGTAGAAGAAACAGTGTCAAAGAAAGTGACTTTCGAGATATCGCAATGAGATTTCGACGTTGCATCAACACGCTTCAAAGTCTCATCTCGAAACAAAACGGTAGCTTTCGAACCTATTTCTTTCAACAAAACAGCGACAGATACCGAAATACCAATCCTATCAAGAACAAAACACAGACGCGGCACAGTCGAACTAGCCTTTTTCAATCAAATTCAAACTCAATCACGAAACCAAACACCCCTAACACCATAAAATCAACAGAAGAACGAAGAAATTCAACAAAATCTCGATTCCTTCAACGAGGAAAAATTGCAGATCACAAACCGCACCGTAAGAATTTGAAACTCTCCAAGAAGGCTTCATCCGCGAACACCGAGAGAGAGAAAGAGAAAATCGTAGATTTGTTTTCGTTCCACCGATACCGATATAATTAGTCGATGTAACGGATTAGGGTTTCGTCGTTTCGAAAAGAGCGAATTTTTCGTTTGGCCGTTGCGGTGTGGAGAGAGAGAGAGAGAGAGAGAGGTGGATGGAGGAATAAATGCGAGAAGGAAGGAAGTGGGTTTTCGTAAATTTAGAAAAGGGGAGGGGGTTATTTAGAAAAAGAGAGAAATAAAGGATGCGATTATCGAGAGGGAGGGATTAAGAAAAGGAAAGCGAGGGATTAGCATTGATTAAAAACAGATTAAGTGAATGAGGACTGGAGGTTGGGGTTTTCGCCCTTTTTTAGTGTTTCGTCTGTCTCCATCACGTTTTATCGGCCGACATTGGCCGAGAGCCCGACATTTTCGTCTGTCAGTTAGCATTTAGTGGTTGGATTTTAAAATGACGGAAATGACCCTGCATTCTGCCGAAAATGGGGTTTAGGGGATCCCCTCTTATGTCCAAATAGGTACAAATCACGGGGCGACACACAGGGGCGGAGAAAACAGAGGTCCGCCCCCTTATATGTAGCCCCCCATTCTTCCAAACAAGTTTCCTTTTTTGGACAAAATAGGGGATCCGAATCCTATTTCTATATCCTACCTACTTAGTTTGGGTTTAAGTTTGGGTAGGGCTATATATATATATATATATATATGTGAGATGCTCCTACAAGAGATAAGGGTTGGGGTCCTCATATTTAAGTTGTTGGTATTAAATATGGACGTGAGGGCCCTGCCTTATCTCTTATAATAAGGTGAGAACATCTCTCATAAGAACATCTCCATATATATATATATATATATATATATATATGGGAATGTTCATGTGCATCTATCCCTCATCATAGGGTGAGGGACACTTCCATAAATGGGAATTTTCAAGTACAAAAAGTAAGTTTTCAAGTACATAGGCGAGGTACACTCCATTGTCTTCATGTGTAAAAAGGAAAAGTGTCACTCACCTTATGGTGAGGGATAGATGTACATGAACATTCCCCATATATATATATATATATATTTGTGTGTGTGTGTGTGTGTGTGCAGGGCTCTCCTAAGCTGAAATAACAAATCAAAGTTGATTATATCTATTCAATGCATGATGGAACTAGAAAATTCAGTTCTAATTAAATTTATCTTGATTTTAGAGAAGATCATCATGCAAAAAACAACGATAGTCGACTTTGATTTGTGAGACCGACACTGTTTCAGCCTAGAATAAGGTAAGTTTCAGCTTATAAGAGCTTGCCCCTATGAATATATATATATATATAGGGGGACATTCATGTGCATCAATCCCTCACCATAGGATGAGGGACACTGACATGGCTTTTCCTCTTTGCACATAAATATTTTTTTTTTCTACTTATGACCATATATGGCTTTTTCTCTTTTGTACATGAATATTTCCAATTATGTAAGTGTCTCTCACCCTATGATGAGGGATGGATGCACATGAATATTCTCCATATATACACATATATATATATATATATATATACGACGGGGAACATTCATGTGCATCCATCTCTCACCATAGGGTGAGGGAACTTTCCATTTTTGCACATGACGCTTTTTTTTATGCATATGACCATTTATGACTTTTTCTCTTTTTGCACATGAAAACTTTCAATTATGGAAGTGTCCCTCACCCTATGGTGAGGGATGGATACACATGAATATTCTCCATATACTACATATGACCATATATGGCTTTTTCTCTTTTGCACATAAATAATTTCAATTATGTGAGTGTCTCTCACCATATGGTGAGGGATGAATGCACATAAATATTCTCCATATATACACATATACATAGGTATATACACATATGCATAGGTATATATACATATATAGGAAAGCGCTACACAACGTCTTGGTGTTTTTTAGGAAAAAATGTCCATCCTAATTTAGTTAATTGGGATGCATGATGATCATGGAAGTTCATTAGATGGAAAGATCCATATGAGGCCTACCCACATACAAAATCTTGAACCTATAAGATCATACTAACCTTTTGATCTATTGCCCTAAAGTTTAATTGTTTAGAGGCATTATTTTGTTATGATTTCAGTCCAATAGTGAGGAGAAGCTAGATGAATGTCAAACTTAGACTTGTAACTATTCATTGGGGGGTTGAGTGTGTGAAGATACTTAATTGACACAACATGGGACCCACGACTAAAAAGGGGGGGGCGCAAAAATGGGTGTTTTTAAAGTTGGGGCATTTTTTTGAGTTTTCCATATATTTATGTGTGTGTGTGTGTATGTATGTATGTATATGTGTGTATATGTGTGTGTGTTTTTTTATTTTATTTTATTAAGTAGCTCACTAAGCTTTAATTATATATCATTTAATAGTCTTATTTATATAATGTAATTCTTATCTCGAGTTAGGATCTAGAACCAAATTCATTTGTTTAAGTTGATGCAGGATCCGAATTCAACACATAGGTTTTGTGTTGGATCCAAATCCGGAATCAAATCTATATAGATGGATCCAATTTAGGCCCACTATGGTTTCACCCTGGACCCACTCCATTTTTATCCCTATCAATATGTGGATGTCCCGTAGGAAAAAAAATCCCCCCCTTAACATCCAAATTTGAAACTCAATGCTTCTCTAAAAGCAAATATCATTATTGAATCCAGTAATTGCTAATGGTAAAGGAAGTTCCAAACTATGGTGAGTGCACATATCAAATCATGGGAGGCATGTGGTTGCAGATTTCAAACAGAGAAAAAATGACTTTCCAAACAAGTTTGGAACTTGCTAGCTAGTTGATACAAATTTGAAAAATGACTTTCAAGCAGAGGGTTCTTTTCCCCACAGAAATAGTGCTAGTGTTTCCGGGTATGGTTTTCATGGTGGGCCCATTGCATCCATGGCTTGGGTCTACCCCACCAAAATTTCTTGGACAAAAGAGTTAAATGCCTTGCCTTCAATATAAAATGTTATATTGAAAATAATAATGAAAGCCCCGCCCACATTGATTAAAAACAAGTCAAAAGGATATTAAATTTGAAACATTTTTTAAAAGAGTCCGGATCCAAACCCTCTTTGGTCGAATCAAGATGCGACACGGGAGGAGGCGGAGGAAAGAGAACTGTTTGGACGAATCAAGGTGCGACATGGTCTCCTGTTTGGACGAAACAGGGATCCCATTCCTTTTTAAAGCGGAGACAATGAGATAAATGGTCAACATCACAGGATGGTCCAAGTTGGTTGGACTTGGACCAGGAATGATAAGATTTTATAAAGTTGCACAAAGCCATAGATGAGAGCCTGCTTGTTAAATTCAAATTCGTTCATGGCTCCTTTAGGGCCCGTTTGGTAATTTTATTAATATAGTCAAGTGAAGTGAAGTCAAGTTAAACATCCCATCAAAAACACTTTTCCAAAAAATTCCCTCCATCTTTTCCAAAAAAAGTCAAAAAGCAACTACATTTACTCACCAAAAGACAAAAAAAAAATCCATTTCCCCATACAAAAAGTTAAAAATATTTCATCACAAATAACTAAAAACAAAATACCATCATAACTCACTTATATTTTATTCATTCTTTTCATTTTACTTCACTCTACTTTATTTTAAAAGTAAATTACCAAACGGGCCCTGGAAGAATTGTCTTTGGTATCTTGAATCTTCATGTTGGGATTCTGGAAATTCCCCAAAATGTTCAACAAGGGCCATTTGGCATTTTTAGTTCTATTAATTTGAAAATGGTTAGCGGAGGGTTTTTTTTTGTTTTTTTTTAGATGTGAATAGGTAGGCTTTTATAAGCTTCTAGATATAGCTCCTTTGTATGTGTAATGTGTGTATGTGTGTGCATCTTTTTTTTGTTTTTTTTTTTTTTTTTTTTTTTTTTTACAATGATAATTCACTTAATCACTAGAAAAAATATATAAGGGAGATGTTGAAAATGAAATAGGTGAAGTTTTAGACATGGCGAATTCTCAAATAAGGACTATATAATTTGGTACTACCATCCAGTTTATTATATTAGATGGGATATATTATATGACAACATCTAAGAGTAAAACTTTTTCAAATTGTCATACCCTAAAGCCTTTTTAATTTAATGGACTAGTAAACCTTATCGAACTTTGCCACACATACTATTTTGAATAACTACTTTGACAAAGAAATTACTGTGATTTTCTAAGGAGTTTCACATATATTATGACAACGGAAATGCAATTTTTATTTATTTATGTATTTATTTTATACCATTTGGGAATCTAAATGGTGCAGCATTATTGTCCTCTAGACTCCAGAGTATTCATCAGTATGGGAGGATTTACCTTATGTGGGAAGAAAATTTCTTTCTACATTACATTACTAGTACAGAATTTTCAATCTTTACCGTTTAGGTAGTTGGTCTTTGTCCTTGAAAAGCGGGTTTAATCCATTTCATCCTTGTCTTAAGAAAGATTAGTAAGGTTGGAGTTATAATTGGAACTATCTCAGCCGTTCATCTGATAAGCCTTTTGCTGACACAATACCTTGATTGAATGGATCCCACAATGTGAACATATGTCCTAATCATTTTGCACGGTAATAATATGGGAATGAGAAACTGGCAAGTAATAATTTGCACGAGTACTCTTGTCCAGCTTTCAAACCCATTGGCGGGACTTCGTCATGTCAAAGTCCTTTTGTTTGGCCAAAAACAGAAGCCATATCGAACTTTTGATTACTTATTTTCATGATGTAGTTGTAGATTCTCTCTTCATCTTCCTCTTCATTTCGTCTTGTTTGTACTCGATTGCTTCCTTCAATGTCTTTATTTTTAAATTAGCTCTACCTATGCTAATACTTTATACTTCTCATTGATTGATTGTTTGGCGGTCTGTAAGCTTTTAGATTGTTTTAACTCTTTTTCTCATATGTATCTTTGGTTTAGAATGTATTTTATCCATAAATACTTAATAGCCTATTTGGATGGGCAAAAAATAGAGCGAAATGATGTTAAATGGACTCTACCGTGTTTGGATGAGTCTGACCTGATGGATGAAGTAATGTTGTGAGCCACACATGTATTCTATTTCAATTCAACTCTAGGCCTATTTGGATAAAGGAGGAGTGGAATAAAATGAAGTGGATTTCATATGTAGAGTGGAGTGAAGAGAAGTAGGTTGGAGTTAAAGTAGAATACTTCACTTCACTCAATTTGGATGTTTATTTTGAAGTTAATGTTTGTAGTAAAATCCACTTTTACTCAAGAAAATAGAAGTATTTAAAGTTGAAGTGAAATGGAGTACATGTGGCTTATAACATTAGTTTATCTATCAGGCCAGACTCATTCAAATATGATAGAGTTGAATCTTTAAACGGTTAAGGCTCATTTAACTTCACTCTACTCTATTTCTTACCTATCTAAATAGACCACAAATACTTCATTTCCTTGAGTAAAAGTGGATTATACTCTTAATATTAACTTCAAAATAAACATCCAAATGGAGTGAAATGAAATACTATACTTTAACTTTAACCTACTTCTCTTCCACTCTACTCCACATGTGAAGTCCACTTCATTTTACTCCACTCCTCATTTATCCAAATAGGAAGGGGTCATTGGGGCTGTTTATCTCTATGAAATCGAACCTAGGAAATTCATGATGAGAATGGATTTCAACCAAACTTTATTAATGAAAAAAGGGACGGACAAATTAAGGTAGAGATATAGATGGATTCTTACTTTTATAGGATTTCATTTATTTGATGATAGTAGGGTATTGATTTTCTTTACATATTGAATTACTAGGGTGAAGGATATACGATGAAGATGTAGATTAGATTTTTATTTTATTTATTTTTCATGTTTTAGAGTTACTAGGGTTATGGTTTGGTATGTGTACTCAACTTCTATATATTCTTCTTCTCTTTTTTTGTCCTAGCTAAGGAGGCTTGGGCCTGGGATGGTATGAGACTCACACATGCGAGGTGATGGAAATTTGCATGTGCGAGAAGACAAAACTCATACATTGGAGGTGATGGGATTGGAAACTCACAAATGCAAGGAGACACAACTCACACATATAGGGTTGTAAACAAGTCGGTTTCGGTTCGAGCCCATGGTGGACCCGGAATCGAAACCGTTAAGGTGGAACCGGATTCGAACTCGTAACCGTTTCGCAACTGGAACCAGAACCATATATGGCACGGGTTTGGATTCGTGTCCAGGTCTAGGTAGATAATAATATTTAAAAAGTATGATTTTATAAGAGATTTTCAAAAATTGAGGTAATATGTCGGGTCTCAGGTCGACGGATCCGAACCAAGGTGGAACCAGAACCGGACCCATTTACTTATCGGGGCCTAAATAAGGACCCAGACTCAATTTTTAATGGGCCGGAACCTCCCGATAATCAAAGAATAGGGGGCTCATTTTAATCCTACACACATGGAAGGTGACAGAAACTCACACATACAAATAGACACAATAGTGTAAAATAATAACAACTCACACATGCAATTATACGACATTACTTTTTTCTCCCGGATATTATTTTTAACAGGGAATCCAGATTACACATCCCAAACCAACTAAGCATAGCCAGGGTAACATGGATCTGGACTTTTGAATCATTAATTTTTTACCACTTCTACAAATATTCCTTAGCATATTTCTACTTTCTAGGAATTAAATGCAAACAATTGGATGCCCAAAGTTAATTCAATTGTAGTAAGGTTAAAAGGCCTGCTCTCCTTTCACATGATAACCTGATATTTAATGCCACGTGGCACTTATTTATTTCATCATTGGCCGTGGGCCTCGCTTGCCACGTGGACTTTATTGCCCTTGGAAAGAAAGAGACCTCTTAGCTCACGAAAATAGTCCTTTGACATGAAAGCAGTGGCCGAAATCCCGACCAGACTTACGTGCAATTCAAAAGGAAGCTTTTGTAATAAATAAAGAGGAGCATCGAGAACACATGGTGGGACCTCCGTTTTGATCCATCTGTGTGGACTATAAAATAAGAACCCCTTTAATGGGCATGGCTCCGGGTTTGACATCTATTCGAATAAATTGAATCTTTGGATCGAATGTACACTTATTTTGGACGATGAAAACTTTTTGGTTGTGGATCAAGGGTAGTCAGTAATGATTCAGAGCCTCTTATCATCGTATATAGGCCGTGTTGGAGAATATGTTTCGATCACCCATTCCATGCCCTGTAGTGAGCGGCAGCAAAGGGGCTCTCATAAATAAATAAATAAATACTAATTGTCCACTTGAGCCGTTGGGCCCCATCCTACTCTTCGTGGGTTATGATCATGGGACCGTGGACTTACTATCGTAGGGTAAAATATTTCCAACATATCGGTTAATCTCGGCTAATATGGTTAAAATATCGATTTGACCGAAATCTCGGCTGATCTTTTCAAAATATCTACCGAAATGGAATTATGGTTAAAAATCTTAATTTTTTATAACTTTTTCTCTATACCCTTATCTTCTTCTCATCTCCCATCATCTCCTTAGAACAATCATGTCTTCATAGCTCATTCTCTTGCATATTTCCAAATTCTAACACTATTTCTTGAATAAATCATTTTATTTGGTAAGAGAAAATAAACTTAACTCCCTTATTTTTTCTATTATGTGTTTTTTATTTTTTATTTTTGGATAAAGTATAGAAATGAATAAAAAGATCATTGGCATATCATTTTTGGGTTTGTATTGTATTCTTCACTTAGATCTACACACTTTCATTCTAGATCTACTTATATACATGATTTTGAGTGTAGAAAAATGATTTTTTTAAAATTTTATACTCTTAAAAAAAATATTGTTGGAGTATTTATGATACTAAATAGTAAATGCTAATGGCTTATTAATAGTGTATAGATAATTTATATGTTTTCTTTATTTTCTTATATTTTATACTAATAAATTGATCATGAGCCAAAATAATGGTTGTATTATATGAAATACTGGAGAAGACAACGAACTGCAACACAAATATGACTCATAACTTAAGGTGATTGATATTTTGATTTATTGTTGTTACTAATGGAAAAAAAATATTGTTTTTTAGTATTTTCTAATATTCTGAATTTTTTTGATATTTTTATGATTTTTGTTATTTAAAAAAAAAAAAAACTCACACCGCGACGACCGTAACTGACCAATAGCCGCGACCGATGTCGATATCATAACGATTTTTTGTCCCAGCAGATACCGCGATTTTAGACTATGATTAAGATACCTTGAAGACGGGTTCTACAAGATGGTGACTCCTATTTGAACTGTTTTTTTTTTGGCCAAGAAGTTGATATCGTTGACAAGTAGGACACATTTTCAATTTTCAACTTCATTTGTATTATATGCAGATGTTACTTCACAGTAGGCAGTGGCATCTCACATGGGGTGTATCATATCTCCCTCGTGCTTTTGTCAATGACTTTTTTTTTTTAATTCTTTTGTTCTAGATAAACGTGAATGAAAATATCTGATCAGATAGATATAACTGCATATGTATGACATTTGGGCTACTACCACATTTACCAGTTTAATAAAGTAAGGCTCATCCTCAGTTGATCCAACCTATCAACATTAACTCTCCCATTATGTATTGATATTGGCTTTAAGTTCACTCTATTTAGTACCCAAACCCTCATAGGTGTTACAATGACAATTTCTCAACTATGTTGTATATTTTGTTATCTACATTTAATATATTTTACTTATAAGCAGATTGAAAATAAATGAAATTTTTTTAATAAAAATAATAAATTGTCACAAATTATGAATTTTAATTTACAAAGTCAGTTGACCTTGATCTATTAACAAGTCACTAATGGCTACTTAACCAAAATAAAAAAAAGGAGAAATTCACTAGCAACAGCTCCTAATTCAGGGGGATTTTATGTCGATGCCTAAGCAGCGGTTTGTCTTTTACACATGGGATGAAAAATGAGCTTTACCAATTCAAATATTATAAATATGAAACACATTGTGATGTTTGTAAAGATCACTATTTTCACATGAGTAAATGAGTATGCCAATGGTTTCAGATGAGTTTGGGGTTCTTTCGACGTTTTTCATAAATTTCTTAAAATCTATGAAGAGTCAAGATATGAATTTAAACATCATGATAGTTGTCACTAATATGAGAATATTGAAGAGTCTGGATCATGAATCTGGGGCTTAGAAAAGTGCAGATAATTAGATATATAGGCTGGGTTTATTAGTCATTTTTCTCAGATCTCTCAAAATCAATAAAAATCTAAATATGAAATTAAACATCTGGGAGTTTATATATCAACAAAGATGCTTAGATGATTCCAATCATGAATTTGGGACCCATAAAGTGCAAAACAAAAGTATGGTCAAAGGGAGTTCAAAACCAACCTATCCAACCATTACAATGTCAAGCACAGCTTAGCTATAGTTACATATGTAATAATTTACCACCACTTTGATCTACATGAATCCATCTTTCTTAGATCAAAATCGTTACAACACAACTTATATAAAGGTATATTTGGTCACACCCGCGAAGCCAATTTCCTACCATGTAGATGGGAAGTGTGGGTCCTCGCCGGCAGAGAGTTGAAGTGCAAATGGAGGCGAAAATGGAGCCGTCTCATAGCTGCACCAAACACCTCTAGCAATGTGCCGGATTTTTCGATGCCTTATCTCCTCCTTTTCCACGGCATACTTTGTTGCACAAACAACTTCTAAAAAAGATGCATATTTCAAATATAATTACTCCAAAAATGCATATAATCGAAATAGAGATTTGAGTCATTGTGTAAATATGAGGAACAGCAAACTGTGGCCCTTGTTGGATCATTAAAAGGTAGTTCGACATAGAAATAAACATGTTCGAGTTCAATTTGTTGTGGATTATGAGCCATCATGTCCTACCCTATGGTGGCCCACCTGATAAACAAGTCGATGGTAGTAGTCATTGCGTTAGCAAAATGCCCCCAATTTCTCCCACCACTACCACGTGAAAACGTAACGGCCTTTCACACCTCAGTTTAAACTTTCAAGGGAGGGGTACCTCAGCGGGGCCCACGCTCCTCTAGCATTCCGGTTGCGTACAAAAGAGGGCAGGCAACAAGTCACATCTAGCGATACATAGTCAAACAAATCACAATCATGGGTCATTCTCCAAATTCTCTTACTTTGGATTGGAACCTCTTGATCTTATTATATCTCAAATATCCTTGCATTTGGTTATTGGGGAGGATATGTATAGAATTTTAGGTTGAACGGTTTAGGAGAGAATGCTAAGCAAATAAAATAACTAAGATGCAAAACAAATAAAAATTAATTTAGAATCTAAATCTATAAATAAATATTTTATTAGCAAGAAAGGCCCGTGCTAATTCCGGGAATTAAAATAAAATAATAATTAAAATAAGTACGGCAGTATAATTCATAATATAGAAATTATATACACCGAGAAAGAAAAATGAAAAAATAAGAAGCTTATCAAAAGATCAAAAATAATAAAAAAATAGAATAGCATAAGTGTTCGTATCTACATTGGTATAACTACACATAGTTAGTATATCAACAAAGTGATTACTTAAAACAGAATGCAAAAAAAAAAAAAAAGCTATAAAAACACAATCCATCTGAAGACGTGGGCTAGCTACCTAACCACATTATCAGCCTTGCCAACACTAACTGCTTGGAGTCAAACAACTGGAGCAAAAATGCTGAGACCTTCGCAACTATCTATATTAGTAGCTATGAAAAAACATAAACCCAAACCAGTGAAAAGAGAGAGCAGTCGAACAAATTTTTTTTCTCTGTAGAAATTCAACAGAATAATTAGTGGCCATGGACCATGATCTGGAAGATCATCAATGCAGTGCCCAAGATTTAATCACCATTGATGGGAGTGGAACAAAATAAATACATAAAAATATGGGAGTGAAAGGGAATAATTTACCTTTTACCTTGCCTATGATATGAAAGATAATAAATGTAATGCCCATGATCTAAACAAAATAAATACATAAAAACGATGGAAGTGAAAGGGAAAGATTTACCTTAAATCTGGTCCATTATATGGAAGATCATCAATGTAGTGCACAGGAAGTCCTAATTTGAGAGATTCCAAAATCTAGATTAGATACTGACAAAATTTATCAAATATAACAGGAAAGTAAGAAATTCTAAGAACAAACTTTTGAAAATCTCATTTTATAACATCGTTACACACAACCCATACACATCATTCATGTTTTGGAAGTATTTTTTATCACTCTTCTAATAACATAATAGAAAACCCTCAAATTCAAAGCCAATGGAATAATAAAGTTCCAAGTCAATTAAAAAAAATACTCAAAATCATCAGAAGAAACCATAATTAAAAGTCCAAGAACTTTTCTTGGTCATCCAAGAATTAAAATTGAAATCCAGAGTAATGAGTCAATCAAGAAAGAACTTCATCATGATTTATCCAATGTTCAAATCCAAAATAGAATTATTTGATCGATGACATCAGATCAAGTCTGAAGATTTTGTACAGATTGGGTATGCATCTTCAAAGAAGACAGGGTGGAGATGATCCGTACGAGATGTCACTTAATTAATTGAGGAGAAGGTAGATTTGAGATAGAGGAGAAGATTATATTTTACGGACATATATATTAGGAATTTACCTCTCTCACCAATTTTTTATAGGCCGGAGTAGATAAGAGTAGGAAGCGATGGACAAGGAGATTATTCTGGACTTGAGATAAAGAGGAGATTTTAGTGAGAAGATATAGAAGGAAACATATAAGAGAGATTTTAGGGGAAGATTAATAAGAATTTTTCGATAAATACCTTTCATTGTGGTAAGTGTTTTAGCATTTTTGGTAATAATAAAAATTGAAATTGAAATTGATTTAAGATCCAATTTCTTAAATTGATTTGAGATTAGAGTCCAATTTTGTAGTCGATTAGCAAATTGGACTCCAATTTTGAAATCGATTCCTACGTCTATAATATATAATAATAATTGATCTCCCTTTTTTTCCATCTTTATTTTGTAAATGAGCATTTTTTAATAACTCCGAGCCCTTCACACTCACCTACATGCTTCGAATAGACACTCTTCATAGTTGACTGTGATCTTTCTGGTCAGTGCCATCAAGTTCAATCACAAAAAGTGAGTGTATTTAGCAAACTAGTAAGTTTTGAAAGTTTAAAATTAAATATTAATATTAGGGTGATATTTGGAGTTCTACCTATCTTTAGGTCATGTAAGTAAAAGCCTATCATTTAATTCATGAAAATAACAAAGATGAACTTTTTCCTTCACTCATGAAAAATCATTTTCTATGAAAGAATGTACAAATCATTTTTCCAATACACATATAAAAGGGATTTACTCACACAAACCGATCTTCATCGCCAACACACTCATGTTTGAGTGGTGTTGACACCTCAGTATCAAACACAATTCATGGGTCTTCAAATAGGTAATATCACTCTTACCTAGTGAACCAGCCTAGCAAATCAATCTTCATGGCCGAAACACTCATTTTTTAGTGGTGTTGGCACCCCGGCATCAAACACATGTCTAGGGATCAATCTATGGTTTTCAAATGGGTAGTATCACTCCAGCCCAATAGACCAAGCTAGCAAATTTTTAATATATATTCTTTATGAATTGGATGTTCCTCAAGTGGGGCCACACAAGAGGAAAGCAAATTGGATGTTCTTCAAGTGGGTCCACACAAGAGGAAAGCAAATTTTAATTCTTTTTGGCAATTATTTTTACTTACGATGAAGACGACGACCACGACGATGATGATTATGATTGTGATGGTGGTGGATTAAGTTTTGTGAATAATACATGTGATCATCAAAATATTCTTCAAATACAGGGGTATTTGTATCATTCCTTCTCAGTACCTGATCACTTTGTTTGTACTTTGCCTATGGAAAGGGACTTTTTTATATGATTATAGTATGCTACTAATTCATGTTGCATCATGTACTAGATATGGTCAAACAGTGATTGAATGTTTGAAATTATTTGATTGTGTTTGGAATTTGATCCATGAAATGGACTTTGGAATGTGGGGACTTTATTATTAAATACTGCCACTAGGTTTACTCCATTTGAAGATGACAGTCATGATCTCGTTTAATAATTAAATGAATCTGTTTGTGGTAGTTGTTTCAAAAATTTTATAATGCTTGCAATGGTGTGATCATGTTCCCACACGAGTCCGGGCCTGTTTGAGGCTCTGACTCAGAGAAATCCCGAGTTGACCCATTGAAACTGTGTATAAGAGATAAAATAGGAAGCCAAGGAGATAATGTTGCACATATTGCTATAATGGTAGTGAATGGGTCCCAATTCAATAGAATCATAGATAAAATCTGAAATTGGACCCATTAAGAATCTTCACTTAAGTTGAAGATTTAAAATCTCAACCACTTCGAATTCGTTAGTTGACTTTAAATCAGAAAGGTTTTAGGGGGGGGGGGGGGGGGGGGGGGGGGGTAAGGGAGAAAGATTGATTGATTAGAGGAAAGTTTAAAATTGAATGAAAACGCTTTTAAAGGAGAGACTTGGAGAAGATTTAGGAATTTTATGAAGCAACCCACAAATGACGTGGTAGTGCAATGACGTGTCGGCTCAAGAAAAAAAGGGGGCGCCATGTGTCCCTCTCTCCCGAAGCAGCTGTTGCTTTTATATATACTTATATATATATGCTTTTATATATACGGGTTTTACCTGGTTTTTATATATGTGAATGGAGTGAACCATTTGATCAAGGGCTAAATTTATTGTTTTATATAAAGTAATTAAACTTGCTGACCACGGATAGATGCGTCAGATGTATTAGATTGACTTTAAATTTGATATTTCGGTCGACTCCAGTTGGATCTTTCCACCCTCCCATTGGTCCATGATTGTGGGTTCCCAAATGAGCCCCACTACGTGTCTTGTACGATAAAACTGTAAGAAAAGCCTGTGCAGTAGCATTACTCATAATAATATAATATAATAATTGTGTCTATTAACAGGCCAACTACGGGCAGAATCACAAAACCCACTAAAATTCATATGTTTTATGCTTAGATCAAATCTTCTTCAATCAAATGAGAAATTCGGTGCTGAAGATTATGAATATTCACCATTTGATTGAATATCATTGAAGTTGTATTGATCGTGATAAACTCACTTTGTGCAAAATTCAATCTTCCATTATAATGATCTAGACCATAATAAAATGCAAAAGCTTCTCCCACAGAAGACATATGAAATTCCAGCTAGCCCGAGTTAGCTACCCTTGAACGTGCTCATCACATATGTCTAAACCATCAGCCGATTTACTCTAATTGACATGAAATTTAGGACACATACTTTTTCATAGAGGCAGGTTTCGTTTTTTGGTCTAGACCCATTTTACATGGCATTATAGAAAGTTTAGATCCATCAAGAGAACATGAGTAACCATGTAACTAATCATGCTTTTCATTTTTTATTTTTCAAAAAAAAAAAAAACCTAATCCCATTAAAAATCGCATGCGGTCAACTTGAAAAAAAACAGGAATTCATAGTTTTGGCAAATTCGCTATAGGCAATTTTTTTGTGTGCATTCACCTTACACATAATTTATCCTGCGAGTTAGCATGTGGGCTCTCACTTACCACCGATCCAAATGGCTATCTAAGTGACCCCAGCCCCTGTCCTTATATACACAGGATTCCAAAGGTTTGTGTTCATCCATTGGATCGAGGTTCAACATTTCTTTTTATATAAAGTTGTTAAATTTGTGGGCCATAGATGAAGGAGTTAGAAGCATGAGATTACCGTGAAATTTGATATTTTCATCTCTATGCACATGGATCTTTTCTTCCTTCTGTCTCATGATCTATAGGACTTTGGATATACCCAACTAATCTAGCTACCTCCCATGTTTAACAAAAAAAGGGCCTTCCGTTACTATTTTTGTGGTACCCAACTTAGTGGGGCCAGGACCCTGACAATTTGGTGAGGGAAGTAGACTTTGGGTGAGGCAAGAGGAGGAAATTCGGCCCCATATTATGTGTAATAAATTGAGACATTGGGTGAGGTAGGGTAGATCTCCGTTAGGTAAGAAGTAATGCCTTTTATCTAGGGATGTAAATGGATACCCGATTCTCCGATTACTAAGAGATTCCGACCTGTTAAAAACTGGATATGAGTCTTTATTTAAGCCCCAATAAGTAAATGGGTCCCGGTCCGGATCCACCTTGGTTCGGACACGTGGACCCGAGACTCAATATATTACCTCAATTTTTGAAAATCTTTAATAAAATTTA
Source organism: Camphora micrantha (assembly GCA_003546025.1). Lineage (NCBI taxonomy): Eukaryota > Viridiplantae > Streptophyta > Magnoliopsida > Laurales > Lauraceae > Camphora > Camphora micrantha. The sequence continues at coordinate 53,980,286 of QPKB01000004.1, read as the reverse complement.
TATTTTCTTAATATCATTTTCTACCTTAAATCAGATCCGGATCCAGACTCGTCCTATACGTGGTTTTTATTTTGGTTCCAGAGCCAAGAAACCGGAATCAACCTGTTTACAACCTGACCCTTACTAAGGTGGTAGGAGGAAAACGGCCCCATGTTACGCGTAATAAATTGAGACATTGGGAGAGGTAGAATAGACCTTGCGTTAGGTAAGGAGTGATGCCTCTCAGCGTGGGGCAGGAGCAATAACGGCCCCATGTTACGTGTAATAAATGTTACGGTGGACTACAACTAGTCGTATGAACAAATAGTAACAAAAGTTTTAGAAAGAGGTGGTTGGAGTCAGGTCGTTAGGTAACTCGCAATGTCAAAGCATCATGTGCTTTTAGTGACTTGTACGCTACTAGTGTACTGCAGAGTACATTGGCCTAGGGCCAATGCAATCTACGTCGATTCACAACCGTCCATCTGGTGGTCCCCACTCTTGATCCATTCTGTAAGGAAAACCACACAAAGGAAAGGAATCTGTTGGCTCATGTAACAATAACATAGATAGGCCTGCAAAGGGGTCGTTTGGTTTAACTACCAAGAATCCAGCTTTTTATTGTCTTTTGCAGTGGCCGTTGGGGGTGGGGGCCATCTGCAGAATGTCACATGGGGGGTGAACAATTTCATCAAGCAAGGTGGGGCCCATCTGAAATTTCGATTGGCTGCAGTATCTAGCACCCACATGGACCAATGTCTCAACTCTCATCTATTTAGAATTCTAGTTCTTAGCATATTTTTCAGGAAAAGAAGGGGTAGAAAATAAAATAATAATTTTCTTAGTACTACTGGTCATGACTCATAACCATTTTTTCTTTTTCAGGATGCGAGCTGGTGATAACTGTTCTAACGGAGTCACCGTGGAAACTTTTTTGTGGAGCTCATTGGGGGCCTTATTTTAGAACGAGACAAGGGGAGGGTTGAAAGATCTAATGAGATCACCCTGAATATCAAATTTGGCTCCAAGCCCATGCTTTTAACTCCTTCATCCATGACCGACAAGCTCAATCCATTCGTATGAGTATATAGTCAATCCAACGATCCAATTCATTCGCATTGGTGTCAAATCTTAGGACGTGTGAGTAAAAGGGGGTCTTTGTCCATTGGAAGGTTTAGAGTGGGTGATAGGTGGGCCCCACCCATAGTTCTCACGGTTTGGAATGGACAAGGACCCTCTTATAGTCACACGTCTCAGGGTTTTGGCATCAATGCGAATGAATTGGACCGTTGGATCGACTATATATCCATACGAATGGATTTGGCTTGTCGGCCATGGATGAAGGGATTAGAAGCATGGGATTGGGGCCAAAATTTGATATTCAGGGTGGTCCCATATAGATCTTTCAATCCCCACTTATCCCGTTCCAAAATGGGGCTCCCAATGGGCCCCACAAAACAATTCTCACAGTGACTCCATGAGAACCGTTCTCACAGGATCACATGCAACCCTTTCTATATTCATTTCCTATGTATTTTATCTAAAACAAACCCGCCGTAAACCATTTTAGGCATTGTGTTACTTGAGGAACGCCTTCATGAATTTGTTATTTTGATTCACTCACAAGTTTACCAATAACATAGAGAAAATATGAACTTTTTTCTGTTCAAACCACCCTGTTGGATGGAATAATTCTATACTATGATTTATTTTCAGATTTTGATCAATTTAAATCAGTTTAAACCCGTCTTTTCTTTTTACTAATAAAGAAAAAATAATTAGTCGTTAGGATTATTGTTTATAAAAACATTTCTGAAATTATTGATTAATGAGTAGGATCAAGTGTGACTTGATCATTTTAACTGACAAATAATAACAGCATTTGTTTTCTTTTCAATTATAATAAACATATACAATAAAAATATAATATATATATATATTCTACATATTGAACTTAAAAAAAAATTCAGTTTTAATTAGTTAAGTATTCTATTTTATTTTGTTTACTCTCTTTGTTTTGAGCACTTAATCATATTGTTTAAATGAATCTAATGATAAACACTAGTTGAAAAAATAAATATCGCATAAACTCAAAAACCTTTGTTTTGAGGGTTTTGAATTTTATTCCCTTAAAAATCATTCAAATGGTTTGATCATGGATATTTAAAGCCATAATATGATTAACTCTGTGGGGCCCTCTTGGGTATGAGACCGAGGAGATGGCAAGATTTGTGGTGGGCCCTACTTGTGTACAGTGACAGGGGCTCATGTGGGACATCCTAGTCCCTGGATCAATGGCCAACAATTTTCACAACAAAAAACGAATGCATAGTCGATCCAACAATTTTCACAACCAAACCGAATGCATAGTCGATCAAACGGCTCAGTCAACTCAAATGGGTGCAAACTCAAGGGTCCAATCACTAGTAGGGGGTGTCCTTGAGTGTGACCCATTTAGATAGACCATCAGGTGGCCCTCCTATGATGTGTGCATGAGTGTGCATGTGAAAGAGGTAGAGACTGTGTATGAGTTGTGTGCCTGCAAACCTCATAGTCGGTCCCACCTGATCACCGATCCTAGTAGAGACCACACACTAGTATGTTCTCAGATCTAATGGGTTTGTACTGATTCATATGGATTTAACCATCGTATATTGTTAGTTTTTTTATAAATATACAGAATCACTAAACTTGTAGACCACGGATGAAAGGGTTTGAGTGTTGGGCCTAAAGTTTTACAAAAAAAAAGGGCCACATCATGATCATTTGATCCCTTGATTGATGGGGCCCGACAAGACCTATATTTTTCTTTACTTTTATATTTTTGGCAACTCATGGAGTTGGTCTCTTTTTAACCCTAGTTTTGTATGTTGAATTTCATGAAGTCAATTTTAAGATTAAAAACTAAAGACCACTTTTGATGGATTGTGTTGTGTAATAATGTTGAGATCTCTTATAGAGCATCTTTGGGCACATGAAATTAAAGACTTGTTGAAAATGATAAACTTTAAAATATATAACAGAACAGCTGGTTTGCCCGAGAGGTTAAGGGGGAAGACTTAAGATCTTCTGCACATAAGTGCGCATGGGTTCGAACCCCATAGCCAGCAAATGTGATTCTTTTTTGTAATTTTGACTTTCCATGTTAGGTTTAGAATCTTCTTTTGGGCCTCCAATGGGCTACACTCATTTTATTATGGGTTGTATCCATGCTCTTCTTGTGGGCTTCAACTGGGCCACCTCATTTTGTTATGGGTCCTTCTATTTCTTTCTTCTTTTTTTTGTTTTTTTGGTTATGGGCCCTAAGATACTAGCACAAAATTATGGATGGGTCATATCCAGTCTCTTCTCGCGGGCATCAACTGGGCCACCTTCATCTTGTTATGGGCCGTAAATCACTAGTGTTTTGATTTGTTCTTTGATTTTTTTTTCTGGGCTCTGAATCCCTGATACACTATTGTTTGATTTTGTTACTAGTGGGCTGAGTTTTGCATACTGGGCACCTATCATGTTTTATCGGAACCCGTCCATCTTCTCTCCGTTTACAATAAAACCATGAACCTAGTCCACATATAGAGGATAGTATTTTTTTTTTTGGGTTGAACCCTCATCTCGTGGGAACCCAGATAGAGACATGGACTCCACCACCAGTGGGCCCTTTTCATTCTTAACCTCAACGGGCCCATAAAAGATTCACCCAGCAACCAAGAGTGATGGTATAGTCTTTTGGGTGCCGGCATAGGTAGGCATGAAAATTGGGCCGGGAGGCCCAGGCACGACACTGCACAACACGGAAAGAACCGTGCTCGGTTTTTTTCCCTAGGTCGTGGCACGGCACGACATGATAGAGAAACAATCCGTGCTGTGCTTGGCCAGGGTGCCTGGGCTGAGGCACTTCACGGCACGGCCCATATATATAAAAAATCATTTTTTATATAAATAAAATTTAAAATAATTAAAGATTTATTATTCATTTGTAAATTAGCATTAATGTTTGTGCATTTATTTCAATTGCTTCAACTTTATTTCAAGTTAAGAATCCCTAAAAGCGTATAAAGTCTCTTTCAATTTATATAAAATAATTTTAAAAAAATTGAAAGAGGCATGGGTACAGCAGGATAATTCTGTGCCTTGGGCTACGTTGGGCTGAGCCCTAGCTGGCCTAGGTACGGCGGCACGGCACCGCACGGCAGCCACTTAGCTGGGCCGGGCCGTGCCATTCCACCTCTAACTGATAGGTTCCCTTCTTGATGCACACTCGGACGGATTGTCACCACTGACCCTCTTCAGGCTAAGCTCCAAGCTTTTCTCGAGGGCCTCGAAGTGGGCCCACTCTTCAGGTTGGTGACCTGATGATTGAAGGAGACACTCATCATTATTGAGGCATTAAATTACTCGAAATCCTTTTCTTGGGACTGGATGATAATCTGGAGGAAATATTCACATTATCTAAAACATTTTCATCTAAGGATACAAACAGGCAGTTCCGGGCCGGAAACATAGTCTACCCGAACCAAAACCATTTTCCAAATGATGGTTCTAGATTCGGTTCCAACTAAAACTTATTTACGGTTACAGACCTAATTCTGATAAGAGGATAGGAATCCACTTCTAAAATCGGTTTTAACTTCTTTTTAATTTTGATCTTTCTTTATTTATTTATTTTACTTAGAATAAGGATATCGTTTAACCTTTAATAGTGCAACTATAAAATAATTGGCTTTTTTTTTTTTTGTCGGAGGGTTCCCAATCCTTTGGACTGGGCTAATTCTTCTGGGCCCAGAGGGAAGCCGGGTAAACTCTCTTGTAGCTTCAGTGTTGTAGTGCAGTTTTCAACGTATAACCTCCGAGTGCAAATCATGGTTCTAAGCCAACTAAGCTACCTCTTGGAGTTAAAATACTTGGTCATTGGCACATGAAAGAGGCATGGTATGATCTATACAATAAATAACTAATCTCATCGATAAGCGTAACCAAATAATTCACCCCATTTCGACCTGACTAATCAATAACACCTTTGGAAACAATCCAAGCATTTGAGGTGTGGGAAGAGAGAGAGAGAGAGAGAGAGAGAGAGAGAGAGAGAGAGGCCATTGACATTGCATATTCCATTTGAAAACGATTTTTGAAGATGCCATTACTCATGTCATTATAGTTAAATGAGAGTGAATTTCATGCATTTCTTGCCTCCCCACTTGGTAAGCGTTTAAGCCCATCTCCATCTTCATGTACCATCGAATTACTAGGAATATGAGGTATGAGGTTGCATCACCATCACATACCTCTCTCACAGTCTTCCTTTCTTTTCCTCTTGAACCTCTGCTTGTCCTCACTTGGGTTCTTTTGTTTTGACTTGTTTTTTGGTCTTTGACGTGGATTTGTGAAGAATTGAAGATAGTAGATAAGATGGGAAGGCCTCCATGCTGCGATAAATCAAATGTGAGGGTCTTTGGACAGAAGAAGAGGATACGAAGATACTTGGTTATGTGTCCAAGCATGGACCTGGTAATTGGACAGCTATGCCGAAGAAAGCAGGTTTAGATCATCTCTCTCTCTCTCTCTCTCTCTCTCTCTCTCTCTCATATCATATGGCATGAAATTTCTCATGAGGTTGTTTGATTAACATCTGCTTTCCATTTTTTTTTTTTTTTTTTTTAAATGGATTTTGAAGGATTGAAAAGATGTGTAAAGAGCTGTAGGTTGAGATGGACTAATTACTTGAGGCCTCATTTGAGGCTGAGAGTGATATTTATATAAAAGATGGGGAGTGATTGTTGGAAAATGGCCTAGAGAACCACTCTTTTTTGTAAACTTTGAGCCAAAAACTAAGTGAGATCACTTATCATTTTAGGTGGGAATACATGGGTATGTAATCTACTCCATGAGTAGATTAGAGACATGTATTGAGTTGTTCTAATCCAAGGAGTGAATGAGAAATTACCTCCTAAACACCCCACTACTTAAACATGTTAAACATGGAAACAAAAGGAAGTGGTGAACTTGCTTCCCACGTTGCTTGGGAGTAAAACATTCATTGGGTATAAATACACTTACCTTGGTAGTATAAGATAAGCCCCAAGGGGCATCCCTCTTTTGTGGAGGAGGGAGGACCTAGACCAAGGTGGGGTCACCACCACACACGCGCGCGTGCCGCCCCACCCCGGGCCGGGGAGTTCATGGATTTCATCCAAGGCCTTAATCTTCAAATCCTTAATTTTAAAATTAATTAAGGACTTAATCTTCAAATCATGGATCATTTTAGTGCAAAAATCGTGATTTTTTGTTTATGGGCATCAAAGTTTGAATCCGAGTTAAAATTCATTGAAAAATTGTATTTTCACATAAAATTATGAATTTCTCTATTTTTGGCATTGAAAGTCACAAATTTCTTGTTACTTTTTATTCACAAATGAAATGATGAATTTTATTTGCACCATTGAATTAATTGAAGATTTGATAAAATTGTGACATTTTATTGGGCCCGCATCTCGCATAATTCCTTCCCTATATGAATAGATTATTCTTTGACATTTATTTTTATTTTTGTAGGAAATTTCAGAAATTGGGGCCCGCGGAAGAGAATTGATGAATCAAATGCACCATGAGACCCATCTACGTTTGGTATAAATTCCAAGGAGAGAAAATGGGCCCATCTAAGGATATTTTTCCATCCATGAAGAGTTCAAAAAAATGGGAAGATCTTTTTAAGCAATCCAAGTTGGAAACCAAATCCAAAGAGTCCAAGATTCTAGCATAAGTTGTTAAAGATATCTTCAAAAAGATAGGCCTCAAAGATTTGAATCTTCCAACACCCATTCCAAAATGCTATCACACCTCCAAAATGGGGGCTGGCCATATTGTTTCAAATTTTGAATTAAATCTAAAGTGGGCCCAACAAATGATGTAGCATGAGATATAAAGAATCCTACCTTTAGTAGGATGGTGTGCCAAGAAATCCAAGAAGCTGGAAAATCCCTTGAAACTCTCCCAAAACTCTCTTAATCCTAATCCAACTTGGACCCCACACTACTAATCCTTACCCAAATCAAAACCTTGCAACCCAAGTTAATTCACTCCCCCCCGGACGACCATCAACATCTTCCCCCCTTTTCCATTAATTTTTCTCCTTCTCTCATCTTTCCATCACAATTTCATCCAAGGCTTTCCCTAAGGCACACCACCACTTGGATTTCTACGCCGTCACACCGTCACCGTTGGTGCCGTCGCTCCATCATCAACCAGCCATTTACTTCTCTATTGGTGAAGGATTGAAGACTTGAAAATGGAATTATGCGCAAGTCCTATTTTCTTCATGTGTTCGATTTAGGGTAAGGAAAGATTTTTTTTTTTAGTTTTGATTCCTATTGGGAAATTTCTAGTTTATTGGTTTACTTTAATTTAAAAGACTTAATTAGTGAGGTCAAGGTGACCATCCTTGGATCGGCATCGTGTGTTTGTGGGTAGTGACAGTACGCACTTGGTGCAGTGTTTTTGCAGTCTTTTTATAAATCTTACCAATATAACGTTGTGATTTCCATAATAAGAATATTTAGAATTTTTTTTATTCTTATTTCTGAATGATATTATTAATGAATTTTTATTTTTAATGCATGATTTATTTACTTTTATCCAATTGGAGGTTTAATGTCTTTTATGTTTTTGCAGTTTTTATATTAGGATTTTTAGATTAGGATTTTTTTTTATTTGAGATTGTAATTTTTAATTTGGATTTGTAATTAAATTCTAATTTCAATTTTGTAGAGATTTCTTTATATAGATTTTTGATAGGCTAGATTAGTTTTTCAATTGGATATGTTTTGCGATTAATTACTCCCTGTGGATCGACCTTGGACTTCACCGAGTTATTACTATAATCGCGGCCTTGCACTTGGGGCTGACGATCAGGTTTGCATCAGGGGTCAGCCCTAAGCCTTTATCTCTTTTGCATTGATTATGGATGAGGTAACTGCTCATATAGAAGAAGAGGTACATTGGTGCATGTTATTTGCAGATGATATTGTGTTGGTAAACGAATTAAGAGATGGTGTGAATGCAAAACTCGAGAGATAGCGAGAGGCTTTAGAATCCAAGGACTTTAAAATAAGCCGTACAAAAAACAGAATATATAATTTGTAACTTCAGTGAGCATATGGAAATGGCTGAAACTACTGTGAGAATTGAAGACCATAAGATACAACAAAGTAATTATTTCCGCTACCTTGACTCTATAATTAGTAAGGATGGGGAGATTGACGGAGATGTTGAGCATATGATTAAAGTGGGATGGTTGAAGTGGAGACTTGCTTCAGGTGTGCTTTGTGACCGATGAATGCCAAGAATATTGAAGGGGAAATTTTACAGGACATCGATTAGACCAGCTATAACATATGGAGTAGAATGTTGGCCAATCAAGAAGCATCATATGCACAAAATGGATGTAGCAGAGATGAAAAAATTGAGGTAGATGTGTGGTAGAACGAGGAATGATAGAATTAAAAATGAGCGCTTTTGAGAGCATTTAGGGGTAGCAGCAATAAGTGATAAATTAGAGAAACTCGTTTAAGATGGTTTGGGCACGTCCAACGTAGGTCGGTAAGGAAAAGTTTGGCCATGAAGGTTGATGGCCTACCAAGAGGAAGGGGTAGGCCAAAGAGAACGTGAATGGAGATAGTAAAGATAGATATGAAGAAGTATAATTTATCTAAGGATTTGGCTCAAGATAGATCGGAATGGAGAAATATGATTCGTGTAGCCGACCCCAATATAGTTAGCACAAGGCTTTGATGATGGTGATTATGAGATATTAATTCTATAATTCTGCTAAAGGAACAAGCCTTGGTGTTGAATTTCACATTTTGTAGAAAAGTGGTTTCATGCAACAAACTCCTGGGTGGGGGTGGGGGTGGGGTCTTAGGATTGCCTCCAATTGATCGTGTGGGGCCTAGGTTGGACTGATATAAAAGGATATATGGAGAAAGAGAGAGAGAGAGAGAGAGAGAGAGAGAGAGAGAGAAGATTTTTTTTCCCATATCAGAATCATAAAAGTGAAATGACCTAGGTAGACTCTAGAGTTGTATGGCAATCAATTATTCAACTGAGTAAAATTTATAAGTTGTGAAGCACATTTTATATGGCTCTTGCACAGCCGTTAAGGACATATGTGATATGTGGTGTGAGTTCAAATGAGCCGAGGCTTTAACTAGAAGAAATTCCGAGCTAAATGAGTGAAACTTTGCGGTGATGCCGATTTACAAAAAATTTAAACAGCTAAAAACAAAAATTTCTTAATCACCTCTTAAGCATTTTTTTAGTCAGTATTAGGGCTGTAAATGAGATGGTTTTAGGTTGGAACCATACTAGACTAAGACCCCTAAATAAGTGAAACTTTGCGGTGATGCCAATTTACAGAAAATTTAAATAGCTCAAAACAAATTTCTCTTAATCACCTCTTAAGGGTCATTTGTCTTTTACGCGTGGTATATGTAAATATAATTTACACATGTAAAAAATGAATATTCAAATTTTAAGTATGTAACGTTTATACAAGTGTTTCTTTTTACAACGTTTGTCTAATAACACTATTTTCGCATCATTTACACATGTGATTCAGTTTTCTATGTTTGTTTCAATGATATGTGTATATGTATTAAACGATTTTGTGAATTATACTTATTAATCATTAAATTATATTATACTATAATGATATGAAAATGAGACAAAAAAGGTCTGATTTATATCAAAGTTGTCATTTACATGTAAAATCCTTAAAAAGGAAAATATCTTTCAACATGAAATATACTTTTCAAAAATAGATATTTCTATCAATGATCACCTTTAAAAAAATGTATTCCAACATGTTTGGTTAAGGAAATAAGAATTTATAGTCTGATGGTTAAGAAAAATAGGATTATTATTAATATTTTTATTAATTAATATTTAGTTCAATATTATCTTAATTCATTATTCAATTTGCATAAAACCTAACCCATGCATCTCACCGGCTTTATGCCAATATTAATCAATTATAGAAAGTTCTTAAAATGAGTATTTTATTGCTAAGTCCAATTAAATTAAAAGTATCACAGATTTATTATGGTTAGATAAAATTGAATTTATATATTATTTTTGAATGATACAGTAATGCTATTTAATATACATTCTTCCTTTTCTTTTACATTCATTTATACATATTTAAATATTTTTAAAGTAATACAATCATAAATGATTTTAGAAAAATCGTTAAGATATTGAAAGAAAATCTAAAAGGAGAAGAGAAGATAGAGAATCAAATTCTGAAAGAATAAACTTACAGAGTAAATAGATTTTATTAAGGATTTTTTTTTTTTTTTTGTATAGCAAGGCAATGAGAGAAATAGAGAAGTTACCTTCATAAAAGGGGATGAGATGTAGGGAAGATTTTTATTTATAGGTTTCATCAGTCTTTATGCATGTTTTATTATTATTTTGTAGATGTGTTGAAGGGGGGTTTCGAACCCGAAACCTCTTTGATGGAAATGCCTCTTTTATTATTGTTTTTCTAAATGCGTTAGAGAGGGGTCTCGAACCCAGAACCTCTTTGACGAAAAATGCCCAAAACCAAACGGTCTGCCTCCAACGGGTATTCTTTGAAATCACATGTGCTTTGATATTCTCTCTTCTCATCTTGGTGTGAAAATGAGCTCATTTTCACATCATTTACCTATCTCATTTACACCCAAGATGCGTAAATACTTATAGACAAACATTATTGACGCGTAAATATTACGCATATTCACCATTTACATATGTAAATGGGTGTAGACAAACGACCCCTTAAGCATTTTTTAGTCAGTATTAGGGTTGTAAATAAGACGATTTCAAGTTGGAACCATACTAGATTGAGACCCCTAAATAACTGTTCCAGTCTTAACCCTAAACTTGTTTTGTTGGTTCTCTGATGACCTGAATGCGGTTGCAAAACCATATCCAACTAGAAGACTGCAATCTAGTTTCAATACCGTTTCAAACTTCTTTTCATTTGTTTTAATTTAAATTTTTCGGATATGATTCAACTTATAATAGCGCATCAAGTCACTACTTCAAGAATTAAACATATAAACATCAATAAAATTTGATTTTGAGCTATAATTTGTAATATTAAAGCAGAATTGGAATCTAACGTTTAGTGCCCGAGAGGTGCAGGGGTGTCTGAATTGGAATCCTTTGCAAGCAGAGAAGAAAAAAGGCATAGAAAAAGAAAAAAAAGAAGAGAAAACTACAAAAAAAAGGACTTTAGATGGTCACTAATCAAAAGAAGTACCCATAGTTTTTATACAACAGAATCGGTATTTCAGCCAGAATATACATTTTTTTTTTTTGCCTTTTTTTAACAAACAATGACGTTGTTGCTAATTCGTCAAATCTATATCTTCTCCGACCTTCATCATTTGCGATTGCTGGTTTTCTATATCAAAATGAACCAGAATTCTATGTTACTGTTTTTTATACGCATATATATGAGTGTGGGTCACAGATATGGAAAAGCAAGGGAGAGGCTCAAGAGGCAGTTAAGAAAGAGTCCGTCGACTGCTTGAAACTGTTGGAAGGAGAGCTCGAAGACAAGTCATTTTACGGTGGCAAGAGCTTGGGGTATGTGGATGTGGTGCTTGTTCCATTCGCCTACTGGTTCTACGCGTATGAGACTAATGGGAATTTCAGCATGGAGAATGAGTGCCCTAAGCTAATTACTTTGGTGAAGAGATGCATGGAGAAGGAGAGTGTCTCCAAGGTCCTTCCAGACCCTCACAAGGTCTACGACTTTGTTGGCGATTTGAAGAAGAAGTATGGAGTAGAGGTTTGGTAAATGGGGTTTATGAGAGAAAACGATGGGAGGAAAAATGCATCAATGAGGGAAATTCATGCTCAAAATGCCTTAGATTCAAAACCCCATTGATGGCTTCTTCTTCCTATCGTTTTCCCCATTAAACCCCATTGAGCCTCTCCCTTGCTTTTCAATATCCATGACCCACACTCATATATCTGTGTATAAAAAATAATAACATAGAGTTCTGATTCACCAACAATCATAGATGATGAAGGTCGGAGAAAATGCAGATTTGACGAATTAGCGACGATGTCATTATTAACTCTCTATATGAACCGACGACATCGTCACACGTTTTAATCTTTAATAAAAAAAACGGAAGTGGTCAAACCACTTCCGTGCAATATTGACTAGTGCTCTATTTTTTGATTCCCGCCCCCCCCCCTTCTGTGGGTTTCCTAAAAAAAAAAAAAAAGAAAAAAAGAGGACAGTGGATATCATTATCACGCCCTAAATAGGGTTTAAAGCTGACGTCACTCCAATTTTCACTAAACACATGTGCTAAATAGGGTTTAGCTGACGTCACATTTGTACTTCTCCACAATACCATCCCCATAGGAACCACAACATGGACGGTGCTGATCGTGAGATGCCATATACGTGTACGGTGGATGAGGCGAGCATCGGATTCCTTTTGCCCTTTTAGAATGGCTCGTAAAACCCTTCACTCATCTCCACCAAAGACTGAAACAGTAAAACCACCCTCTTTCTCCCTTGCATTTTCATTCCACCTGCTGATATTTGCAGATAGTTTGCAAATTGCATGGCTCAGTCACACAAAATTTCTCCACCAAATCCATCCTCCTTCAATGCCCCTGAAAAATCAGGTAAAACAAACCCCTTTTCCATGGATTCTCATTTTCCTTTCTTTCTTTCTTTCTTTCTGTTTTTTCTGTTTTTTCCCCACTTTGTTTCATGTAAATGTTTCCTATGCGTTTTGATGTTTCCTGGATTTTGAAGTTGGTTTGATTCCGAAAGAAAAAACAAGGGGAAGACCAGCATCATTTGGTACTGTGTATTTCAAACTCTGTTTAAACCGAGTCCGGATTCTCTGACCTGAGGCTCTTCAGTGGGCCCCACTTATATAAAAAAAAAAAGTTGAACTGGGATATTGACCGTACAGCTGTTATTAAATCTTAAAAGCTTGACATCTCATGGGCGAACATATGTCATTATCTATCTGTAGGAGTTGGGGCCAGGTCAGATTGATTTAGTAAAGTTTTGTCATAGTTTATTGATTTGTTTTACCTGATAGTGGCCCATACTCCAATTACACGTACAGTGGGACATCTATTTTTTTTATTATTTAGATATTTCATTCTAGTAGGAGTTGCGCTCACAATCAGATTCATTATGTAATTCATAATTTATTGATGTGTTTTATACGTGATCAATGTGAAGACGTACGTAAGATGAGAGTCGGACATTTATTATTTGTATTTTGTATGATTTAGATTTTTGAAGTGTGGGCCCAACACTACGTACCATACTCGGTTTTTTAAAGCACACATTCCGAAAATTTATGGCAAAAGCCAGAACATCTGCTTATCAGCCAGCTTGATCTGTCTGCATTGGTATGTCTGTTTGATTTGGTCCTTTTACCGAAGAGGAAAAATTCTGAATATAAGAACAAATAAGAGTTTTTGAATTTTTACTTTTTAATTGCGTTTCAAGTGTTTTGCATGTAAATAGAATTAAGGGGTTAGATTTATTAAGGTGGTGGATGTAGTAGAGATGAGAGTGTTGAGGTGGATGTGTGGTAAAATGAGGAATGATAGAATTAGAAATGAGCGCTTTCGAGAGCATTTATGGGTAGCAACAATAGGGGATAGAACTAGAGAAACTCGTTTGAGATGGTTTGGACATGTCCAACGTAGGCCAGTAATGGCACCGGTAAGGAAAAGCTTGGCCATGAAGGTTGATGGCCTACCAAGGGGAAGGAGTAGGCCTAAGAGGACGTGGATAGGGGTAGTAAATATAGATATGAAGAAGTGTAAATTATCTAAGGATTTGGCTCAAGATAGATTGGAATGGAGAAACATAATTCGTGTAGCCGACCCTAACATAGTTGGGACAAGGCTCTGATGATGATGATGATGATGATGATGATTTATTAAGGTGTAGAGAATGAGGTTTCAATGCATTTGAAGTTTTGGACTAAACATATATATTTTTTGAAAATTAATGAAATTCATTAAAAAAGCAAAAAAGTACAAGAGAGCTATTCTGGCAAGCTTTATAAAAGATAAACAGAATAGAAAGAACAGACTAAACATAAGCTAAGGGAAAGGCCCATGCTCTCCAGTTTTGCACAATCATATCAGTTGGAGTGCCCCTAAATTGTGGACTGTTAGAAACCCAGGTAGCAGTTTCGAATCTGATGTGAACTAGAAGAGACTCCATATTAGAGGACTTTCCATCAAAACATCTCGAGTTCTCTCTCTCCATATAACCCATAGGGTGGCAAGGAAGGAGGTCCTCCATAAATGTTTGCCTTTAGTTGTGCCTGACATCAATTTCTGAGTTTTGGACTAAATATGCAGAAAATCATTGTCTATATCATGGTTGAAACCTTTTACATATCAGGAGATACAACTGGGATTGCGGCTGGGTTTTGAAATCATTGTTTCAAGTTATTATGGATGTCATGGCTGATATTTGTTTGGACTAGAAAAGTTGGAAAATCATTTTCCATGATGGAGAAAATGAATCTTGGGTGGTTCTTTATGAACAGAAATATGTCTGGCTTTGAGCTTGTTTTGTTTTGTTTTTTTTAATTAAAAATATATAAGTTGAGCTTCAGTAGAGAAGAAGGTGGTCACCCCGTTTGCTCATTTAAAATCTTAAGTGGCACCCTTTGAAGCATTTGAGTTGTTTTAGCTAAAGCTAGAAAAAAGTAGTTCTATCTTGTACTTTAGCGCACTGTAGCTAATGGGCGAACCTCTCTCCTTGCGCTGTTCTTTAGGCTTAAGGAATTTTTTTTTGTCCTCGATTATTCACATCATCATCAAAGCCTTGTCCCAACTATGTTGAAGTTGGCTACATGAATTCTGTTTCTCAGTTCTATCTATTTGTCCACGATCATTCGCATGCTTACCAAAAGCTGAAGATGGACATAGTGCAATGTTCATAACCAAAAATGGATAAAAAGAGTTGTCTGCCTTAACTAACATAGGAAATGGGAAAATATACCGGTGGAAAACTGGTTAATCAGGAGAATATACTAATGTCAACCACAGATCAGCAAAAGAAAAAGGAAAAGAGAACTGCAACCAGTGGTGGACACAGGATGTTTTCCTTGAGAGGTGCTCTATCTGAAAAGGAATTTTGAGGGTGCCTTAAGTATAAATTCTTTTTTTTTTTTTATTTTTATTTTTATTTTTTGTGGGGGGTGGGGGGGGGGGGGGGGGGGGGGGTGTTCCTTTTGCTCAGAAAATGTAAAAGATTCTCAAAAGCCAGGGGTTACCATCGAAAACAAGAATGTTATCCCTACCATGTTACCAAATAGAGATATATTCTACCTCTAAAAAGGTACAAAGCTGCTGGTTTTTACACTCCTATTTATTGTACTGTTTTTTACCCTTCCTGAGCTCATGATTAAAATTGTGCTTGTTCTTTGGTATGCAGTCCTTAATAGCGAACTTGCCAGTGAACGAGATAATGATGTATCTAGGCCCTCAAGGGGCGGAGGTCTTCGTGGCAAATTAAACAAAGTGGTTCTTGCTTACAGTGGTGGCCTAGACACCTCAGTTATTGTGCCATGGCTAAGGTATTACTTGTATGATTTATCTGTGTTCTCATGTCTAAACTTTGAAGATTCACTAGGAAATTCAATAATAGATTGCTACACTAATAGTTATTGTTGTTATGATGATGATGATGATACAAGGAGTAGGGGGAGGGAGGAGGAGGTGAAGGAGAAGCACAATCCTTGTCCTTGATAATGTTTATGAAGAATTTCGTGCTATTTCAAAATGTGGCAAACATTTTTTTCCTATTTAAAAATCTCTTTTAGATGACTAATTTTGTAATAAGTTTCTGACTAATAAAAAAAAATGTTCTATCATAACTAAGTACTTACATATATGAATAGATATATCGGGATTTTCACATGAGAACCAGCTTGTAGGGCTCACCTGGGCCAACTTTTGAATAATCTATACCCCCTCTCCCCTCTCAAAACACTCACTACTTTCCCCAGGTTGGCGTTCGCCCAAATTTGGCACTCATCTGATTGTTACACCGATGGAATGAAAGTTAAGCACTCGCTTTTTTAATATGTTTGTACCATCAATCTTTGGGGCATAAAAATTCATATTTATAATGATCGATGTATGCTCATTTTTGGAGTACCCCTGATCCATGCATAGACCTCCTCTTCTCCTTACCCCATGAATATTTTTCGGTGGCTCCCACATGCTAGTTATATAGATGGGGATTGGTGCTCATGTGAACAAAACTCTCCTCTCTCTATCTACCTATCTATATTATAATAATAATGTTTTGATATTTAGACACTTCCTCTCAGAACAATGCTTCCCAGCAAGCTCATCTTTTATTGTTTTGCTATTTGCAGGGAAAACTATGGCTGCGATGTTGTATGTTTCACTGCAGATGTTGGTCAAGTACGAAAACGATAACTTTGCATAATCAATTTATCTTTTGATGAAATTATTTCCCAATATTTTATGTTTTTAGTTTTATGAGGCAATAAAAAGTACGTGGGTTTTGATGCATCATCACCCTTATTATCTTCTTCAAATCATCATTCTTGTCCCATTTAGCTAAGGTTATAGTTATACTTTTCCTCTAAGCCCCATTCAAATCCATGTTCTTTGTTAATCTCATTGAAACATGTTTATTTTGGCTACTTCATTCTACGTATTTATTGACGTCTCCTTTCAGAGCTCCTTGATCTTGGAATAGTTGTGTCTTTATCTCAGGCCTATTTTTGAGTATGCATGCTGGACCATCTCAAGGAACATGTAGTCTCTGATTCATCTGAAAGCTTAATAACTCCTGGAATAACTTTCTTTTGTGCCATATATGTATATGATACAAACTTTTGCAGTCTATATGATTTATTCTTGTAGCTTCTTATTAGCGAGACTATTATTGCTGTCGTAAGAGAACCCATAGTTATTGTCTGCAAGGAATAATATATATATATATATATATATATGGAAATATTCAGTGAGAACTAGTTCTCGCCGTGCTTCCGTGAGAACTATTGGCGGGGCCCACCTAGCAACCAATCCAAACCATGCAATCTGTTTTGGAGCCTGTTTCAGTCTACCCCTTTAGCGCTTTTTTTTGGAAATGATGCTGCAAAAAAGAAAAATCAAAATGTTAGAAACTTAAATTACTCAAAAAGGTATTTACATTATTTTCTATTGAGATTCTACACTTTTCAAATTGTCAATCCATTCCCAAAAATAAATATTTTCGCACTTGTGTAAGACACTAAGGTCAAGGGAGAAGGCTTTTGTTTCTCCCAAAGTGTGACCACCGTAGGCATCAAAATTACTGAGGGTTGACATGAGTGGGCAAAACTAAAAGACGTCACTTTATAGTGGGAAAGGACCTAGAGATGGTCCCTGATCAAGCAAATTGCTCAAGCTTGGCTCCATATGACCAGTTTAAGGTTCTGTATGACCTGGTATTAGCCCACATATACCTATTTTTATGGCCACTGATGGCCCAGGCCAACCCAAGCCTGACATGGGGTGGCCTGCATTGCACTGGATTTATTCTTTGCATTTAGGCCCATAGGCCATACAGGGTCCTAATCTTGTGGTCTAATTGCTAAATGGACTGGCATATTTAACACAGGGTGATACATATTCTGTAAGTGGGCTGGGCCCGTGCCTAAGTTTCAAGTCTTTGGGTTGCATCAGGGCTTGAATGTTAGGCCTGATGGGATTTTTGGGATTTTCCCCCTGTTTTTGGGGCTGTGCACTGCTCAATGCCTAAATGCCCAGAAAACACTTGAAACATGAGAGAGGAATGTTCCAAAGGCCATCTACAGGCATCTTCAACATGCCTAAAGAAGGGCAGAAAAACCTGGAATTGGCAAAGGGAGAATATCCAAATGTCAATGAAGTTCTCTTCACTTCTGAAGTAGAAAATTAAGGATCATTTCTTTCCCCTGCCTTCTTCTTCTCCAAACCTTTCTTATTTTATTTTCTTTGATCTTGGTTGTAAAAGGTGATTGTAAGGTGGGGTCTTTTTGTACTGGGAAATACATAAATAAAAATAATTTCTTGCCCACTTTTTCTGCATTTATTTTTATTTTTATATTGATTTAATCTACTATTAGAATCAGCTGATGGTTACAATCTCTACAACTGTTAAGTTACCTCATTTAATTGGAGGGAATGCAAGGAGGTGGGGGTTGGCAGAATCTTTCACCATAACTTCAGGCTTGGTTCAGGGGTAAATTGGGCGTGAAGGGAAAACCTCAAATAGCACATGTGCAAGATTAGGCCATTTTCAACTGTTATGGTCCATTTCGGACCAAACAGGTTGAAATTATGGCCTAGAAGTAATAGTTTTGTCAAAATGTTTTGGCCAAAATGAATCAAAATTGAAAACTATGGTTGGAAATGTAGAGTTGAATGAGTGATAGTACAAAAACATTTTCAGTCTATTTTATTTTCTATACACATCCTTTTTTTTCTACTATGGCTAGAGCCATTAAGTATCCTTATCTCCTAATAGATAAGGGTCATGGGCGAAGGCATGGTTCAAAATAGCGTGCACTATGTAGCGTAGCGGCTACATTATCGGCCGTAGCGTGGAAGCCGCTATGCTATTTTAAAAATCGCGGCGCTATAGTCTAAAACCTAGTAGAGCTAAGCAATTTTAATTTAAAACACTGTTTTTTCCTATTCTTCTCTTCAATAGCCTTTCTTAAAGTTGTCTCTACCCTTATATGGTTCCAAATCACTAAAACAACATAAGATTGCCTGCTAAACAAGATTCAAAATTTTTTTTTAAATACTTAAAAAATTTACATTGTTACGCCACTATGTATCGCCTCAACCGTTACATATCGCCCTCTATGTAGCGTTTTGGACATTGACCGCTATGCCCACCGCAAACGCTATTTTGATCCATCGGCAAAGGGCTCTGAGAAAGAATTTGAATTTTTTTAAAATTTTATTTAGAAAGAAGGACCACTTCTGCAGGTTTTCTTCTTTTGTTGTACCCAAGTCTGCTATTAGTTGTGACATTCCAACAGTATGCGTACTTTTGGTGTTAACATCCATCCCTTTACACAACCTTTAACCTTCTTTAACCACAGATAGTTCTGCTTCATTTGACTCTTTTCTAGCCAGTAGCCATCCGCCATTAAAGATAAATCTAGTTGTTCCATGATCATCTCATAGGTTGACTCCAAAATCTTCTGGCCTTAGGTTTCCCCTTGTTGCACAATCTTTATTAAATATTAAACATCTTGTTGAAATAACTTTCCATTTCTCTGTTAGCTTGACAATCTAGTGGTCATGATTATCCATGTTGCCCCAATTTCTAAATTGATTGTCAAGCTAATATGTTGAATTTCTTCCCTGCATTGCACGTCTTTCCGCGGAATTTTGATCCTGTTAATCTTATCCTTATTTTACTCGTTCTTTCTGAAAAATATTGCAGCATTCTTTTGTTTCTAATTTCCAAATTGCCTATAGAAGTACCATCGGGAGAACTTCACATGATTCTTGGCTCCTCTATTTCTTATTTTAATTAAAGAGATTTTGTGGTGGTCCTGAAAGCACGAGTCCTCTGTTATTCATGTGTAATTCACACTCCTTTGTAAGACTTGGAACAGATAATTGTTTCATAGTTGGCAATGTGTATTAGTTTTTATCCTCTTGCATAGTAAGAAAATTTCTTCTAGTTTTTCAAGGTTATTGTGTAATTTGTCAAGGATCCCTTCTCTCCTTGTGCTAATTACCTGTCTAATGATTTTTTTGAAGGGCATCCAAGAGATGGATGGTCTGGAAGCAAAAGCCAAAGCCAGCGGTGCAAGTCAATTGGTTATAAAGGATTTGAAGGAGGAATTTGTGAGGGATTACATATTTCCTTGTTTGCGAGCTGGTGCTATCTATGAAAGGAAGTATTTGTTAGGAACTTCAATGGCCCGCCCTGTTATTGCTAAGGTAAATGTTGTTGCTGCATTATCATCATCATCATCATCATTAAAGCCTTATACCATCTTTATGCACATGCCCAAGGAGTAGGGAACGGCTTTGTGATTATGCGTTTTCAGTTCTTATTTTGGGCTATGTTATATGTTTTTGAAAGGCATTCTAGGCACATGTCACTTTTGACTATATTATACTCATTTATTTCTAAGGTTTATGTTTAACGCAAAATTCAAATGAGCGTTTCTCAAATCTGGTTAAAATTTGAGGTAGTTGTATGTGTGTGGGAACCTACCCTTCTGAGGTATGTGGTTTTGGCAGCTAGGCACATTGAATCTAGGAAGGTAGGGTATGGACATCATGTAATCTTAGATTGTGCTGGGGTGTGGCTAGGTGTGGGAGATCATGGGTGAAGGATATTTTTCAGATTGAAAACTGGATATGTTGGATCAAGATGCCTATGTAAGGGAAAGTGGGAAACTGATGAAGCGAATAATGTGTAGATCAGGTTGGATCGATACTTCTCTTCTTTCTTGAATTGAGTGTTGAAAACTAAATGTGCCATTTGACATTTGTATGATCTGATTCGGGGTTGTGGTGTGGGCTAAATTGGGAGTGCGGTACACACTACACAGCATAGCATTACTAGTCCAGCACCATGTTGTCTAAAGCCTGATTAGTAAATGCGTTGATTTCTTGCCATTCTGTTGTGTTTTGCACAGTTTTGCAGTTCTCTTTATGTGTGGATTGGTGTTATGGTGGAACTTGCCACAGATTAATATCAATTCATGGCCATGTAAATTATATCCACTGGTGTTTGTCAACTTGTTCCACTCTCTCTCTCTCTCTAAATTATTTAAGACAACAATATTCATTCTATTAAATTAGAAAAGGACACAAACAGTATAAGTAAAAATTAGACAACCCGTTAGAGGTTAAATATTAAAAAACAAATGTGGCCTTAGACATCATCCAAAGGTTTGCATCATAATTTACTGACTGTAGAACTTGTTGATGGGAAAATGCCCCTCCTTCACTATCCAATATTCCATTCTCCAAAGATAGTCAAGTGTTAAGTCATTAATAGCAAATAATGAGTCATCTTCAACTGCACCCTTTGCACCCATTTTGTTTAGTCCTTTAAGTATTGTTACCTGAGCATTTACTTATGCTTCTTCAGAACCACCTTTTGCAAAGGAGGAACAAAGAATTTTGAAGCCTCGAGCCTTCATGGTCTTGGATAGAGAGTAGAGACCCATAATATTGGCCACTATAAATCCTTTATCAGCACTTTAATCAAAGTTCAGCTTCATGTTGCTTTACTGTTGGTGCCATCAAATATCCACAGTATCTGAAAACACAGACAGTTGGCATAGTCCTTCTAACAGAGACACAAGTCTAAATGAGATATGCTACAAGTTCCTTGATGGTTAAACAGCGATATCACAATCTTTCTTACCTCCAACTCCATACTACTTACTGAATTCAGTATCTGAAATCACAGATGGTTGGCATAATCCTCCTGACTGAGCCACAAGTCTAAATGAGATACCCTATAAGTTCATTGATAGTTAAACATCTATATCACAATCTTTCTTACCTCCACTCCATTCTACTTACTGAATTCAGCTTAACTACGAAGTCCTAGTACTTTGCTTTGCTACAATGACCACAGAATGGCAATTGACAACCAAAAAAAGCTTCCATAAAATATTTCCTTTCCTGGCAATTCCATCAGTCAATTAGTCAAGCTGTTACATGAACCTTGTAAGATCTCAGCATAACTGAAGATAAGATACTTAAAACTGCTTTAAGAATGATGATCGCGCTGCAGGTGCTATCAATGAATTAGAAGATGGACCACTTTTTCCTTGTATCTGAAAACTCATGACAGAGACATTAAAAAAATTTGTTATTTGGCAATGGTTTTATAAAAACATGGGAAGCTGTACAGTCTGAACTGAGTAAGGATGGAAGTTTCTTTTGTGATTGTTGGATTTTTGATGGATTATCTTTTACATTTTGAACAATCCATTTGCACAGAATCTGTGAACAATGAAAAGAATATAAGAATAAGATCATGCCACAGCTTGGGATTGAGTTGTATTTGAATGTCCCTTTCTCATTTCCTCCTTTCTGTCTTTTATATTGTTATCTCTATCATTTCATTAGATTCTTCATTTCATTAGATTCTTTAATGGTAGACTTTTGTGAGTTGGTTGATTGTTTTATGAAAATTAATAATGTCTTTAATTTTGGGATTATGTTTTTATATTTAAGTTTTGCATTGTTTCCTGAAATTGTCAAGGAAATTGAAGCCTGAAGCAGTCAGAAGGATTTCAGTAGCTTCCTAGAAAAGGAAGATAACCTGTTATACGACCATTATAATGCTCATGAGTCATGAATACATTTAGGACGGACTCGAGGTGCTGGACTCGGAAATACAAAAGTATAACTTGAAAGGTTTGGGGTGCTTAGGGCAACTTTGGAAACAGCTGCTTGTAGAACACTCCGCATACTTTTTTCCATTGACATCTTGGGTGTGGAATTGTGGATTCTGCAAGCCATGAAATCTTTTGTTTAGTGCAATGGTTGTGAGGGGAGGGAGAGAGGACAACAATTTTGTGGAAAAAAAATGTCAATCCATCTCTTCCTCTTCAAAAAATTGTTTTGGCCAGTGTTTTTTTGGTGACAACTCCCTCAAACCAAAGTTCAGATTTGTGTCTGGCTGGCTGTTTGAGTGAGGAATTGCCATGCTTTGGTCAATGAAAATGGATAAGGATGTTTAGAGATGTAATATTAGCTTATAGAGTGGTAGTATTTTATTTTTTTCACCTTGCCATTGTAGCTCGTTGGCAAATCCAATTCAGAGATTGACCAGACTGGTACTCCAACATACAAAAATTCAAAGAGGAACACAAGGACAGAATCCAGCATACTCGCATGAAATAGGTGTTCCTACAATAATTCTAAGTGGGTCACATGTCTGGTTGGAACTGAGGAGGCTTAAAATTTTGTAGATTGGTATCGTCGACGAGCTATGATATATAGTTAGTCCCTATAACAAAAGATGTCTAATTGCAAGCTTGACAGTAGATTATTTAATTCAAGGTGAAATGCCATTAATCCCTTATTAGTTAAGCAAAATTAAGAAAGGAAATAAAAAAGAAATCCCTTATAGAAAATGCATGCTGAAGCCCGAGTGACACCAGCCATCACTAGGACTAAATTTACATGTCATTATCTGGGTTGTTTTCACTTGTATAACCTAAATCTTATATTTGTTTCTTACTGTTTCTTTACATTTCCACCTCTGAAAGAATGCCATGCCTGCTTGGAATTGATCTGCACGTGATTATCTGGATTGTTGTCACTTGTACAACCTTACAGTTGCTTCTTATTGCTACTTTTCATTTCAATTAATGAAAGAAAGCCATGGGCCCATGGATTCTCTCTGTTGTTGAATTACAGGCAATGGTTGATGTTGCTAAAGAAGTAGGAGCAGACGCAGTTTCACATGGATGCACTGGGAAGGGAAATGATCAGGTATATGTGTGTCTATTTTGAAGGGACTATATCTAGTTTCATTGTTTCTTTGGACCTTATGTCGTTAATTTTTCACTCTGTAGGTAAGATTTGAGCTGGCTTTCTTTGCTTTGAACCCAGAGCTTAATGTTGTGGTTCCATGGAGGGAATGGGAGATTAAAGGACGAGAAGATGCCATTGAATATGCAAAGAAACACAATGTACCTGTCCCAGTAACAAAGAAATCTATTTACAGCAGAGACCGGAATCTATGGCACCTTAGCCATGAGGTATTTCTACCAAACCATTATCTGTTCCATAATACTAAACATTTTGTATGGCCCTTTCATGGTTGTACTTATGCTTCATGCTTACCCTTAATTAGAAAACGATTTCCGGTGTGGTCTTCATTATATGATGTAATCCGTGCAAATATTGTCAATATTGTGATACCAAATGATATTTTTTCGAACATTGTGATATTTAAATATTGGGAAAAATAAAAATATAGTGAAAATATCATGGAACATCATGATATTTAATGGTTAAAATTCGGCTACAGAGAACAAAATTTATAAAAAAGAAATAAAAATTTATCATGTTGTCTCCACTGTTCATCCTTTCTTTAACCTATTTTCTCTACTTGAAATGGAAAAAGATTTGGCTGCATGATTTTTTCAACTGAATTTTTTATTACCACCTGAAATTTTTTTTTTCTCTCCACCCTTTATAATGATTTTTTCCTCTTTGGTGGATAAGGGTAGGATCTTAAATATTTTTAAATTAGCCAGCCAGCTAGCCAAGAGACGTACGGTTCTTTTTGGCTTTTCCTGCTATGATTCTATGAACCCATTTCTAGTTTACTAGTAAGAAAATACTAATAGCATGTAATAATTAGAAATTTAATTAACTGTCTAAATATCACCTAATTCTTGAAGGTTGAAAATCCTCTCTCCTCTTTCTATTTCTTAATTATTTATCATTTTATTTATTACTATATGAGTCATTTTGAGGAAGGGCTAGAGCATTCCTAGCTTAGGAATGCTCCACTCTGTAGTATATAGAAGGTATTAGGAAGGTTTTTTTGTGAATGTGGAACATTTCTCAAGAAAAGGTATTTAAGCAATAGGCGTTGGATGATGAACAAGGAATTACTCTATCTCCTTTTCTTCTCTCCTTAGTCCATCTTCTTTCCTTATCATCTTTCTCCATCTTTTTCCTGTATGATCTCTTAAATGCTATTTTGTTCTAATTATTATAGATTCAAATGGGCCCAACCGAAAGCATGGCATGGGGGCTGAAGGGGTTCAAAAAATGTTTCCTACGCCCCACCTTTATGCTAAAAATGGAAACCAACTGATCTGGGGAGTTACTCTTTTGAGGGCCTCAAAGTTGTTTTATTCCTAGCTGACAAATAGATGAGTGTAAAGATATTCCCATTCAAATGGGGAGCTAGAGAAGTTGGATGAGTGTCAGTTATGGCAGTTTAAAGGGGAGAGTGGGCAAGTGAACCCATGGGCTTGGACCATTCCTAAGATAGGAACGGCCTGGCCATTCCTGAAACTTCATTTATATATATATATATATATATATATAGGGAGATGCTCCTATGAGAGATGCTCTCACCTTACTATGAGAGATAAGGTGGGGGCCCTCACATTTAAGTTGTTGGCATTGAATATGGATGTGAGGGCCCCCACCTTATCTCTCATACATATAGTAAGGTGAGAGCATCTCTCATAGGAGCATCTCCTACACACACACACACACACACACACACACACACATATATATATATATCGGCCAGTCTATCCTAAGCTTAAGCTTAGGATAAGATTATGTAAGCTAACGCTTCTCGGGCCCACCCTTGGTCCATCCAAATGGACCAAAACATGACCACCAACACCCCCCCACCAACACCCCCCCCCCCCCCCCCCCCCCAAATTGCCCATGACCATCCACTTTTGGTCAAATCTGAATTTACTAGACCGTTGGATCGACCGTGTACCGATCCGAATGGACTGTTGACCATTAAACTTTTGGTGCCGATATGGAAATGTTAGAAACCACAGTTGGGGCTGAGTTTTTTGCCAAGAGGAGGGTCCAAGGGAGTCCTTGAAATCCCCCCATCCCTATCCCCATGTGGGTCCCCAAGTGGGCCCCGCCACACAATTGAGCTTACCTCAGCTTACCTTATCTTAAGCTTCCGCTTAGGAGAGCTGGTGTATATATATGGAATATCAGTTTTGCCTTTTTTTTTTTTTTTTGACATTTTCCCAATTATATCCCCAGAGAAACCCCATGATTTAAAGAGATCCCATTGTTTTCTGAGATGATAAAATCCTGAGAAAGAGATTCGTGACACTGGATGCAATCTGGGATCTAGAACATGAAGATTTAATGGTCTGTTTTCTAGTTTTATTAATATGCCTCATTATGAATTCCAATAAAAAACTCAGATGTAGGTTGCAGAATAAAATTCTCACCAGGATTAACCGTCAGTGTTTAGGATGAAGAACTGTGAAGCAGTACACCATGCTAA
This sequence comes from Camphora micrantha, assembly GCA_003546025.1. Classification (NCBI taxonomy): domain Eukaryota; kingdom Viridiplantae; phylum Streptophyta; class Magnoliopsida; order Laurales; family Lauraceae; genus Camphora; species Camphora micrantha. The sequence continues at coordinate 53,954,233 of QPKB01000004.1, read as the reverse complement.
TGTACCTTAGATGATCCACATCCCTGGGTCAAGTGCTGATGAACACATTGAACTATCCATGTGGCTGAGAGAACTCACAGCCCAGGCACAATGACACAATTTTCTGGGGTGTCAATACGAATGTGCATATTTTACAGGTTTCACCCCTTATATATTACGAGAAGTATTTTCTCCCTTTCAAAATAGTCTGATTTGATCATGCTGTGTAAAAACGGACCAAGAAGATCCATCCATGTGGTAGATTAAATATCGCCTCAGATATGGAATAAAATCTGTATATAACTTTTCGGAAAGTTGATGGTTTATTCAGATAAGTCAAATGAAGTTGACATGCTAATATAACTAGTGATGAGAGTTTATCATGGACTCCTATGCTACCATTTTGAATGTTCATGTGGTTGATCCAACAAGTTCACATGAAAGAAGCTTATAAAGTTACTAATACTGAAGTAATATTTGCTGATTCTTCTGACAATATGCGTATAACAACTGTGAATAAGCTAAATTATACTTTTTCTCTCTTTGAAATTAAAGGGTGATATTTTGGAAGACCCAGCTGTTGAGCCCAGTAAGGATATGTTCATGATGACTGTTGACCCAGAAGATGCTCCTGATACACCAGAGTAAGCTGCCCGATTCATTTACACCTTAGTCACAATATGACAATGACATTGTTTGGGCCAGTCATCTGATATGCCTCATTGTTGAGTTTCAATTATCCCAACAATCTGGTCAGTAACTTGCCAATGGACAGTTGATAATAATTGAAAAAGAGCAATATTAATTCATTCTAGTGGATTATATAATCTTCCGATTGTTCTATAGCTAATTTCATGACTGGACAATTACTGACTTGTCTGGATAATATTACTGGCAAATTTTCCCTGATTCTCTGGCTTAAGCTTCTATAAAAAGCTCTTATTCTGAGAATCCAGTAATCTTTCTATCCTAGAATATTTTTTCACGTGGAGCACTTAATAATTACACTATCCCATTTCACTATTGTTTTAATAACTCCTTTCTCTGTTCTTCCATTGGTCCTTGCTATTGGTAGTTTACAGTACAGACTTGCAGTAGGAAATTTACTAAATGCTACTGGATTTGTCAAATGGACAGGATTCTGTTTACCTTTCAATACTTATATTTAAATGGACCACAACTATTTCTTTAGTTAACTTCATGAAACAATTTCAGCATGGTGGAGTTTGTTATTTATCACAAAATAGACTATTGATTATATATATATATATATATATGGAAGATGCTCACCTTACTATGAGAAATAAAGGTGGGGGCCCTCACATTTAAGTTGTTGACATTGGATATGGATGTGGGGGCCCCTACCTTATCTCTCATAGTAAGGTGGGAGATTCTCTCATAGGAACACCTCCCTATATATATATATATATATATATATATATATATATATATTTGGTTAGTGTTATTTTTGAAGCTTACCCAACGTTGATTTTTTGTGGTTCTCATGTCTAATAGAGTCTGCGGTTATTATTCTTTTGCCTCTGCATGACAAAATATTAAGAATATTCATATAATTTTTTCCTACCGAAACTCTCTTTCATACTTGCTTAAGAAACTGGATTTTTCTTGCTGATGCATTAAAACTTTCTTTCTTACCTGCACACATCATCCAGATACATAGAGATTGGTATAGTTTCAGGCCTCCCTGTATCTGTCAATGGGAAGGAGCTATCTCCGGCATTGCTTCTTTCTCAGCTCAATGAAATCGGAGGAAGGCATGGAATTGGCCGTATTGACATGGTTGAAAACAGACTTGTTGGAATGAAAAGCCGTGGTGTCTACAAAACTCCTGGTGGGACAATCCTTTTCAGTGCAGTCCGCGAACTCGAGTCCCTAACCCTTGACCGTGAGGCGATACAAGTCAAGGACTCCCTTGCTCTAAAATATGCTGAGCTTGTTTATGCAGGCCGGTGGTTTGACCCCCTTCGTCAGTCCATGGATGCATTCATGGAGAAGATCACTGAGACCACCACAGGAACCGTGACTCTCAAGCTGTATAAGGGGTCTGTTACCGCTGTTGGCAGGAAAAGCCCCTATAGCTTGTATAGGCAGGACATCTCATCATTTGAGAGTGGCCATATATATGATCAGGCAGATGCTGCTGGTTTCATTCGGCTGTATGGGCTTCCAACTAGAGTCCGCTCCATGCTCGAGAAGGGTATTTAAGGTTTTTAATGCGTGTGTGTTTGTTAAATTTCAAGTTGTCGTCTAGATTTACCAATGATAAGAAAGATGGTAAACAGTTACAAACTTTAGTAGAACTCCAGATGACCATGGTTCTTTTCAAACATTCAAACAAAACATGGTTCTCTTCAATCTTTTGCATGTTTAACATGGTTTTCATTTTTCTCTATGCCACACACTTCCTTCAGGTCCTTTTTCAATGGGGTCATGAAAGGGATGGTAGACAAAGTTTTTATTTTAACCTCTTACCGAATGATCTTTGATCAGCCAACTAACAACATCTCATGAATATGAATTTTTTGCACATGGTTAAATCCTCGAGGCTTGTAAATAGTTCATCAATTGCCTTCCAAACTCTAATATGTATGCTATTTTAATTGATAGTTACTTTTTGTGTATCTCCTTTTAGAGTGAGTACAAGTGCAGGACACGTAAAAGGTTTGTTAAATGGTTAAATCCTCAAGGCTTGTAAATGGTATATCAATCGCTTTCCAAACTCTAGTATGTATGCTATTTTAGTTGATTTTTGCACCTTATGGGTGCGTGAAGAGCCGTTATTGGAAGGTATGTACATATGATTGGTTTGATTGAGGGTCATGGTCTAGTTCTTTGGTTAGAGCAGTGTTGTCATTAGGACGACAATAGCCCGTGGTACGGTGGAAGGTGCTCGTTATTTCAATCTTGATGTTTTGGGTTGAAGTCATGTTTGGTAGGGGGGAAAATAAAATAGAATGCTGCTACTAAGGCCCATTTTGGTCCAGGAACTTGGCTCCCTGCACTCAGTTAACCTGTATCTGCTTAGGTTATGGAAAAGAACAAAATATATGAACCCTCATTTACCCGCACACAAAGAGACTTGCAGAATATCAACTCCATCAGGTCATTCTACTCCTTGAACTTGAACCTGTCATCCTGAGTCTAATAATTCCAGCATGAGTTAATGTTGGATGGGTGTCACATTTGGGCTTGCGACCATTTACGAGAAAATTGTATATGAGGGGCCTAAGTTGATCATAGTGGGTTAGATGGCCTCAAAAATAAGTAAATCTTGGATGCTTGTCAATTTGGGCTCGTGACAATTCACAAGGATCTTGTGTATGAGGGGCCAAAGTTGATCATAACGGGCTAGATGGCCTCAAAAATAAGTCAGACCACATGGCTCTGTTACGTGGACGGTTGTCCCACCCTTGTGAGAAACAAGTTGGATTGCATATTAATGAGTTTGATTGCAAAGCATCATGTGTTAGACTCAACTTGCTTTTCATATCTATTTTTACTATCTCCTTTCATGTCATTTGGCTTACCCCTTCACCTTGGTGGGCTATCACCCTTCATAGCTGAAACTCTTTTTACCGGTGTAACTCTCGGCCAGTGTTGGACATGCCCAAATCATCTCAAACGAGCTTTTTTAATTTTATCCCTTATTGATGCTACCCCTAAAGGCTCTCGAAAATGCGCATATCTAATTTTACCTTTTCTAGTTTTATAACACATCCATCTCAATATTCTCATCTCTGCTATATTTATTTTATGCCTATGTTGTCTTTTTATTGGCCAACATTATGCTCTATAGGTTATCGTTGGTCTAATTGTTGTCCTACAAAATTTTTCCTTCAATCTTGTTGACAAAAAAATATATGCTGATTACAAAAATGAGCTGATGGAAATTCAAATGGATCACTTACACTTAATTTGAATTTTAAAGTATAGAAACAACTGATACATATTGAGGCCTTTGGCGTTATGCAGCAATTCGTTGTCTATGATACTCACATATTTCAATATAAGCAATATATCATGTTATATTATATCCAATACTTTACTTTCACGTGCAAAATCCATGTTGTTTTTGGTGATGTGCTAGTCGACGGCAACGAGTCTCAATCAAAATGAGAGTTCGGGACTAATCTGAACTGACCAGCCAGCTCCAGACCCCTTTTTCTTGGTCTTGAAACATTGTTTGCTAACCTGACTCAAACATATTTGTGCAACACTACAATACCACATAAGCAGTTTTTAATTATTAGGAAACGATCTTCCCCAGGCTTAGGAGTCATTTCCCTTTTATGCATGGGATAAAAAAAATAGGTTTTACATATGTAAATGTCACGTATGCAAATGTTAACACACGTGAAATACATTACTTTGTCTGTCAAAATCGTCATTTTCACATGAGTTAATGAGTACCTCCAATTGTTTTAGATGTATTTGGATGTTTTAGATTGTTGGGTTTATGTCTTGTATTCTAGGTTTACCGGAGTGGTCCACTGGGCCGGGTTCAGAGTCTAGGGTTAGCAAGGTACAGGAAGACATCGCGGGTTATCTCCTAGTGTCCTGGTGGCTCGAGTTGTACGAAATTCAAGCCAAGGTGGAGATTGTTGGGTTATGTCTTGTATTGCTGGTTTGACATATAAAAGTATTGAAGAATGAAGGATGCACCCATCGGTGCAGGGAAGTACCTATCAGTGAGGTATGAGAAGACATTCCCGGTTATATTTCCTAGTGGTTCGAGTTCCACAGAATTCAAGTCAAGGTGGAAATTGTTGGATTTATGTTTTGTATTTTGGGTTTATCGGAGTGGTCCATTGGACCGAGTTCAGAGTAAGTGTATTTTGGTCTTTGTACCGGGGCTTTTTTGGAGAATACAAAAACAAAGATTATATATATCATGTAATCTGTAATTTTAGATTCTGAAGAGAGTTAAGATGTGAATCGGTTGCTCTCTTGCTGTGGATGTAGGCAGTTTTGACAAACCACGTAAAATCCTAGTCTCTCTCTTGTGTGGCATGATTGATTGATCGTAGGTTTCGCACTTCCGCACACATTCGTACAACATAGAGGTTATTCACAAATTCTAAAATTCATGCAGATTTAAGATATGAAACCGAATGTCTTGATGCTTATTTTTGATATGAAACTATTGAACAGTTTGGATCATGAATTGGGAACCATCCTTTCTAAGAAAATGTCAATGCCATGAACAAATAAAGCATATGGAGAAAATGCAAAAGCAAAATCAAACATCAAAGACCATCAAAAGCCTAACTAGAAATTGGAACCATCTTACCATTTTTACTCAGCAACCCAATCCTACAGAAACCTTTTCAACACTCCGCTCAGATGGAATTTGGCGCACATTCCTCACGGCAATTGAACTTGTGACCGATTGACTCTGATCAGGGGCGGACCCGAGTGGTCGCACCTGCATAATTCGAGAAACTCCTTTAATAATAGATTAAAAATTCTATTTTATTATTTGATTTATTCACTTCACCATTGCCCGCACCACCCAAATAAAATTCATGGTTCTGCCTACTATATGAAATTTCCTCCATCTCTCATGGAACTTACATAAAGTATAATTTAGTGACATCGCATCGGAGCCAGATGAAATAGTAGCCAAAACAAACAGACCACCAGAAAACCGCTTTGTGCAACTTATCCTATAATTGGAAACTAAAAATACCAAAGGCGGATCCCTGCTTTGGCCTAGGTATATCTGAATATCATAGCCATTCAACAGGCCACAGGAGGGATGCACTGCAACCCTAAAATAAACCAATCAGACGATCCTAATCCTTCAACCATAGGCCCACTCAATTCGAACAATTGCTCTTTATTTCTAACCATCCATTACAAGCCACCAATTCGACAGTCGAGGTCCTCTAGTAGGGATGTAAATGGGTACCCGATTTTCCGATTATCCGGACGTTCCGACCCGTTAAAAATAGGGTCTGGCTCCTTATTTAGGCCCCGATAAGTAAATGGGTCCGGGTCCAGTTCCACCTTGGTTCAGACCCGTAGACCCGAGATGTTACCTCAATTTTTGAAAATCTATCATAAAAACCATGTTCTTTTAATATGATTTTCTACCTAGACCCGGACCCGGATCCAGACCCGTCTCATATATGGTTCTGGTTCCGGTTCCGGAGCCAAGAGACAGGTTCCGAAACGGTTCCGGGTCCGGATCTGGTTCCACCTTCTCCTTAACGGTTCCGGTTCCAGAACCACCATGGACCCGGACCGGAGCCGACCCATTTACAACCCTATCCTCCAGTACTTGCAATAGTTAAGTGATTGTCAATCCACGGAAGAGCCTCATCAATGAATAGTCAGAATCTCTTATTACACAACTGTACATACAACACAAACAGAACCTACAAAACAAACAGAACATATGCCATTAACTGCAGTGCCAATGCACCGGGGCAACCAAAAAAAAATCTAATTGTAATTTTGTACAAATATATTTACACGGGAAAGTAATTTATTACTTTCCAAGTTAACATTTTCTGTGATTTTCATTTTCTGAGGAGAAAGCATTTTCCGCTACTTTCAAAGTAAGCAGAGTCAGACCCAAAAGGGTGGGAAATCGTTTTCCCATGGAAAATGTTCAGATGCCCTTGCCGGTGCCTGAAACAACCAGCAGTGCTCGTTTGTACAATCTTTGGGAAGCATACTCTTCCCAACTTGTTTGTACTTAAATACACATGACTTGAATACAAATGTGATTAAAAATGAAGATCAAAAGTGAATTTCTAAAAATAAACATCAAATATCATTTTTTTTAATTGTATTTTTCAAAAGATCGAAGGGCAAACGACCCCATACTTTTAAGCTCCACTAATTGGGAATGCATTGCCTGCTTACAAGTTTGAAAGCCTAACTATCCAATCTCCCATGGACCAGCCTCTACCGCCTGTGGCTGTGGAGTAGTATCTACAGTATGGCCCACAGCTTTGGAGAGGACACATTAATATATAGTCCAGCACAGATTTGTGTATAGCAGCTATAGCTACAGTCTAAGTCTGGCATGGGGATTACTTGAGATTAAATAGATTAGTAATGGTGGTGTCCCATCTATGGCCGCATCCTCCCCATGGGTGGTGTTGAGATGAGATGGGCTCCTCTGTCAAAACTGATATAATGCATGCATGCACGCACTAATGCCTGTGGGCCCAGTGGATCAAATGCACCACGTGATCTGATTATTTGGTGGCCCACATCTTCAATTTGCTTTTAGTAGTAGATGACATACTGTCATAGTAAAGACTCTGGTTGAAGTATCTTCTTCAGTTTTGAACCGGCCATAAATTCAGGATAGTACAATTTGGCCTGTGGGGCCCACCTAAAGGGGCAATGATATTCATGTGGGGAGGGAGCAAGGAAGGATCTCAATGAGACTAGGGGTGTGCAAAATATCAACTCCATTTCCAGCATGAGTATTTGTTGGATGGGTGTCACATTTGGGCTTGTGACCATTCATGAGGATATTGTGTGTGAGGGGCCTAAGTTGATCATAATGGGCTAGATGGCTTCAAAAATAAGTCAGACCACAAGGCTCTGTGTTTTTATTTATTTTTTTGCTGGAAGACCACAAGGCTCTCTTACGTGGACGGTTTTCCCACCCTTGTGAGAAACAAGTTGAATTGCATATTAAGGGGTTTGATTGCAAAGCATCATTTGTTAGACTCAACTTGGTTCTGGCTCATTTGTTCAATGTGTTGAATCTGACATGACCCACATCAATCCAGGCTATGAGTCCTTCACATGTATTGGACCAATATAAGCTGTAGCTCGGTGTTGAGTCCATGAATTTGCACATTTACATATCATTTTAAGATGAGTTAGGGGTTTAATTAGGTGAATTGCATCATTATTCATCTAATTCCTTCATTTTATGCATTTTCACCTAGGACCCTGAATTTTCATACTTTTCATACATTTTTTGTATAAACTTAGAATGTTTTGAAAATTTTCTCCGAAGAGTCCCAGTTGGAGTAGAACTCTATCCAGGATGGGTCCCGCCTCAATATGGGCTCTTCAGTATTTGATGTGTTGAATTGGAATGTGCAGAAAATGAGAATTGCAAGCCTCTATCACGGAACCCACTTTCAAGCACACATTGTCATCTTGGGCCCTGCATTGCTAAATTGAAGTAAATTGAAGAATTCACCATGTGGACCCTACACACAAGCCATATGCAAATTAATCAAAGGAGGGGTCCACTCATCATGTCAGCGTCTTAACTACAGTAGAAGACTTCTCATAGGGCCCACTGTTCAAGCAGATGAAATATCCCACATGACAGGGTCCACAGTAGTTGCAACTTTGAAATTATTGATGGATAATTCAAAGAGTACAATTCTGATTGGAACAAAAGAAGAAGAATTTGAATAATCCACATCTGATGTCCTTTCAAAAATGAAAGTTGTGCAGAGATAGAATCCATTGCAAATCAAATTCTAGAAGTTAATCCCGTTTTTCTCAGGACAACTCATCTTCAAATGGCTATAACTTTCAATCCGACCGTCGGATTGATGACATTTACCTACCGTTGGAAAGCTTATTCAGAGTAGATATTCGTAGAATCCAAGAACGTGCAAATCAGAGCTATATTGACAAAGTTATGGGCCCAGAGAGTTTCATGTTCATTTTTAGACGGGATTGCAATTAAATCCACACCGTTGATACTCAATTGCTGCACATCCTTTGTGGGACCCCATATGAAGATTAACCAAGCCACTCAGAGGTTTCCAGAAGCTTCCACCTCATTCAAATTCAAGAAGGATAATAGATGTACCTTATCAATAAAGATAAATCAAATTTGAAGAGAAGGTGTCCAGCTTCAATGTATCTGATAGATAACCGGAGAAATAAAAGGAACCAAAAAGTAGCTACGAAGGACAACTCTCCCTCCCCTTGGACGTCCATAACTCTCTCTCTCCTCTTTCTCTTCTTTCCATAATTAATAGAATTTAATAGTTATTTTTGGGTATTTTGGAGCCCTGTTCCAGAAATTAGGAATTTTAGAGAGATTTTTTAGAGACAATTGTACAAGGAGATGCTATCAATGAAATTACTTATGGAGTTCTTCTCAATGGCTGGCTAGATTTCTGGATTGGAGCATACAGATGAAGCTAAGCAGATTTTTAATTTAATTTATGTGATTTTTCTATTATTTTTTGTCTCTTTCAAAATGCATGCTCTATTAGAATAATAAATCTGTCTTTACGCCTTAGGCAGCCTCTGTTTTGATTTCTAATGAAAATAATTTGATGATTTATACTTATTTTGATAGATTGTGCTTAGGGTTGAGATCCTTTGATAATTTATGCTTAATTTGATGAGTTATGCTTATGATTTTTTATTCTTTTATGAGGTGAAGGAGGTCTTGCGTTGTGACCTTATTCTTAAAAATTGATTTTTGCAAAAGACAAATTTTCCGGATCCAAAACATTGATTTGTTTAAGATCTGAGTTATTTTTGGGACAAATAGTAGAAAAATTGCATGGATTGATTAATTATCTTGCTTAGTGGATTTTGGATGCTCTGATCTGTTTTATATATTTGATTAGTTTGTGTTTCTGAATCTTTTCTAATTTCTTTTCTTGGATCTCAATTACTTATTAATCTTTGATAAAAAAATAAATCAGATTTTGAATTTTAACTTAGTAGTGTTCCTTGTGGGATTCGACCTGTACTTGCCACTGTCTCAAAAAGACAACTGTGCACTTGCAATATTAAAAGATTGAATTTAAATTCACATCACTCGGATTACATGGATTGAATGCAATTGGGTTCATAAGTTGGGTCAGATTTTTCCACCCATCAAAGCCCTATAATTCTCACCATAAAAACTCATGCTATGGTCTGGTCCCTCTTATCTTTATGGAGTGCCTCTCTGTCATTGTACTTCCCTCTGTTTCTTCCTTAACAGTAGTCAACACAAGTCTTGCCCAACCTTCCCAATTGCTCTAGCTCTTCTTGTATCTGTTTCCCATACTTCGGATCCCATACAAAAGATCTCTCACACAATGCTGCAAAAACAGCATACACCAGCAAGCTCATACCCCATCTTTGCTATCATCTAATCAGGTATGTAATGGTATAAGTTTAGGTATGTAATGGTATAACTTTTCATATACCATCTCTCTGGATATTCCTATTTCCTTGCAATCCATGAAAACTCAATTTTTTTTTTTTTTTTTTTTGTTTTTTTTCTTTTGTAAACTCAATGTGCACTGTCACATTGAAGGCAAGAGTTGGTTGTAAACAGGAATGGCAGAGTGAAAAAAACATAAAAATTAGAGGAGTCCACTCCTAATAAGAACTAAAAACGGATCTGAAGTACATAATCTAAAATATCTTGTTTAGAATTTCTTCACGACCACCCAAGTATACTTTGTTACAAGTTACCTAAGATTTATTTACACTCGCATTAGAAATATTCAAATGAGAACGTCCATAAGGTTCTTACTAGCAAAAACATGCCCACGATAAGCAGGGGCATATGAATGTAAAAGTTATGAAAAAAAAAATTAATTAACAAAAATTTATGAGGAGAGTTAATGATTTAGATTCTTTTAAATATATTACTTGAATGTATTAGCTAGAAATTCATCTAAATAGAAAACTCTCAAATTTAATTAGAGGAATTGCAGGCTAGGAATTATGGTAAATAAGTTACAAGTAGAAAAACCTTATGAAAAAAGAATATTTTTTTAAGGGTCCGCGATTTCTAGATTGGTCCACTCAAACAATCAACCCAATAGTGTGTAAAAATAAACAATATGTAGCAGAAATAAAATCAACAAGCACACACCATAATGACACCAAATTTAAGGTGGAAAATCCTAACAAGGTGAAAAACCATCAATCCGAACTGGATCAAATCAAGCACTGAATCTCGCAATTATAAGAAACTCAGATCTCTTCCCTACATATTCCCTACCCAAGGACTGAAGTTATCTTGTGTCGCTTCACACTTCAACGACTTCACACCGTTGATTGCAACAGATTCCAGCCAGCACTTGACTCATCAAATCTTCTCGCAAGAAGATAGTCTTTTACAAAGGATGCAGAAGAACTAACTATAGAGAACTTGGCAGCACAACTTCATAAAAACTCTAGAGAAGAATTCTCTCAATAATAATCTCTAACTCAGAACTTTGAGAGGTGAGGTGTTGAGGTGTCTTTGGAATAGCCCTTGAGTCCTTTAAATAGCCCCTGGGACGTGCATAAAGATGTTTAACTTGATTATGATTGAAACAATCAGATTGAGCACAATTAGAATATCAGGTTAACAAAATTCGTATATCACTGCGCCTTGTTCGCTCGAGCGGTCAACATGTTCGCTTGAACGGACCAGTCTTTGTTTCAGAACTAGATTAGTCTGACTCTGTTCGCTCGAGCGAATGTGGTGGTCGCTTGAGTGGACCCCTCTCTGGATCGATCCAAAATTCAGCACTCTTTCACAGCATTCTTCTTCTAATTCTTTCAGGCTTTCTTCTTCTGAGTCCTTCCAATTTTCCATCTTCAGAGTCCTTTTCTAAATAAAAAGTACAACTCAAAAGACCCAGAGTTTTGTCCAACCCATGAATTAGCTAACACTCAAAATCTTAACAATCTCCCCCATTGGCAATTCATAGATAAAACTCCCTAAGACAATACATTTTGATCTATCCAAAAAGAAACCCAAAATACATTGAAATTAAAAACACAAAAAAATCAGCAATCAGTAAAAGTAGCCGCAATCAGCAAAAGTAGATTTGTATGGTCTCTAACTCAGTCAAAACTTCTTGTTCTCCCCTTTGATCTATCACCGTTCTCCCCCTTTTTGTCCATAAATTGACAAAACTAAAGATAAGAACATGCAGCTTTTTGTCAATTAGGATCAATAGCTCCCCCTCGAAAGCAACTCCCCTTGAATGTATCTTCGTAGCAGCGCTGGGGGTGGGAACTTGAACTCTTTGATTAGGGCTTTTTACATGTAGTCACCCACACTTGTGTAGATTGATTTTTCAGCACAGTGTGAGTAAACTCCTTAGGCAAATCAGATTTTCTAACCCAAATTTGAGCTGTCTTGGGTGGAGAAAAATTCTTCCGCCATTGCTTGATCGTAGGTAGACTTTGCAGCTTCTTGTAATGGGGACGAATGTGTCCTTTTAATCTACAATGATGAAAAGTGGATGTGCGTGCAACGCTTGACATATTATTTTTCTTAAAACTACTCGACACATTATATGAAGGTGCAGTATGTGGAGTAGCATGTGCAACACTTGAAATAAAAACTGTTTTACCTTTAGCATTTGAAGTGGATGCACTAGGATCATAACCAAGACCGCTTCTGTCAAAATGAGACTTCTGACTACACAAGATGTTTGTAAGAGTCTTCGAACTAGTGTTCTTCTTGTTCAGAGAAGCTTGCTTGACTTTCGGCTCAGATAGAGTGATCTTCAGTCTTGCTTGCAAGTCTTGATTTTCAGCTTTCAATATCACTATCTCTTGCTTCAGGTTTACTATTTCTTTTCCAGCATTCTCAAGTTTTTGACCTTCAGTAGTCAAATTATCAACTATGCAATTTTTCTCGCTTTTCAAAAGACGAACCTGTTTAAGCGCTTGCTCCAATTCATTCTTTAGTGTAGAATTTTCTTCTTGAGCAGCCTTGTACTTGATAATAATCTTATTACCATACTTGGTCATCTTGACACAATCAGCATAGGTAGCATGGTACAACTCTTCCCAATCTTTCTCTTGGTCTGACAACTCTTCTTCATTATCTTCATCAGTATCATTATCAGACACATACTTAGCCATGAAAGCCACAAACTTGCCATTCACATTGTCAGAAGGATCATTCTCAGGGTCTATTTCATTTTCTTCTTTAGAAGATTCTTCATCACATTGATGGGACTTTTCCCTTTTACCTACCCCCACTCAAGATCAAAGGTACGGATCGATGAGACTTCCCCTTTTTACCTACCTCCACTATGGAGGCTTCCGATGGAACTTCCTGCCTATAAATATGTAAGAAGCAAGAGGAATGAAGACACAACACAAGACACATACATAAAGATATCTATCTGCATACTCTCTTCTTCCCTATTCACTCATCCTTTGTTCAGTAACAGTACTAACTCAGGTGTCGGAGTGCCTTGGGCTGACTGCAGCCAGGGGCTCTTACCTTTTGCTTCCATCATTTTCAGGTTTCAGGCATCTGACCTTCTCCCAAAAGCTTTACAGTAACTCCCTTCATATAACAATTTAAACAAGTCCGTAATATTTAGGCACTTACAAGAGCCATTGATGTATTCATTTATAGAAATTCTACCATAGACCAAGATATATACGAAGCATCTTTATAGCATAGTAACTGTTCATAGGAAAATCATTTTGGTACATTGTAAGTTGCATTGAAAAGGTAATATATATATACAAATAAAAACATGGTGGTTTCATAGAATATGGAACTCAAATTCTAATGTACAACAACGTATTTTCGCGGCTATTCACGCAATCGCGAGTCACAACATAAAAAAAATTATTCCAAATTAGACATGCATGTGATTAAGGAAATAATCAGTTGTTAAGAGATCTAAAACACTCCTTAATCATAAATTTGCAACCCAAGAGGAATTATTCATTATTTAACTACTTCATTCAATTCAAACACACAAGAACACATAGGTACCTAAAAGATCCAATAAAAAGAATAACAGAAAATGATAAGAAAATCAAGAAGAAACAAAACGAAAGCACGATAAGTCAATAACAGTGTCACATCCTATATGTCTCGTTGAGGTCTTTCCATCTACTAGCTCCCCTATGATTGGCATGGCCATGTAGGTATTTGAATGTGACCATGCGTGAATGATTCTCACTGTGATAAAACTTATATATTACTTTTAGATTGAGTAGAGAGAGAGAGCGCGCGCGCAAGCAGTCTAGTCCAATGGTGAGTATAATTAAAACTAGTGTCAAATTATGGTTAGTGACAATTGAGGGTGGATTGGGAGTGTGAGGGGGTCGGATTATCATGGGGTATGTCATGGGGTGGTAAAAATGTTACCTCTCATGCAAATTTGTGATAAGTACATCTTAGAATAATATTACACACAAGCACATAAACAAAATTTATCCAATGCACACATCATGCATAGGGAATTTTGCACACACCTCATAGTGGGGCAACTTGATCACGCTTCTGGATGGACCACACACTGAGGGCTCCCCTGAACTACAACAGTACCATTTTTTTACATCCATCCAAATGGATTTGACGGTTGGATTGATGATGAGGCGGACTCCATGTCGTACCATCAAAACTTTTGATCCCCAGCCCCATCCTTAAGTGGGGCCCACAGTAAGGTGCCCATGGAAATCCCCTTGCATGACCCATGCACGCCTCGTTTTAGGCCCCACTAGTAAAGGTGGAGGTACGTGATCGAAAGATAACTGGATGTGCCCTACTTCCATGTACAATTTTAGGCTGATCAGATCATCTTAATCACTTGATCTGTGGTCCAAAACTTTAACTATATAATTAATAGATGTTCCAATGGTCTAACTCAAAGGATCGGTGCAAACACCTACAATCCATGACATCTTTTTTTTTTTTTTTTTAGGTTGGGGTGGATGACCTTTTTGATCAGGTGGCCCCCACTAGGTGGTGTGCACAATAAGATCAGTGCGCACCTCGTGCATTAGATAATTTTCACACACACACACATTTATAATGATTTGATCTGATGACCGGCTTCAATAGACAATACCACCTCTGTAGGTCCCACTTTTGGGCCCCTCGTGATTCCACAAACCCAACCTCGAATGGCTTCCAAACTTGATTTGAGGTTCATATATACTAGGGGTGTACACAGATCGGATTGGTGCGGATTAGGCCCAATCCGTCATCAATCTATTACCTACGAATTGATGGATTTGGAATCCGTCACCAATCCGTGGCTGTTAAAAACTGATTAGATCCGATTCGTGGAGGACCGGATCGGATCGGTTTAATCCGTTCAATCTGTTGAATCTAATGTTCAAGAAAATTTAAAGAGCATGCTCTCAAGGCTAGGGTGAAATTTGATTTAGGGTTTCATTTGTTATACTTATATATAAAAGTGAATTACATTTTGACCCCTGAAGTCTTTTCTTCTTTTATATTTAGACCTCTTAACTTATATTTAGACCCCTTAAGCTTTATATATATATATATATATATATATATATTTATATTTAATGTCAACGGATCGGATCGGATTGAATCCGCGGATTGCCGGTGAATTCCGTCACCGATCCGTTGCTAATGGATTACAAGAATTTCAATCCGTCACAAATCCGTTTACCTTCGGTTTGATGAAAAATCTACTGATCGGATCAGTGGATTATTTGTGCACCCCTAATATATAGATCTAATCTCACTGCCCATTTGAGATTAAGGTGTTTTAAACTATTAAGTTTTGGGCAGGTCCATATCTCGATCATGATAGATTTGTCGGATATGAAATTTGTCCTTCGTTTATTTAAACCTAGATCAGTGCATTCATTGCTAGATGGTCACACCCCACAAGTCCAAATAGTATTATGTAATTTATCTTCATGAATTGCGCTGTGGGTATTATATAAGTGGCATTTTCTATGACGAGCAAATTACAAACTTCTTATATGAAATCTAGCTCATAGTGTCCACTTAGATGCTTGCTTATCAATAGGATCATGTACATGGAAATGTCTCTTTGTAGATAACGGTAAAAAAAATTGTCCCTTGCAAATTATCTTAGCCCTTGATTTGATAGCCATAAAATTTAGTAGTCCTTAAACCATTGATTCCTTTACAATTCAATCCAACGATGGAAAATGTTTGATGATAGTGAAATTGGGTCTACTACCGGATCACAGTGGATGAGAGTGTAAAAGGCCATACACTGCACAAACGCGGGCCTAATGGGCTCCACTGATTTGAACTGCATATATTGTTGCTCATAGGAGAGTAGTTCTCTATATTGATGTTGTTTGATGTGTAAGATAAACTAAATGTGAATGGGAAAAATGCTAAATTAATTGCGCGAATGTTGTTAGCATAAATGGTAGTGGGTGCAAGAACAAATTATTTTAGCACCTTTCAAAATGTTTACATTTCAAATGTCCTTTTATTGTTTGTGAATTCAATACCCTATGAGAAGAAAGTTAACCTCACATGTGCTATTAAACCATATTTTTGAAATTTTGCAGTTGAAATTATGGATTTCTCCATCAGGCCTATTTCCAATCTTGGAACAATCTAGTTGCTGAACAGCTGATGATAATGTAGAGGACAAGATGAGGTTCCCGATAATTAGACAACTACAAGTAATTCATTAGATTTTAAGGGGATTCGGCAAGAGATCCCTCAAAGTTTGACTTTAATGCAAACAGCCCACAAAAAAAAGTCATGAAGCTCAAGGTCCCTCACACACATTCTCATACCTAAAATGTCTAATTTGCCCTTTCTTTGAATCATATCCCATGATTAGTGGTAAATCCCATTAATTGCCCTAGATTAAAGGAATCATATCCTGTCATTTAATTGCCCATGATAAAAGAAATCTCATTAATGATATTTTCAAATAAATTCTAGAAAAACACAAGTACATTTCAAAATAACACAAATAAATTTAAAAAAGCAATAATTTTTTTAAAAAAGCATTAAATATCAAAAAAATGCAGATAAATTTAAAAAGCTGCAAATAAGTTTATTTATTTATTATTGCTTTTACTCATGAGGTTTATATTGAAAAACTTTGATAATTTTCTAACACATTTATTTCTTTCATCATTGCAAGCTTCTTCTTGTTCTTCTTTTCATATATTTTAATAAAGCGTTATGTCTTTCCTTAAAGGGAAAATGAAGATCTCATAGAAACTGCTTGTTATGCTAGCGTTACTACTAACTTCAGAGTCAGTGACTGAAGTAATTGTTTTAAGTGTAAACAACTAAAATAAGTATTTGATGCTGAGTTGCAACAAATTTAGTTTGTCTTTGTTCGTTTCGAATTTTTCTTACTTTGATCAACACTCCTATCCGCTATACAGAACAGTGCAGAAGAGTTGATCTAGAATACCTGAGTTATATTCATATGTATTTCTTAAGAGGAACGTCCAATTCTTTTGGTAGATTTGTATTTGTAGTTTTTCATTTTTTGGTATTTTTTCCCTATGGATATCTCTATTTGTGAGTTTCCATTTAACTGAACTTTTATGATTACTTTGTAGTATCCTTTTCTTAAAGGGTATAAAATATAGCACTTTGTATCAAGTAAAAGAAGATGCTGACTCTTGGAGATGTATTGCATCTTTTTACTTGATAGTAGTCCGTCTTATAAAATAAAACAAAAAACATGTTAAATACTAATTAATATTGATTAACAGGTGCTCTGCAAATCTTACCCGTCAGAGTTCATATCATAGTTCCACCATTGTTGATCCATGTTGCTTGAGGACAAGCCGAATTACTTCATTATTCTTGACGGTCGGTGTGAGATGTTATTCTTCTTTGTAAGTTAAGACTAAAGCCACCAACTCAATTTTGTTATTTTGATGTCCTTAGGTAAGATATAATTAATTTTTTTTCCTTTATAGAATCTGATTTTGTAGTGAACATATAATGTTCATGGTAATTGGTTAGAATAGTAAGCTCATTTGGTTCTTAGTTTTTAATTTTATTTTTTATAAAACTATAGGTTATCAATTAAACTATGCTTTCGACTGGACTCTAACTTTAGTAGGTCAAGTCTACTAGAAAACTGATAAGTCAACCTGACAGGTTAAATAAAGTACATTTAAATTTCTTTGTACACATTCATGATAAAATATCTAGAAATATGTGATTTATATCCTCAAAAAGTTATATAAATTCCATATCGATTGTATTTTGAGATCTCATTTTTCTCACTATATCATTGTTTCATTGTTTTATTTTTCAAATGTATAGGAAAAAGTAGTGTCAGCTGCATTTAGACATTGCATGGGCCTTGCAATTTACAATCACTCATTTTCTATTGAAATTTTATTTTTAAATGTATTGAAGCTTTTACTGAATTTTTTAAGAACTTTATTTTTTTAAAATTTTTTTAGTAAAATTGTGTGTTCGATGCACGTGCAGGGCTCCACTAGTATTATTAGAAGCAAGTTTGGTAGTGGGTTGGTTGGATATGTGTTAAGGCGGATTTAGGTTCTAGATGTGCTCAGCTGTCTTGACCGCAGTTTACCTGTATTTTATATAAATATAATGTGTGCCATAGTGCGGATGTCGTGCATGGGAGATCAAGCAAGAAAGCATGTCGGGCCAACCTAGAACCTCATCATCCATCAAGAATGAGGTGGGAGAAGGAAAGATCAAAATGGAACTAGCCCATATATAAAATTTCAAGTCAATCCCATCATCCTAGCCTCTCAATCAGTGGCCCACAAGTTAAAGTTTTTTAAAGTCCTTTTCTTTTTCTTTTTTTTTTTTTAAAGTTTTAGGGCCCTAGGTGGGTCCCATGCACTGAGCAAGACAACACATAGGGATCTATCAATATTCAACTCATTTCCTCAATTTTAACCTTTTCTAAAAATACTTTTCTTAAAATTTTTAGGAATTTGATTCGATGAAGCACGCTTTCCTTTAAATATGATTTTGAACAAATGGCCTGTAAAATATCAAACAATTTCTTAGATAACACCAACATTCTACATGCCGTGTACCACTTTTTAAGTGTCTGAAATCTCAACAAAGAGAATCTTATAAGAAATAAGAAAGATGCCATAAAAGTGGCTTTGACTCTCTTTCATAAGAAATGATCATCATTTTCTCCCTGGAGAGATGGGCACAATAACTTAATTTTTGTGTGTAGTGGCCGAGGGAAGGGGGTCCAGAACAACTTTGTCCGACTCCCTCTCAAGTGAGAGGAATGGAACTCCGTTGCGGGAATCTTTCAAACCCAACTATAAAAAATGAAGTCCTTTTTTGAAGAATAATTTGGGAGATCATTGAAGGATAATTTGGGTAGTTTTAAAAAATTGAAGAAAAAAGTTGCCGGAAAATAGCTTTAATTGGATGAATGTCCTTAATTGAAAACTTTATGAAAAACTTATGGACTAATTTGAGAAGTTTTAAAACTTTTTTTTTTTTTTTTTTTTTTTTTGAAATAAGGCAAAAACTTAAGGACTTACTTGAGATTTTTCCTACTCTAAAAAGAATTGTTCACACCATAAGATTGAGCATATAATTAGAAATGTAATGTGCTCCATCTTATATTGTGATCAACTCGTATCGGAGTAAAACTTAGGGCACGTTTGGCAACGGTCTTGGGGTCGGATTCCTCGCCCAAAATCCACCATATTGCGGATTTCCTTTGTTTGGTTGGCATGGATTTGAAGAAGATAGACTTCAGAATTCTGTGCTTGTGATTATTTCAGAGGTCGAACCACCCCCTATCGGATCAAAGGAATCAAAGGAAGAATGGATTTGCCGAGCTACAGTAAATCTGGACGGTAATACAGGCAGACCAGTTTCTTGTGTTTTTTGTTTTGTTTTTATAGGCCCCACAATCAAGATATGAACCGATGATTGTGTTAAGAAGGTCCATAACGGCTACGTCCCAAAATTTCAGCCGTTGATTCATTTTAGATCATGAGATTTAAAAAAATAAAATTGGACAGTAACGAACAGTAACGGTAGATAGTGGAGGTAATGTGGCCCTAATAAGTTTTTGCTTTGGGAATGTACCTTTTAGATCCCATAACCAATATCTAAACCGTTAATAGCAATTAAAAACTCAAAACCGGCCATCTCACCAAATTTCAGTCGTTGATTCATCATATATCTCGAGATATGTGCCAAAAGTCATTACTGTTCACGGTTAATATATACCGGTGCCAAAACAGTCCGTGTTTTTCAGTTTCTTGATTTCTGTGGGGTCCACAATCAAGATCGGAACCGTTCATTATTTCGGGAAGGTCAGTCACGGCTACCTCACCAAATTTCAGCCGTTGATTCATCTTATATCTCGAGATATGTGCCAAAACGTCATTACTGTTAACTGTAAATGCATACCGGGTGCCAAAACAGTCCGTTCTTTCCATTGTTTTTGGTTTATGTGGGGACCACAATCAATATCGGAACCGTTCATTATTTCTGGAAGGCCAGACACGGCAAGGTGATCAAATTTCGGCCGTTGATTCATCTTATATCTCGAGATATGTGCCAAAATATTATTAATTTTTAAAGAAAATGCATAACAGTCCAAACATGAAACTCTTTATCAAGGAATCATACCTGATTCTTTGGAGATGGAGAGAATCCCCTAAATAGAGGATTCCTCTCCTAGCATGGACGGATGCCAAACGTGCCCTTAAAGAAAATCAATTTGAGAGGAGGGCATTTATTTTGACCGGTATTGATATTCAGTAGGTGGGGCCCATTGTGGATTTTCTACACTCTCCATTGAAAGGGTGAGTAGGATATTATTGAAAAGACTTGGACACCCAACTTGAGTTATCAAATCATTCACACGTTGGCAATTTACTTTAATGGCATTGGTGAATGGCTATCAATGGTATTCTCTCTACCATCGATGCCTACTACAGGCATCGCATGCAGCAAACAATCGCAATCAATCAATGAATTTTCAAACTATCTATATTTACCACATTCATTGTAGCCCATCAATCATCACAAGTAACCAATTAATGGGCTTTCATTACTTAATTGTGTGTGGATTATTTAAATGTGATCAATCCAGCAGGGTCCTATTTGATTAGAGTTAAATATAACTCTCAATACTAAAATTACGAGCAAATGATTATCTTGAGCTATTTGGATTCATTAGGTGGGCTCTATCTTTATATTATTTTAATGGTTCCCTCTAAGTTACAAAAAATTATGTCTTTAACAATGGTAAGGTATTTTCAAATTTAAAATTTTTCTTTGGATATTATTAAATAAATTTAGGGGTTTTTATGAAAAAAATTATACTTAAACTCTGATTAAACAGAAATGGCTACAAAATCATAAAAATGACAGATTATGGTGCTATATATATTTCGGATATAATTACCCTTCTAGCATAATGTTACCCTTGTAACGATATCGTCACCTATTTCACCATTTTTGCCAAGACCTGCAACTCCACTCTCTTACTCTCCTCATTTGGATCGTTTGGTGAGGGTGTGGAGAGATGGAGGGGTTTTTGAGAAATGGACGGCTGAGGTGAGGGTGATGAGATGAGCTTGGTGGATCGGATTAATGGGGAAGAAGAAGAATGTGATGATGGTTGAAAGATGAGACTATGGGTTGTGAGTTGCATGTGTTTGGCTGGAGAAATTAAACATTGGAATGATACCAAACAAGACCTAAAATGCCAAAAGTAGAATAAGCAAATAAGGGAGAAAAAGAACAATTGGAAAGTGAAAAAAGAAAGTACAGAATATATCAAACTCATAAGCCACACTCACCAACCCATTTAAACCCACCAAACCCAACCAAACTATTCAAGTACACATCACCCTTCATCAACTGACCCATACAACAGCCACTACACAAAACCAACACCATCTCCATCATCACAACATATCATCACCCCTCCCACACCCTACTCACCCACTCTTCCAGCTTCTCAACCTTCTCTCACGATAATGAATGGGTGATGATATCGTCATAGGGGTGATGATATCGTCATAGGTGTAACGATACCGTTAGAGGTGTAATTGTCTCCAAAAAAATGCACGGCACCCTAATCCATCATTTTTTATGTTTTTATACTCTTATCCATTTAATCAGGGTTTTAAGCATAATCTTTTCGTAAGAATCCCAAAAAATTTAAAATCAATAAAGCTTCAATTAAATAATTAGTAAAAAATCAAAGACATTCTTAGCCCCTGAAAGAAAATCCTAGCTCTGGCACTGTTTGTGTGTGGAAAAGAGTAGGAGAAAAATTAGAAAAATGCCAAAAGAAATGGGAAAAAGTGTACCCCTGGAGGAGATCGAAAAAGAAGAGAGAAAAGAGAATTTTATGCTCTATACATGACGGATTACTTAACCTAACTCATCCCTTTGTATCATGATGATGTACCCATCCTTTTTTAAATCCAAATCATTAAATCAACTCTTTCATCATTAGAATTATAGATGTTTAAGTTTCACTTCAGAAAAGAAAGATTTTTGGGAGAACCTAAACATTTTAGGTAAGGACTTGAAGGCCCCAGCCATGAATTGTACTCGCCCTGATATACCTTATACAGTGAATAAGTTGAGTAGATATACTAGCAATATTGGTGTTGAACATTGGAATGTTGCATCTAGAGTACTTAAGTATTTAAAGCATACCATAGACTATGCATTGTGTTATTTTAGTTGTCCAGCTGTAGCTGAGTGTTATAGCGATACTGATTGGAATTCAGACTTAGATAATTCTAAGTCTACTAGTGGATATATTTTCACTTTGGGAGGTGCTGCAGTATCTTGAAAATTAAAGAAATAAACTGTAATTTCTCATTCCATTAAGGATTCAGAATTCCTAGCTCTGGGAGTTGCTGCGGTGGGATCTGAATGGATAAGAAATTTATTATTTGATATTCCTTTGTGGATTAAACAAATTCCTCCTATTATTATTCATTGTGATAACACTGCAGCAATTATTACTGCAAACAATGCCACGTACAATGGAAAGTCTAGACAAGTGCGACTCCGACATAGTTATGTGAGATAATTACTCAATGGAGGAGTAATTTCAATTGATCATGTGAGATCAAAAGATGATTTGGCAGATCCTTTGACAAAAGGCTTTGCAAGGGAGAAAATAAAAGAAGCAACTATAGGGGTGGGTCTTCAGCCCATAAATCATCAATAGTGGGAACCCAACCGAATGGCCAGAGATCCCGAGAAATAGGTTCAATGGGAAAAACAAGCTATTCCGATGATGTAAAGTACTGACATATAGAGTATGTTTACTCTGTACTCATCCCTGTTGTGTGAGATTACTTAATGGTTGGTATAAAACCTGTAACGAATGAGGTTGGATTTAATCCGTAATGAAATCTATAGCCTATATAGTGAGGTGTACAGTTGCAGGAGTACTCTTGATAGACTCACCTATATGAATGTGGAACTAGGCCCTCTTCCTATGAGAATTTGAACAAATTCTCTTGAGCACTCATGAAATCCGGGATTAAGCACATGGTTGTAATGTGCTGACCAAATGACTCCAAGATCAAATCTTAACATAATTCTGCACTAATATGAAAGTAGAAGTTCAAGACTTTGTTCACTCCAACTCCTAAAGGTTTGAAATTATGTCATGACGGTGAGGTTTAAGCTCTGTCACCTTACCAGTGAGATGCTCATTGAATATTTTGAAGTAAATGGGAGATTTTTGGGTTTTTTGGGTGTTTCAAAAAATTCAAAAGTTGTTTTTGAAAAGATGTTTTGTCCTTTTGTGCTTTTGCTTTATGTGGGTAGTGTAGACTATTATATTAGAATACATGGCATCCAACATTCCTAAAGCTGATCTCTTGAGAAGGCTTTATATGTTGTTTCATTCCTATATATCTTAAAGACTTTTGGAGCATTTTGGCATAAGCCCTATGCATGCACTCGAGTCGGGCTTGACCCGGGGTGGCTGGTCCGAAAAACGTTTAACCGGGCTTGCGTCCGCGTGTATATCGCGCGCAGTGGGGGTGTAAATCCAGGCTAGGTGGCCTAGAGGGACCCATATTCTGATATAGAAATGCAAACCTTTTGCCATAGGAATAAATAAGATCATTTTCTATTTTTAAACTTAAACGTTTTGCTTAATGAGGTTTAAAACGTTTTTAACGTTGTGGGATTAATGGGCTTAATGGTTTTAACGTTGAGGATTAATGGCCCACTGTATACCAATCTCCATATATTAGGGCCATCTATGTCATCGTTTAAAAAAAACCCACAGAAAATGAATTTCTCCCATGCTTTTCTTCTCAAACATTTTTAGTTCAGCAAGGTTTTCGTACCCGTGTGAGCAACAAGTTGAATTACATCTCAATGGGTCAGATTGGCAGTATTGTGGGTTGAGACTCAGCTTGTATCTGGCTCATTTATTAAGCGGGTTGAATCTGACCTTACCCGCATCAATGCAGGCTAAGTCCTTTTAGTGGCTTGATAATTTACTTGTAAAGTAAAGTGAAGTGAGGACTCAAATCGAGAGAGAATAAACTATAAGGGGGTCTAACCATAATGTGATAGCCTTTTGTCTTTAGTGGCTTGATAATGAATCTTTTTTACTTTTTTTTAGAGAGTAAATGACCTTTTCTCATTTAGTAGTTTGAGAATGTTGCTTTTGACTCTTTTTTTTTTTTTTAAAGAAGGGGAAAGTTTTGAATTTTTGTACTTTTGACACAAGGACATCTATTTTTTCATGTCTCTTTAGAGCATGTTTGTTTGAAAATTTTTTGAGAATTCTTGTCTGGGGGAACTCTGAGAATTTCAAATGCTGCTCTTCAAAATAGAATTCTAAATGCTCAACTCCCTCTAGCATTTGGAGTGCTGGAATTCTATGAATTTATAAGGTTAAAAGTGCCTTTTCATGCGGTCTCGAATTCTGAATTCTTGCATCGAACAGAACATTTGGAATTCCGAACGGACAAGACATCACGTCATATCCAAAATTCCTAATGAGTCCACTTCCTTGTCAGAGATGCCATTAACCAATAAGGCTTCACTTCACTTCACTATACAACTGCAATTGGGTTGATGATTAGGGTTAGTTTTTTTGCCCTTGAAGAACTCAATGCTCACCACAATAACCAACGTGATCCCTTTGCTTTGTGTAGTACCTCCTTGTCATTTTTTTCTTGGTTCGTTCTTAATTTCTTCCGAAACAGGAGTAAACACAAGCCCTGCAAGTCATGCTGAACTTTCCCAATTTCTTCATTTCAGTTCTCGCTCTACTTCATTTGTTTTACATATATAATTCAAATACAATTCGAAACGCCTCTCACAAGAGGCATGGAAAAACAGCAAACACCAGGAAGCTCTTCCCTGCAGCAGGTATTCAGAACTCCATGTGGGGTGGGGGCCCACATAATAATAACAATGCGGCCGGTTAAAGATGAATGTTATATTATATCCTCAAATCTCACTTCAATATTAATGGATTCGACCTCCATTGAGCACATAACTGATAATGTGATTAAGACATATAATAAGTACTACATAAGATTGAGCTAATCATGCTATCACTCATGTCCCCCGGAATCGAGTGATAGACATGAAAGGGATTCCAGGTTGTGCACTCGGCAGCACAGTACTTAACTAGCTTCCACTAACACTTCAGAATTTTATCAACTTCAAAACAAGTAGTTTTAGGAACATCCAGTTCCGTATGTGGGATAGGTCCAGGTCTGGAAAGATAGTAATTTGGAAAAAAAAAAAACTTGGTTTTAGAAGGAACTCTAAAAAAATGGGGTAATATGTCGAATTCTGAATTCACGGGCCGGACCCAAAGTGGAACTGGACCCAGAGCCGTTAGATCATTGGTCTAAAAAAAGGATTTAGATCCAGACTGGGGTATTGACTTAGTTACTGAAAATAAACAATAATATCCACAAGTTACAATCTATTCTTGATCATGCAATAATAATAAAAGTAAAAGTAATTGTACATCATTGTAAATCTACCTATGGGTATGAAAACAATATATATAATAATCAATTTTCTTTAATTAATAAGACTACGTTAATAATGTGATGCGATTAAGAGGACTATTCCTTTGGGCATAAATCATTCTTAACTATATCACATTACCAATAATATCTTATTCCGATTTCAATTCCATGAAGATTGAACCTTTGGGCCTCTTCTCATATCTTTTATGAAATCGCAATTTAGTGTTATTATAATCCCACAAATAATGGTGACGTTCCCTTAGTTCAATCTAGAAATCGAACCATTCTTCATGACTTGGTTGCTTTGGCAACTATCAAATCAATCCAAATCATTCATTTCTAATTGAAATTATAATAACAACACTTCCATCATGACACATCCTTAATTGAAATCTTTGCTTTTCTCTAATGATCCAAGGTGACATAAATTTGACATAACAACACATAATTAGCTAAGTTACAAGTTATTGTACACTTTGATAAATCATCCATGATGCGGAAATGAACTTTAGTGACTTATTTTAACATTTAAAAGAATATGTCAAAATACCAGAGACGCTCCATAATTGATCCAAACTATTTAGATTAAAGATCTCATTGATAGGAGTTCATAGAAGAAAACGAATCGAAATCTTGAGTTCCCATGAGTCTGATATGATCAAAACAAATTCTGGATCACCCATTTTTACCAACATGATCAGCACTAATAATTGGGTCAGTTCTGGAACTCATTTGGGCTAATTAACCATGCTAATAGCCACCATTTAATAAGTAGAACATTCTGAAAATTTTCTTCCAAAACTATACTGGGCTCAGGTGCTCCTTAATGGGTCTGGTTTGACCTGACTTGTCTGGCTTGGCCCAGCCACCATTTCAAATGGTGGAGGCAGGCCTGCCTTTGCCAATACACAGTCATCTATTTAAGATGACGGAGGCAGGGCTGCCTCCATTCTCCATCAAATTTTTTTAAAACTTTAAAAAAAATCCATAAAATAAAATAAAATACCTTTATATTAAAATACTACTTTCATCATCATTTTCTCTTTCATGCCCATCATCAAAATGACAGTAAACCAAAATATAGAAATAACTATGATAAACCTACAGAGGTTCCATCTCTATGTAATTTCTTAAAACAAGGAAATACAAATAAACAGAGCATGATCTTTTATTCTCATCTCTTTCAGATTGGGTTGGGCACCATAATACTCGATTTGTAAGTCTCTTCTTTCCAATAAAGTGGAATCCCTTTTATCAAATACCTAAAACTTCTTTGATTTGGGCATTTGGTTTGATTTCCGAGGAAAACTCGAAAAGCCCCAAAATCTCAAAATATGTAAACAAAACTTGAAGCGATCATTTGGTTATACCCAAAGATGGCTATCATACCACATGTTAGCTTAAGATCACTCAATCCATGGGAGGATCTCCTTGGGTCTAATCCAAATGACATAGTAAAGTAAACATGAATAATCTGAGAATGGGGAGGAGCTTACCTGACTCCATAGCGTTTTCTTTGAAGTGACAGAAGCTTCTTGAAACGAAAGAGGCTTGAACTCATGCGGGGTTTACAACTCCTTTGCCTTTGTTATTCTTTCTTGCTCAGTGATGGAGGCCAAGAAACTATTAACCAAAGGAGTTATCCAAGGGATCCTTTTATAAACGATTCCTACCCATCAAGGAATCATTAACTCCCAACTATCATCTAAACCTTTAATCTTGCATGGCTTATTATTAGCTTGTTGGCAAGTGAGCTAAAAAACAACTAGGTCTCTTAAATGTGCATACAAGTGGGTATAATTAAAGATCCTTAATGGGCTTGTGGTCATGTGGGCCACACCCATTTAATCCAACACATCAAACACCAGGAAACTCTTCCCTACAACAGGTATTCAGAACTCCATGTGGGGTGGGGCCCACATAATAATAACAATTCGGCCGGTTAAAGATGAATGTTATATTATATCCTTAAATCTCATTTCAATATTAATGGATCTGACCTCCATTAATGACATAACTGATAATGTGATTAAGACATATAATTAGTACTACATAAGATTGAGCTAATTAGGCTATCACTCGTGTCACCCAGAATCGAGTGATAGACATGAAAGGAGTGATAGACATGAAAGGGATTCTAGGCTGCGCACTCCGCAGCACAGTACTGAACTGGCTTCCACTTACTCTACAGAGATTTTATCAACTTGAAGACAAGTAGTTTTAAGAACATTCAGTTCAATATGTGGGATAGGTCCAATTGAGGTAATATGTCGGATTCTGAATTCACGAACCCAAAGTGAAACTGGACCTAGACCCGTTAGATCATTGGTCTAGAAAAAGGATTCAGATCCGGACCCATTTAGTCATGGAGGCCTGAATAAAGATCCAAACCAATTATTAATGGGTCGAAATCTCAATGGGAGGATTTTTTTGTGTTCATGGGTTTTCAGATTTTTTTTCTACCCTCCACTGCCATTCAATGCTCATTGCAGGAATCCATATGATACCTCTGCTTTATGTTGTACCTCGTGTCTTTTTTTTTTTTTTTTTTGTGTTTCTGTCTTTCCTTTACTACCATTCGATGCAATGCTGTCCCTTTGCTTTATGTCATACCGCCCTGTCATATTCTCTTTTGCTCTTTCCGAGTTTCTTTTCTAAACAGGAGTCGACACAAGTCGATCTTGCTCAACTTTCCCAATTTCTTCCTTTCTGCTCTTGCTCTACTAAATCTGTTTTCAATAATTCAGATCCCATTCCAAAGATCCTTCACAGGAGGCTTGGAAAAACAGCACACACCAGCAAGTTCTTACCCCACCTTTACCGTCTTTTGATCAGGTATGTAGTATTAGAAGTTTTCATACACCATATCTCTAGTTATTCCTATTTCATTGCAACCCACAAAACTCAAATTTCCTCTCCTTTCTTTCTTATGTATGAGGAATGTGCAGTTCTTTCTTTCCTTTTCTTTCTTTCTTATGTATGAGGAATGTGCAGTTCTTTCTCTCTCCTTTATCTGTTTTGTGTGTGCTGAAAGCCAAGGGTTGGTTGAAAACTGGAATCGGATCGTATCATAAAAAAACAGTATACTCCTCTACTCCTGATAAGAACTCAAACGGATCTGAATTACAGAATCTAAAATGCCCTGTTAGAATTTCTTCACAACTACCCAACGTGTAATTTTTAAAAGTTACCTTGGATTTATTTACACACTCCTTTAAAATATTCAAATGAGAACGTCCAGATCATGATCATTATATTAATGCACTCTACACCTTATATCCAATCGGATCCAAAACAGTATGGATCTGGTATTCTGGTTCGAAACCATATCTGCAGAGACGGAACTGGGCCGGACCCACTAGTTCCATTCCAGAACAGACCCATTTGCATCCCTACTTCCGAGTTGCAACACCCATTTTTCTTGACAATGGCTCGTAGGGGTGTAAAAAAAAATCCGGAAAACCGTCTAACCGAACCGAACTGCGGTTAATAACCGTATTTCACGGTTCGGTTACAGTTACGGTTAATGAAATCCAAAAACCACACGGTTCGGTTCGGTTACGATTTTTCGTAATAATTCACGGTTATTAACCCAACCGAACCATATAATACAGTTCGGTTAACCGTATGTAGTTAACCGTACCGTTTACAAATAAAAGAAAAAATAAGAGAGCAGAATGAAATATTTCTTACCTTACTCAATTGCTCCTTATATGTCATTTTACCTTCAATCATTTACATTTATCCCTTTATGTGAGGAAGGCATTTCACGGTTATTAACCGTAACTGAATCGTTTAATATGATTAACCACGGTTACGGTTTTCCACGGTTTTTGTGGATACGGTTACGGTTTTAAAAGACAGAAAACCACGGTTACGGTTCGATTAATGGTTTTCCCAAATTGACCGGTTAACTTTACCGTTACACCCCTAATGGCTCCTTACCCATTTTTCTCACCTAGCTATCCACGTTTTGAACCTGGGTATGCCCCTTATTTATGTGTGTGCAGGCTGCCTTCCCCTATGTAGGCTCTCGGTTGTGTCTAAAGCCCCTTGGCTGGAGTACAAAAAACCCAAACCCCGCCCCTGCCCCCGCCCTCAAATAGTAGACCTCTGGAGAGATATCAAAAGGCCCTTCATTGAGGGAAGGAGGCATGCCTAGGATTTGAACCCTCAGCAGCCTGATGAGAGCTGCCGGGGTAAGTGGCCAATATCCACAAAAGTCATGTCAGTTACAAGCTGATTTTGAATTTAGAAAGTATTATTTAAAAATAATTAAAATAAATGGCTTTGTTGCTTCACATGCAAATTTTAAAAATAAATTAAAATTGGGATGAGGTTTGAGTGCCAAAGTAAAAGCCTCTATCACTATGAATTTAAAACAGAGAAAGACTCATTCAAAGTTTATATAAGTATATATCCATGATTGGCATTTTCTATAACGTACGTAGAAATCTCTGATCATTATTTTTGAATTATAAGCGAGCTTTTTATCAGGAAATGTAGTAACAGTAGGTTGTTAATTGTAGTTGACATTTTGTTAAGAACATAACTACAGGAAATTTCCACGTTGGTGGCCGCAAAAAGTATAAAAAATTTTAAAAAAAAATATTAGCGACCGCCTTTAATTTTCATAGCTTAAGAGACGGCTTTTGCGGCCGCTAAAAGTTTTGGCTCACCATTTTCTCTACCATTGCTAAGCTGTCGCAAAAAATTTTGCGGCCGTCATGTGGCAGTCGCTAATACTCTTTTGCGATGAATTTATTGCGACGCTCCCATTGGCCATTGGCAAACCGTCGCTAAAGGGTATTAGCAACATCCAAGTCACTTTTAGCAACGGCGGTTTTTGGCGGCCGCTAATACCTCTTTTTCTAGTAGTGATACAATAAAGAAAGGGGGACAAGCTGTAGTGCAAAAAAAGAAAAAAAAAGGACATTTAGACTATATTACCAAATCACCCATGACCTAGAACCCACTCGGCCAACACTGACAATCATTTCAATTTCGCAGTTACCATCAAACTCACCTCTACATTCATCTTTACATCCACATACTTCTTCACATTTACAAGCATCTTGATAGTCACCTTCACATTCGCAGACACCTTGGCCACTCACATTCACATTCCTAATTTCTGACACCTATACATTCACCAGCACATGGCAATTCACATTCATACCTTTGCACATCCACGTGTCTAAACATGCACCAGCACATTCAGCATCACATTCCTATCCACATTCACAAACATCTTCATATTCACCTCCATGCAACAACTTCAACCATTCCTAAAATCATAAAATCACAAAAATCATAACTTCAACCGTGTAACGATACACTCTTTCAAATACATGACAGAAATCACAAAAACAGTTCGTTCATGCAGCCCTAAAGTCAAGCACATAAACATAGGGGGAGTTAGTCATGCGTGGTTTACCTCGATGTGGAATTGCGATAACAGTGAGGGTTGGCGGATGAATAGTTAGAGGAATACCTCTTCGGTTGTCCGCCTGTGGCCACAAAGAGGAAAAAGTAGACAACGAATATGCCAACACATGTTTGGGAGGAATGAAAAATTGGAAAAGAAATACAATAGATGGGTGACTTGGAGGAGCTTGAGACCACAACAGGTTAGAGCGTCGCTATAAATGGAGAAGGGAAGGGAAGAGACGAGGAAGAGGAAGAAAATAAGAGGTCGAGACACGGGATGGGTTTTATCCGATGACAATGAGCAGCGATGAAAAATAAAAAAACAAAAACCAGAAAGGGCCCATGGGGCTACTATGGGCCATAAATTTCTTAGGGGTCCTTTTTGGTCTACTAAAGGGTCTTAGGGGATTTTTATAGTAAAAAGCCCTAAAATATAATTACAAAATATACTAGACCATGTAGTAGGGGTGGAACCAGAAACTTTGCCTGTGAGCATAGGTTGGGTTGGGGTATTTTTTTGGTGGAACTTATTCAAAGGTGTATAAAAATTTATAAATATCGTGATTGACATCTTTCTATAACATAGAAATCTCCGATCATTATTTTCAAGTTACAAGCAGCCCTTTGTATTGGGAAATGCATTAACACTAGAAAGTTAATTGTAGTTGAAATTTTGTTAAGAACATATGAACATAAGCATTGATAGAGAAAATCAGAATATGTAAAAGAGGACATTTATTCGAAAACATCATTAATAATAATTTAGAGGAATATACCTGGAAAACCTTCTTAGATAGCAACTAACCAAAAAAGGCCCCCATAGTTATTATGAAACAGAGCGATTCTTCCCGCCAAAGTTTTTTTCTTTTTTGCCCTTTTTCAATGAGCATCGACGTCGTTGCTTATTCTAACCTTCAACCAGACTTCATAGACTGTTGTGCGACGACGTCGAAGTTGATTTAAACTGTAAAGTTTGGCAGTATATTCTATCAAGCGACGACGTCGACGCTGATCTTAGTTTGGAAAAAAATCATTAGATTCACTATGATGTGCACATGCACTATATGATCCAAAGAAACCACCATCCATCTTGAGCTAATCAATCCCTAACAATTACAAAACATGGAATACAAGTTCAAAAATCCCTACCACCACCCTGCACTGATCAATCCCTAACAAGTTTCCAACATTATCCTTCTACGTTTGAAAAGCTAAAAAAATGAGAGAATTACTAGTAGCAACCTTCTAGGCTATTTACAACTAAATGCTGGCTAACATGACAATACATACAACAAAGTCTCATAGTAGTACAAAAAGGCAAAAAAACTTTAGGGTTCAACAACATCCTCTTTAGGTATAACTAAATCAATCGGAAGCTCTTCAAGATTCAATCGGTATGCATTCGACTCCCAGCTCCTCTTGAGAATCTTAAGAACTATTTTGGAAGGTTGAAGGAAGTGGAAAGAAGATGAAGAAACCCTCACAGATCATCATTTTGGAAAACAAACAATGGAAAGACGACAAGAAAAACACCTCCACGTGATGGGATGCTCGAGTGTATGATGTTTCAATCCAAGGGAGGTTGGAAAACGACCTCTAGGACCACGTTGCAGGTTGTTGAGGAATAAGGAGGCAATGAAATCGCTAGATAGAGGAAAATGACGGGGAGGAAAAAAAAGGAAAAATAGGGTTTCAGGGGTTTTGTAAGGTTTACACGAGTGACGACATCGTTGCTCAATGAAAACTTTAATAAATAAGAAAAACGAAAGTGGTCCTAGGGGACCACTTCAGTGTCATATGAACTACCAAGGTCTTTTTTGGTTAGTGGCCATCTAAGGTGATTTTCCGGGTAAATTCCTCAATAATATAACAATGTTATTCAAATTAAAATATAAAGATTAATATTTATTGTTAAAAATGAGTCTAAATGAAATAAAAGTTGTCATTTAGGTGTTGGAGTGCTAAAGTAAATGCCTCTAGGAATTCAAAAAACTTATTGTAAAGTATATAAAACTTAATTCAACCATCTGAAGACATGAACTGAATCCATCATCAATTTAATGTCGAGCTCTAAAAGAATTCAAATTTTCCTTTTAAAATACACTTGAATTTGTAATGCGTCAAGTTGAGACTTGAGACTTGAGACGGACGTCAATCATAATATTGAGTCGTGGTTGGTGAAGGCCAAATATTACTCTATTCAAAATTTCTAAAGTCTAGATTTTGATTTTTGAGGTCTCATTTAATGATTCTATAAATGTGATTTTTTTTTATTCAATTTATTGGAAGATAATGGTTGGGTCACTATCAAGTTAGGACAAGCTCCAAGTTATGGGAGACTGGATTGTATGTGGGAGGGTTAGGGTTAATTAGGACTAGCCCAATAACCCGTGTTGAGCACGGTATCTCCCTACACTACAAAATAAATAATCACATATTAAAAAAAATTGCCTCTTTACATATGATAAGTTGGATAAAATAGAAATAGAGAAATTGGAGCAAATAGCGTATAGTTACATAGGAACAACTGAAATATGGAAAAATAAGTAGGTAGTTGCACGAGTAGTTACATAACTGACGGTCAAAATTGAAGCCCAAAACCTCCTAGCTTAATATATTATAATGGTCCCAAACATGACAAAGTCAAGATCATGTACACATAATAACCTATGGTCCCAACCCCCGCCCCCACTGAAGATCATGTACACATAATAACCTATGGTTCCAACCCGCACAAAGTCAAGATCATATAACCCCCCCACCCTGCCCGGTTGCATGAGTAGTTACATAACCGTTGGTCAAAATTATAACCGACGGTCAAAATTGAAGCCAAAACCTCCTAGCTTAATATATTATAATTGATCATTAATTAGTAATGAAAACGATTTGCTTTCAAAAATCATTTTTTTGTTGGGAGTTCTTCCCCTACTGTTTTTTTCTTTTCTTTTTTTTTTTTTTTTTTTTTTGTCTCTTAACCATTTTTTAGCATTTTAATTTTCTGATGATTTAATTTGCCTCTTTCCAAAATACTCTTATCCACCTAAGTTTTCCTCTCCATCATCAAATTCCTCCTCTCCATGATCTAATTTGCCTCTCTCCATAATACCTAAGTTTTGAATATTGCTTTGCTGATCTTTTGTTTAAGTCTTCCTTTCTTGCATTGCTAATATTTTCTTTGAAGTCTTATAGGTTTTATCAAGTTGGACAAACCATCCACTACACCATTTGGCCATGAGTCAAGTTTTAAAAATGTGGCCCACGAACTAATGGGCTTGTGAGGCTCTTGCAACCGTCCTGAGGTCTGTTGATCGGTGAGAATTGGACTCCACTGCCTATGTGCAATGCTTGACCGTTGTTTTTTTTTTTTTTTTAACTTCTTTTATATATATATATATAAAATCTATGCCATCAATATATTGAATGGATTGAATCTCGTGACGAAGAAAGATATCTATGAATATGTACCCACAATTGTCCAATCAGATCAAAGGTGTGGATTACAAAACCCTGAGGCCCAGTCTCACAAAATTCTAGCTAAATGGGAGAGAGTTAGGTTACTGTGTCTGCGACAATTGCCATGCTTTAAGTGAGATGGTTAGCAAGAGGATTAAACTGTCATATGATGGAACTTGGTGAAGTGGCAGTTCCTGTATAAATAGAAGAAAATTCTTTGCAGGTCATTGAAAATGAAGGCTATTCATTTTGATAATTGTGAATCCCCTAAAGTGTCTCTCAAACTTATGATATGTCTTTTAAACAAATTCAACTCTATAAATCCTCTCTTTGAATTCAAATCTTAATTCCTAAAATTTCTCTTTAATGATAGGAAACGGTCGCTCCCTAATACATACGAAAACTTGTACATGCTGAGACCCACGTTTAAACACAACATGACACACCTTTAGGAATTAAGATGTGAGGCTCACCTTTAAATTTTATGTCATGTGACTCCACCAAGGCTTCTCCGAATGCCACGTCAGTAAGGGCTCACTGTCCAATTGGACACACCTTTAGGAATTAAGATATGAGGTCTACCTTTAGATTTTACATCATGTGACCCCATCAGGGTTCCCCGGAATGTCATGTCACTAAGGGCCTACTTTCCCACTGTCCAATTGGGCAAACCTTTAAGAATTAGGCTATGAGCCTGCCTTTTGATGTTACATCATGTGACCCCACTAAGGCACCTTTACATGCCATATCAACAAGTGCCCACTGTCCCACTGTCCAATTGATCAAGTCATATTAGCCCCATTTAATTTAAGGATTCTTTTGTGCCCCCTATCTCCATGCTTTCATCATTTCTATTAAATAATAAGACAAATTTTGAAATGTTGATTCTTATTATAGGCCGGGGCTAAGAAAGGGCCTCTGTTGCTAGTTTAGGTGTTGGAGTGCTAAACTAAATGCCTCTAGGAATTCAACAAACTTATTGTAAAGTATATTAAACTTAATTCAACCATATGAGGACTTGAAGTGAATCCATCATCAATCTAATGTGGAGCTCTAAAACAATTCAAAATTTCCTTTTAAAATACACTTGAATTTGTAATGCTGCTGGTTGAGACTTGAGACGTACATCAATCATAGTATTGGGAATATGGTATTGAGTTGTGGTCAGTGAAGGCCAAATATTACTCTATTCAAATCTTCTAAAGTCTTGATTTTGATTTTTGAGGTCTCGTTTAATGATTCTATAAATGTGATTTTTTCTTATTCAACCCAATGGAAGATAATGGTTGGGTCACTATCAAGTTGGGACAAGCACAAAACCCATTTTTTTGTTGTGAGTTCTTCCCCTACTGTTTTTCTTTTTCTTAACACGAGATTAGAACTCACACACTCACTCAGGCCACATATGTCCTAAACTCACACACAGCGTTGTGAAGAGCGTAACCTGTAATCTCCAGTATTAGAGGCGATCATTTGGAGTCATAGCTGTTTCATTTTCCACTGTTGGTTTCGGTAGATACTTAACCAATCACATTATGTTAGCACAGTTTTCTTCTCGAGGGTTTAGAAATCACATCCCTCTTCTTTTTTTTTTTTTCCATTTATAATTATACCCATTCATTAACTATAGTCTCAATCAAGCTGATCTGAATTCCATGTGTAATCTATCCTTAACAACATTAGCCTTGGGTATTGATTAGATTTCTTTTACATGTAAGATGAGTTAGGTATAAAAGAAATAATGGTAAATTCTATGCATGAATGGTATGGGCATAAAGAACATAGTCGTTTTAGCACCTTCCAAATTGTTTACCTAAGAAAATTAAGTCCTTTTATTGCTTGTGTATTTGTTACTCTGACACATAGCTAACTTTTACATTTGCTATTGAACTCTTTTGGAATTTTTCAGTGGAAAGCATGGACTTAGTTGGGAAGGCGGTGGACTTATGTGCTCCGCACATAGGTTACATTAAGAATCTCAAAAGGAGTTTTGAACAGCTCAATGAGGAAGCAGCGATTTTGTATAGCAAAAAGGAAGATATGGAATGTGAGATAAACAGAGACCGAATCCGCAAGAGGCCCAAAAGTGAATGTCAAGATTGGCTCAAGAGAGTGGATGAGGTTCACAATAAAGTAGATGCCATTAAAGAAGAATATTCTCAAGAAGCCGAGAGATGTCAAACACGGTGGTTTCCAGATATTCAATCACATTGGAAGCTTAGTCAATGCATTGTGGAGATGACAAATCAGATTTCAAAACTTACTGAAGAGTATACTAAGTTTGAGGGAGTTGTTGTTGTTGATGCGTTGCCACATATTGTGGAAGCAAAGCCTGTTCTGATAATTGAAGAGGGAACATCAACAAAACGCACTCTACAAAAGATATTAAATAATGTGGGAGATCCAAGAAAACATAAGATTGGTATATGGGGTATGGGTGGTGTTGGCAAGACAACTGTGATGAGACTTTTGAATAACCTAGAAGAAATAAAACAGATGTTTGAGATCGTTATTTGGGTTACTGTTTCAAAGCACTGTAGCATAAAAATGCTACAAACTGAAATTGCACAGCGGTTGTCTTTGAAATTTTCATATAATGACTCTGATGAGCGAGTTGCAAGTATATTGTTTCAGACTTTGACAAATATGAAATTCTTGCTTCTTATTGATGATTTGTGGGCCAAAGTAGATTTGCATGATATCGGAGTCCCTTCTCCAAACCAAGAGAAAGGAAGCAAAGTTGTCTTGACAACTAGATATCGGGATGTTTGTCACAAGATGGGAACTGATGAAGAAATTAGGGTGGAGCCATTTTCTGAGAAGGAAGCTTGGGATTTATTCCGTGAAAAAGTAGGTGAAGTAGCTGATTCTCCCAGTATTCAACCATTAGCGAAGCGAGTAGTTGGTGAATGTGGTGGTTTACCACTAGCCATCGCTGTGATAGGCGCATCCTTGAGAAAGGAGGACAATGTTCATGTATGGAAAAATGCAGTGCAGGAGTTGAGCTCTCCGGATACATCTGATATTTATGATATGGAAGAACAAGTGTTTAGACGCTTGAAATTCAGTTTTGACAGATTGGAGGATGATAATGTAAGGAACTGCTTTCTATATGCGGCATTATATCCAGAAGATCACAAAATCAATATTTTTGAATTGATAGAGTACTGGAGGGCTGAAGGCCTCATCAATTCTGGATTGACTTTGGAAGCTGCACGTAACAAAGGGCACGCTATCTTGAGACGTATTGTTGATTCATCTCTTCTTCTAAAAAATGATGAGAGCATCTATGAGGTCAGTATGCATGATGTCATTCGAGATTTGGCGTTGAGAATTACATCTCGAAAGGAATCAGGTTGTAGGTTCTTGGTAAGAGCAAAGAAAATGATAGAGGAGCCTCCAAAGAATGAGGAATGGGAAAATGTCAATAGGATGTCTTTGATGGAAAACAAAATAAGTAGTCTTCCGAAGAGGCCAAATTGTCCTACTCTCTTGACATTGTTGCTTCAACGGAATTGGAGATTGAAAACAATTCCAGAATCATTCTTTGATCAAATGTATGCACTCAAAGTTTTGGATCTTTCACTCACTCGCATAGAGTCATTACCACATTCCATATGCCATTTGGTCAACCTTCGGGGACTTTTTCTACGAGCGTGTAACTACTTAAGAACTCTTCCACCCGAAATAGGAGTACTCACAACAATTGAGGTGCTTGATGTTCAAAATACACAGATTAACAGTTTGCCTACTGAAATTGGGCAATTGACTTGTCTCAAAGTCTTGAAAGTGTCATTCCCAATGAAGAGAGACGAGAATAAAGAGGATGTGATGATCTCTGGTGGCATAATATCATGGCTCTCTCAATTGGAGCAGCTGAGTATAGTCCTGGGATTCGACAATCCCGACTTTGGTCAATATGGGAATAAATGGGGTAAATGTGCAAAGTCAGTGATGAACGATGTGAGTTGCTTGACACGGTTAGTGAGTCTTGAATTTTGGTTTCCTAGGATGGAATATCTTAAGTGCTTCCTACAAGGAAGTGATCCATGGAAAAAGGGAATAATCACGTCATTCAACTTCATTGTAGGACAGCATCGAGGTTCTACGACCGAATGGTTTGGGTGTTTGCAAGAACGTGAAAGGCGGAATCGAATGTTGACATTATGTGGATATGATAGCATCACAAGCGCCAGTATTGTGGTACTCAGTCATGCCAATACTTTTACATTATTTGGTCAGAAAAGTGTTCACAGTCTCCGTGAATTTGGGATGCAAAACATGAGTGGACTAATAAGTTGCAATATAGCTGGATGCAATGCAATGGGGGTCGTCATGGATGGAAATCAGCTAACAGAAGCTGCATTACCCAACTTAGAGGAATTGTATGTATCTTATATGTTGAATTTGAGAAGCATTTGGGAGGGTTCTTTTCCACCTGGGAGCCTCAATTGTTTGAAGACTCTGGAGTTGTTGAAGTGTGAAAAGTTGAAGAATATTTTCTCACGAGAAATCATTCATCGACTCTCCAACTTAGAAAAGCTGAGAGTTGAATCTTGTTCGGAACTGGAAGAGGTGATTTCTGAAGAGGAAATTGGTGTTGAATTCAATTGTGTCCTCCCTAAATTGAGACATTTAAAACTGTCCCAGCTACCTGCATTACGTAGTATTTTCAAAGGTCATCAGTTGCTAAAATGGTCCTCCCTTGAGGAAATATCAGTATTGAGTTGTCATAATCTAAAGAGACTCCCTGTGAGCATCAGTACTGCGCCGAAGCTAAGAAGGATCAATTGTGAAAGAAAGTGGTGGAATGAATTGGAGTGGGATGACAATGGGATGAAAGTGCAACTTCAACAGCTTTGTCGGTTAAAGAACAAGAGCGGCACCTTATAATCGGATAATCAAGCTTTCCAGATGAGAGGGTAAGATCCCAACCCGATTTTGTAATATATTAGTTCTCATTAAATTAATTTGTGTATTAAATAATAAAACTAATCGAATGGGTGGAAATCGGCCTACAATTGATCAATAGGGCACATATAGTATTAGGGAACGATTGGGGGTAATTAGAAATTTATTTGTAAATTTTAGAAACTTTAAGGGGCTTTTCATAAATTATGAAAATACCAATAGTGGGCTCATTTGATAGAGAATAATTAATCATGAAAGGTGGCACATGTACACTAGGAGGCCACTAAACTAATTTCAAGTCTTAGGGCCCAGTTGGATGTTTACATAATACAATATTTATATATATTTAAATATTACATGAAAAATAGTACAGAATAGAATAGAATAGAATAGTGGGACATGTCAATCCAGGCCCATTCATTTGGGCCCATTTAGTACACCCATTTATTGCATTGTAATTAGTCAAATGTTGAATTTAGTGTACCCATTTAGTCCTTGTAATTAGGCAAAGGTTGAATTTAGTGTACCCATTTAGTCATTGTAATTAGGCAAAGGTTGAATTTAGTGTACCCATTTAGTCAAAGGTTGTTACTTACTTTTAGGATCCAAGATTTGTGATTGATTTGTAATTGATTGTAATTGAGTATAATTAGGGTATTAAGCCCTTATAAATAGACATCAGTCCATCCCTAGAAGGGAGGACATTCAGCTCTCTCTCTCTCTCTTATGCTCTGCATTTTATATCTCTCTCTCTCTAAAAATGACATGGTATCAGAGCTAAATCGATCAACTGTGATCATCTCATAAGTCATCTTCCAAGCCTTGGAAGCCAATCTGTGATCATCTTCTTCAGCCGGATCCTATCTGATCATCCCTGATCATCTCAGATCAGGCAACATTTATTGCTGTTTATTCTCCTGTTTATGAAGATTTTTCCAACATTTATTGCTCATCAGAGGTAGGTCTTCTACCTATTTTTGTGAAACTTCAGTTTTTACACTTGTTTCCATCTCGGCCGTCCAAAATCCTAGATCTGGATTTGTTTTGATCGAGACCACTTCCAATAGTTGCGTGATTATCCTGTTTACCCATCCCCACTCTCTGATCTATCAAGAGATCACCAGGTGGGGCCCAGGTACTGATCCCCTCCCCTGACGACCTGGACGGTTTCTGGGTGTTGTGTTCTGAATTTGTACGGACGTCCTGATTCTCTTCTGCTGCTATTTGCTGTCTTTACTGCTGCCTGATCTATTTCTTTACTGCTGCAATCTGATTTCAGTACTGTTATTACTGCTGTTGCTCTAGTTTCAGTTACTGTTAGTAGTTGTTACTGTTAGTTGATTTCAGTTACTGTTAGTTGCTGGTATTGCTGTTATTCCTTCATTGCTCGTATTACTCCGGATTGGGGTTCTTGCTAGTCTGCTAGACATGGATAAATCTGAAATTGCCCTGGTTAAGTTTGATGGAAAAAATTATACATCATGGGCCTTCCAATTTCAAATTTACTTAGAAGGAAAGGAACTCTGGGCCTACATTGATGGATCTGAACCTCAACCCACGGAAGATGACAAGAAGCTTTTAGCTTGGAAAACTAAAGATGCTAAAATAAAAACCTGGTTACTGGGATCAGTGGACCCTCATTTTATTCTCAATCTCCGACTGTGCAAAACTGCCCGTGAAATGTGGGAATATCTTAAAAAGATCTATCACCAAGGTAATGTTGCTCGTCAATTTCAATTGGAACTTGACATTTCTCAATTTACTCAAGGCACCCAGTCTGTTCAGGAATATTACAATGGCTTTCGCAGACTATGGTCCGAGTACGATGAGATTAAGTTTGCCACAGTATCTGAAGCTCTCCTTCCCGAACTACTTCCCTTACAACAAAGTAGCCATCGGGATCAGTTTCTTATGAAACTTCGTCTGGAGTTTGAAACAGTTAGATCTAACTTGATGAGCAGGGCTTCTCTTCCTAGCTTGGATGACTGTCTTCAGGAACTTCTACGGGGAGAACAACGTCTGCTTACTAAAACTACTTTGGAACAACAGACATTTGTTGAGGCTCCCCTTGCATATGTTGCTACAACCAGACCTCCTCCTCGAGACATCAGTAAAGTTCAGTGCCATAACTGTAAGAAATATGGTCACTATGCGAATCAATGTAAGGCAAAAATATGCCGGTATTGTAAGACCACTGGTCATGTTATTGAAGAATGCCAGAAGAAGACTCGCAATTCTACTTCCTGCAACTATGTGCCGTCAGCCT
The DNA here is from genome assembly GCA_003546025.1 of Camphora micrantha. Classification (NCBI taxonomy): domain Eukaryota; kingdom Viridiplantae; phylum Streptophyta; class Magnoliopsida; order Laurales; family Lauraceae; genus Camphora; species Camphora micrantha. Next base: position 53,912,505 of record QPKB01000004.1, on the reverse strand, counting down.
CTGGTACTTACAATGTGCAGTCCGCTCCTAGTGCTTACACAGTCACCACTCCACCATATGCTTCATCTGATTTCAGTGGTTCTCTGCAGTCTAATTCTTCTTACCAACCTGGTTCCTCACAATCTGCGTCAGCAGCTCCTCTCACCCCTGAGATGGTCCACCAAATGATCATCAATGCCTTAGCTTCCATGAACATCGCAGGTACTGCTTCCTCTCTTTCCAATACCTGGTACTTAGATTCTGGTGCCAGTAATCATATGACCACTTCAGCCCTAAAATTACAAAATGTTGTTCCCTACACTGGTCATCTTACTGTCCAAGCTGCCAACGGAGATCATCTTCCCATCACCTCTGTTGGAGACACCCCTAGCCCCATCCCATTAACCAATGTTTTAGTTTCTCCTCATCTTGCTACCATCTTGGTTTCTGTGGGTCAACTAGTTGAAAATAACTGCAATGTCTCTTTTTCTCCTTCTGGTTGTGTTGTGCAGGACCAGGAGTCGGGGGAGGTGATCGCGAGGGGACCTAAGCGTGGCAGACTTTTTTCTTTACCAGTGTCTTCATTTACTCCAAATAACTCTTCACATCAGTTATTTTGTTTTTCCATTAAGAATAATTCTCGGTTGTGGCATAATAGACTTGGTCATCCGCATGACTCTACCATGTCTACTTTATTTCACTCTTGATTATTAAATAAACCTATTGATTCTGCTTCGTTTGAATGTGATGCTTGTAAATTAGGAAAGAGTAAGACTTTGCCTTTTCCACACTCTAACACACGGAGCACTGCATGTTTTGACTTAATTCACAGTGATGTTTGGGGCATTGCTCCGACTCTTTCTCATAGTCATTTTAAATACTTTGTCACCTTCATTGATGACTACAGCAGATTTACTTGGCTTTATTTATTACATTCAAAGTCTGATGTTCTTCATGCTTTTAAAATTTTTTTACGCTATGTTGAAACACAATTCTCCACATGCATTAAGATTTTGAGATCAGACTCGGGGGGAGTATGTGTCCAATGATTTTCAATCTTTTTTGATCAATAAAGGAATCATTTCTCAACGTACATGTCCGTATACTCCACAACAAAATGGAGTTGCCGAACGGAAAAACAGACATCTCCTTGATGTAACTAGAACACTTCTCATTCAATCTTCCGTTCCCCCTCGTTTTTGGACTGAAGCCCTTACCACAGCAGTTTATCTCATCAATCGCCTTCCATCTCCTACCATTGATCATGTCACACCTTATTATAAACTGCTTGGGCAACAACCTGTGTTTGATCACCTTCATACATTTGGATGTGTTTGTTTTGTTCATCTTCCTCTCACGGACCGAACAAAACTAACAGCACAATCTCGCAGGTGTGCGTTTTTGGGTTATGCCACTAATAAAAAATGTTTTGTTTGTTACGATCCCATTAGTCGTCGTATCAGGGTTTCTCGCAATGTTATTTTCTTTGAAAATCAGAATTTCTTCCCCACTCACATAGACTGCCCTCACCCATCTTCACCCGCTCTCTTACCTGGTTTCTCGGATCAACCAATGGATCAAACAACTGTTACTCGGTTTAATCCTGATTTTGTGTATCACCGACGGGAAAAACCTACCACTGTAGATGGCCCTCCCCCTGATCCTCCACCGACAAATGGTTCCACATCTACTCCTGCCTTACGTCGCTCCTCCAGACATTCTAGACCGCCTGATCGGTATGGATTGACCCATACTTCTTTGATGACCACTCTATCTTCTATCTCTATCCCCAGTTCTTATTTGCAGGCTGTCCAACAAGATTGCTGGAACCAGGCCATGAAGGAGGAATTGGATGCATTGGATCGGAATCACACCTGGGATATTGTGGAGTGTCCTTCAGCAGTTAAACCCATAGGTTGCAAATGGATCTACTCGATCAAGCTTAATCTGATGGGTCATTGGATAGACACAAAGCTAGACTTGTGGCACTCGGAAACCGACAGGAGTATGGCATTGACTATGAGGAAACATTTGCACCTGTGGCAAAAATGACATCTGTTCGGTTACTTCTCGCCATTGCTGCCTCTAAATCCTAGCCTTTATACTAAATGGATGTCACAAATGCCTTTCTTCATGGGGATCTACAAGAAGAAGTCTATATGCGGATACCACAAGGCGTCCCCTCTCCCTCAAAGAGGACTGTCTGTCGCCTGCGCAAATCGCTTTATGGTCTAAAGCAAGCTCCTCGGGCATGGTTTGAAACCTTCAAGGGTCGATTGTGCGAGAGTGGCTTTACACAGAGTCCTTATGATCCATCTCTCTTTCTATGCCACACATCTACTGGTGTTACTGTCCTTCTCGCCTATGTTGACGATATTATTATCACTGGCACGGATGCTGCTATGATCACATCTCTTCAAGCTTCTCTCATGGATTCCTTCCGTATGAAGGATTTGGGCCCATTGCATTATTTTTTGGGCTTAGAAGTGCATCAATCTCCGAAAGGTCTATTTGTTAATCAACACAAATACACATCCGCTCTTATTGAGTTAGCTGACCTTCAGGATTCTTCCCCTGTTGATACACCTATAGAGGTCAATCTCAAGTTAAGTAAAGAAGATGGTGATCTTCTTCCTGATCCTCATACATACCGGCGTCTGGTGGGCAGTCTTGTCTATCTAACCATCACTAGACCTGACATATCTTATGCTGTTAATCTTGTGAGCCAGTTCATGACAGCTCCTCGACACCTTCATTTGACAGCTGTGAAGCGGATTATTCGCTATCTACTGCGAACTGTACCTCGTGGTCTATATTATCCAAAAGATAATCCTCTTCATCTGACCGCTTATGCGGATGCTGACTGGGCGGGCTGTCAAGACACACGCCGTTCTACTACTGGTTGGTGCATGTACCTTGGAAATTCTCTCATTTCTTGGAAATGCAAGAAACAAGAACGGGTGTCAAGATCTTCCACAGAAGCTGAATACAGGGCCATGTCTTCTGCTTGTTCTAAGATCCTATGGCTACGAGGACTTCTTTCCGAACTCGGGTTCGCTCAAACCGCTCCTACTCCATTGCATGCTGATAATACTGGGGCTATCCGCATCACTGCAAATCCCGTCTTCCATGAACGTACCAAACATATCGAAGTTGACTGCCATTTTATTCGTGATGCATATAAGCGTGATGACATTCGTCTACCTCATGTCCCTACAGAGTTTCAGTTTGCCGATATCTCCACAAAAGGACTTCCTCGGCTCGACATCAATTTCTTGTCTCCAAATTGCTGCTTTATGACTCCCCAGCATCAATTTGAGGGGGGGTGTCAATCCAGGCCCATTCATTTGGGCCCATTTAGTGTACCCATTTATTGCATTGTAATTAGTCAAATGTTGAATTTAGTGTATCCATTTAGTCATTGTAATTAGGCAAAGGTTGAATTTAGTGTACCCATTTAGTCATTGTAATTAGGCAAAGGTTGAATTTAGTGTACCCATTTAGTCAAAGGTTGTTACTTACTTTTAGGATCCAAGATTTGTGATTGATTTGTAATTGATTGTAATTGAGTATAATTAGGGTATTAAGCCCTTATAAATAGACATCAGTCCATCCCTAGAAGGGAGGACATTCAGCTCTCTCTCTCTCTCTCTCTCTCTTATGTTCTGCATTTCATATCTCTCTCTCTAAAAATGACAGGACATCTATTAAAACATTATAATATTTTTGTTGTTTGACTAGTTTTTAAGACTATTACAGATTTTTAAATTGAGTTGTTTTGAAGGTACTATAATTTTAATATATATTTAAAAAACTCCAAAATAATAATAATTTAATGTTATTGATCATAGTAAAGTTCAGTATTAGAATAATTTTTTATTAAGTACTTTAATTTATATGTAATTTACCAAGTAGTGTGATAAAGTAAAGTTCCATTGTCAATTTTTTTTTTTTTTTTTATCATAAGCTACTTTTCTTTATCACATAAGACTGGTAAAATGTAAGAAATTAAGGGCAACTACTTAACAACTCTCTCTTTCTCTCTCTCCTATTTTACTTCACCACATACATTTTATCTTACTTTACCTCATTTTTTTACCATGATGTGACATCAACATTTATTTTACTTTACCACACATACAAACAAATATGCTTTGACCTAGATGTCACATAAAAAGGTAGTGTGGTAAAGTAAAGTCTAGCCACCACTTTTTTACCATAAACTTTTTCTTTATCATATAAATTACGGTAAAGTGTGATAAAGAAACTACTTTTCCACTCTCTCCCACTTTAGAAATAAATACATTATAATAGATTTGGTAAATAACACATATCTTAGAAATTGAACAAGAAGGGGACTTTGCATAGTTGACTCTTTTTATATAAAGAACATGATTTTTGCAACCCCAAAAGGCTGAGATGAGAGAGTTCTAAACTCAAATAGGGCCTCACCTACAAGTCATACTAGAGTATCACAAGGGGTCACATGACCCTTATATTATTCACAATTCACAAAGTCCTGCACGCAGGCCTCCCTCTGCCCTATCGGCAGTCTCTCTACCTTGTCTCTGTAGGTAACTCTCTCCTTAGTTTCTCTTCAAGTGTATCTAGTCTCTAGTTATTGCATGGCATTATACGACCACCTTTCTTCTTCTGCTTTCTAGGATTTAAGGGATCGAAGGGTTCAACTGTGCACAAGATCTTTCGATGAATTCTACAAACCTGTTTATACCTGATTACCCTTTTTTTTTTTTTTTAATAATCTTTATTCAAAGCTAGAAACCCAATTTTTAAGCCTAAACAAGGAATTGATGATGAGATGTATGAAAAGGACTCAAAAGCCCTAACTTCTAAGAGGGTTATTCAAGAACATGCAACATAGTGACTGCCTCTTTGGCCTGACCTCGATATGGGTTTCCACCCATGGTTTAACCATGCAAATTGGTCGTTGGACCAAAACATCTTTGGGTTTGGTGCAATCGGGATTCCTTGTTACATGAACATCTAGGGTTTGATATGTTTAGTGAGTTTGGTTAAATTTAATTATGTGAAGATGTTACAAGTTAGGATTTGTTATGAATATGTGATCTGAACCTAGAAATCTATTAGGATTTGTTATGAATGTGTGGTCTAAACCTAGTCGTTGGACCAAAACATCTTTGGGTTTGGTGCAATCGGGATTCCTTGTTACATGAACATCTAGGGTTTGATATGTTTAGTTAGTTTGGTTAAATTTAATTATGTGAAGATGTTACAAGTTAGGATTTGTTATGAATATGTGATCTGAACCTAGAAATCTATTAGGATTTGTTATGAATGTGTGGTCTAAACCTAGAATTCAAATGAGATTACTATTTGTTTTGTGTGTGTGTGGTCTAAACCTAGAATTCAAATGAGATTACTATCTGTTGTGTGCGTGTGTGGCCAAACATGTTGGGCTATGGAAGCAACTTATGGGAGTCTGATACCTTAGGTTTTGTGGATTTTGATCACTTTTTGCCTCCTGAGCACTTACAATTTGTTAGTTCTTTAAATTGGACCTTGTTTATATGTGCATGTGCTATCTTTATTAGGTTTTATATTTGTGCATTTTCTGGTGGGAGTTAATTGGTAATAAAATTACCATATTTGGAATGTATTGCTGTGTGTGATGGAGTCAGAATCCAATGACTGATGGTACTAGAAATCCTAGACATGTGTATTATGTAAGGAATGGCTTTGGAGCTTTGGCCGTGGGCCCCATTGGAGCACACCTTGCTGGCCGAACCTATTGGGATGGGTTCCTAGGGTCCTTTGACGTCCGTAAGGCATCATGATGAATTGAACTCCCATTCTCCTAACATGTGGTATTTCTAGGGTTGTAAGATTTGGTGGTTTTGTCTTTAATTAGGTATTTAGATTCTAATTAATTGAGTACTGAACATGAACCAACAGCAGGTGATTTGTTTTTTTTTTTTTTTTTTTTCACTTGGGACTCACCTACGGATCACCATGATAGATTATTGGGAATATGATTAACCTAAGGGTATGAGTCATGGAGTTTTCAAACAACAACTGCCTTCAGAAGCACCAATTAGCAATTGGCCTAAACCTAATTGGAGATCCTTGCAATTGTTCAAAATGGGTTTAAGGAAAACTTGTGATGTTTGGGATTCCATGATTGCCATAGGTTTATTTTCAAAAAAATAAAAAATAAAAAATAAAAAATAAAAAATAAAAAATAAAAAATAAAAAATAAAAAATAAAAAGAAAAAAGAAAAAAGAAGAAGATTGCCATAGGTTTGGATTAATATAGAACTTGCATGTGGAAGGTGATCCAAGACCTAAGCTTGTTAAATTTGTAAAGTGATGTCCGATTCATATTGAAGTCTATTTAGTCAATCTTGTGTCTACTTGTATCCTAGTATATTAGCATGTCTATTTGTGTTTTGCAAATTTGTGGACTTTTGTGTAAAAACTAGATTGAACCTAGGAAACCCTAGTTTTTAGTACGAGTGTGGTTCCAGACGTAATTGCAGATTAGAAGGGATGTTCGGATATGACCTAGGTGTAAAATGGTAATTTTAAGAAAATGGCAGCAATCTTCAGCCCAGTTTTTGATTAACAAACAATATTGGAATTCGAAGATCTTGAACATATGACTTCGTCTCGTCGAGTAGTATGAGATCCATATATAGATCATCAAATTTTGATTTTGGACGAAAAATTTGTAAGCAAAACAAGGTTGCTAATGGAAACTGCCTAAATCTGTAAAACTACACTTTTGTCTCTGGTCTCATGTCTAGAGAATATGATATTTGGAACTTAGGGAGGTCTCCTCAATTTGGCAATTGATAACTCTGCATGATCTAATATGCATATGGAGTAGTCATTTGTAGTTCATAATTGTCTAGTTTAGTTTATATATACCTTTCATTGGAATCTCGAGTCTGCACACCTATGTTGTTTAAACCTACCATAGATAGGACACTTTTATGCAAGGGTTGTATGTAGGAATCCGACCTCAAAAACTAATTTAGATTATTGCTTTATTTCTTTTATGAATGTTTCTATTATTTAAAAATAGAAATTGATGAAAATTCAACCATACACACGGGCCCCGACTTAAAACACCGCAACACCCTAAAAAATAGAAATGTTTTAGAAATTAAAGAAAAAAACTCATAATAATTAATTGACGCTAAACGGTAATAAATGGTGATAGAATTTCTCAAAAGTTGAATCTAAAGAGAATTTGGCACAACTTTCAAATTTTGAAAAACATGGAAAATGCAATAAATTTTTAGAGAGACATGTAGTTGGCTCCACATTGAAAAGCACGTTTCCTTCCCTTTCTTTTGTTACTGTAAACATGTTTTGAATTGGAAATCTAAACCCCACTAGGAAAGAGAAGATTCCTATTGCCAATTATATTATATTAAAGCCAAGCGTTTTCTATCTTAATTTGGATGGTCAGTTACAATTTTGACCAAAAGTTACATTAGTTTCTTTTTCAAATCTTGCTCGTTATGTGCTACTCCCCAACTTTTCATTTCTTATCTCACTACTATCAGTTCTTATCTCTCCATCATATGGAACAAGTTGCTCTTACATCTTATCTTTTATCTAATGTAACCACCCACATAAAACTTTGAATGCTCGTGTTGTCTTCTACGACAAAGATGCAATTGAAAGGGCTTTAATTTTTTCTTTTTTTCTTTCCTCACTCGAAGCTGAAGAAAAGGATATGAAAGTCGTTATAATTTTCTTTGCTGCAATTTTTTATTGTGATCCTCTGGCTAGCAATTCTTGCAATTTCTTATTTATATTCAATTATATTTGCCATGTATCTTGGACATCAATTTAGAAAATATATCAACACACGTATCAATCTTAATCTTATAACTATTTTATTTCATATCATACAAAACATGAAAAATATTAAATTAATTATCTAGTAATACATTTAAATTTTTTAAAATTGACAACTTTCGACACAATTTTATGTTAATTTCTATGGTCTTAGAAGAAAGTTTTATATTGTATTTAAGAAGCCCATTAATACTAGGAGTTAAATACGCTAAAGTGTATATAAAGTTCAACTTACCCACGATTCAACCCGTGTCTTGTATATCTCACACATTGGATAAAAGAGGGTATAATACAAGTGGGTCATTATCCTATTGCAAGATTAGTAATGTAAAATACGCTATAGTAAGGGCTCCTTTCAGTTGTTGCAAAAGAGACTTGACTTCGAATCAAGAAAGAGGCTGAAGGAAGAACTTTAAGTAGGAAGTTTCTTATTACAGCAAGATTTATAGTTGTATTAAGACAACTCAACCTAAGCGCTTAAGTAAGCCAACGATCTGCCCTTTTGAGTTAAATGCGGAGAGAGAGAGAGAGAGAGAGAGAGAGAGAGAGAGAGAGAGAGAGAGAGGCCTGTGGATTTGGAGTTCCTTCCTTGGTTTTTCTTCCTTCATCATCTTTGCAAGTTAATTCAAGAACTAAGGGCAAGTATATGTTATTTTTGTATGCAATTTACATAAGTCCTTCGTTCAACCTAAGCGCTTAAGTAAGCCAACGATCTGCCCTTTTGAGTTAAATGCGGAGAGAGAGAGAGAGAGAGAGAGAGAGAGAGAGAGAGAGAGAGAGAGAGAGAGAGAGAGAGAGAGGCCTGTGGATTTGGAGTTCCTTCCTTGGTTTTTCTTCCTTCATCATCTTTGCAAGTTAATTCAAGAACTAAGGGCAAGTATATGTTATTTTTGTATGCAATTTACATAAGTCCTTCGTTAATTCCCGATTTCAATTCATAGTTTGGCCTTTTTATATATTTTCTTCGCATCAATCTTAGCAAAAAAACAATAATACAAGTTGCTCAAGATCCAATCCTTTAAACAATGGTCCTTGAGTTAATATGATTGGAAACCAAGGGTTGGAAATCGAAGATTGACTCATTTGTGTTCACATTATTGAGATCTTCATGTAGATTTCAAATCCAACTATCCAAGCCCTAGTTTATGTTCTTTTAAATTCTGAATGTGTGTGATATACCCAGTCATTGTAGCTGTATAAGGATCTGAATTTTGATGTTTAGATTACAATATTAATCATTCAAATAAGCATGTGTATGTATTCTTTTACACCCTACATTCTACATGCATTAGTTTGATATGCTATTAGCATTGTGTGTTAAGTTATAAATTCTGAATTTTATGTGTTTAGACCTATTTCTACTTGATGTGGGTGTTTTAGTTAGTTTTAATATGTTTAGGAAAGATTAGACAAATCGAAACCTTAAAAAAACTGTGATTTTTGAAAAATACGTTCGAACCCTCATGCTTTCCAGAATGAAAAATAATTGATTGTTGGCTATGATGCACGGATACTTCAAGATGGGCAACGTATCGTGTCGTATCGTATCCGATACTTCACTTTTTATGTGTAAAATCCGTATCCTTGCCGTGCCTACAACGTGTCCTTGCCGTATCCATGCAGTATCTGTGCACAATATGCTGCTGGCGCAGCCCTGGACCTTCGATTGAATAGACCATCCTCTCAGATGAGGTTGATTGAATCCAACAAAGGGATTCCACACAAAACAGCACTCACAGCCATGAACTCATGGGGAAAACTCACGATAGTCTTTATTAATTGAATGAGCATAGCCTATGACAAAAGGGTTCTTTTGTATATATAGAAGACATTATTTCTAAACTAATCAAAATACTAATAATAGGAAATTACTTAATCCTACTCTAAATAGAATTTAGAAAGCAGTTCATGTTAAGTAACTAATTAATATTACTAATTTAGATAGATAGGGATCTCTGCTTGAATAAGAGATCATGTGGACCCCGTCAGATGGTCCATCAGGACCTGCGGGTCCTAGTCTTCTGTCGGGCTGCATCAACTCTCCCCGGCTTGAATGAACTCGACTCCGGCGAGTTAA